>VWYH01004264.1:7099-62398 GCA_013399365.1 Pampusana beccarii | reverse complement strand
TGGGGGACCTTATAAATCATGGGAAAACATCCACAACTAACCAGCAAACTTAAGGGCCATCTTCCCAGTTATATTCCTTCTAGCCAATAGAATTTATATTTTTGCATTCATGATTAGACATCTCACCACTGCGAGAGAGGGACAGCAATTAGTATTTAAATTTACCTTACAACAGAACTAGAACTTAAATATACATGTCTAAGTATGATCCCAACTGGCAATATGAGAAACCTTGGCTGGAGGCAGGAGGAGAAACCCTCAAATCATCAACACAGAACAAAACATGGAATGCAAGAACAGCCTTTAAACCAGCACAATGATACCAGTTTTTGGTTTAAATTTGCTGAAAAAAAATGGGACCACAGCTTGAAAACTCAGACTGACAGATTTTCTTCCGTGACAAACCAAACTAGCCTGTACCCTAAGCCACTCATTTTTCTCATCATTAAACTCACACTAATATCTGCAATTGTTGCACCAATCGTAGTTCTTACCTCTTTGATCCAGTACTATAGATTGTCAACAGCGATTTTTGCCAGATTTCTTCCTTGCCTTTGGTAACAGAAAGCATTTAATCTTGTGCTTGTGTACAGAAAATATCCTGAAATTCTGATGGTGGCCTACAAAAAGTGATGGTTCTTCCTCTAGTGTCAATGTAACCCATATTCTTCCTAATTTCTTCCACTAAATTGCAAGTTTAAGGGAAGGAATAGGTGTAAGTTTTGTGTTTAAGCTCTGTGCTGTATCGAGGTCTAAAAATGTAGTTCTCCACCTGTGGTTAATCAGGCCTAAAGAAAGGAAAAGCAAGCAGAATGGAAGAAGGCAAAGAGAAAGAAGAGAAAATATAAAGGAGGAGAAGCAAGGAGAAAGGAAANGCTTGGTTTGTTTGATTGCTCACCTCTGTTAAAGGTGAAGTTTCATTTCCATGTCTAGTCTAGCCCAATATTTATAACAAGAAGCATGATTAAGCAATCACAGGGAAACCAAATCTCTCTGGAAGAGAAGGATAATCCTTTAGCAAGGAAATAACATCAGGCCCCATGAGAGAAGTACTTCCAGATTCAGATCAAATACCACCTTATATGTCACTATTACAATACCCCATATTGTTTTTGCCTCTTATATGAAAACTGTAAAGTAGAGAGAAAATAATCTTTATACTTTTCTTAAAAAAAACATATACTCAATTTTAAAATAATTGTGTGGTATGCATGCTGTATTATGGCTATAAATATGCTGAAAATGTTTAAACAATACTACTGACCACAGGTACACATCAACCAGGACATAAACATAAGCCATGACACATTTGACCTTTCAGCGTTAGCTTCTTAAAAATGTTTAAGTTTCCAAAATTCAAGTTAGGAATTAAAGTTACTTCACTTATTGCCCTGAAGTAGGATGTGTAGACACTTTTGAGAATACCATAAGGCACCTCTGTACATCCTTAGGGATCGAATAGTGTTTAAAAATGTGACATCATTCACTTAAAAGAGGCAGGTTCTGTAATCAGGCTGCTGGGATCGTGAAGTTGCAAATGTATCAGTCTCTTTGTTCCCCTTCTATCTTGACACAAACTCGTGATGTTTTGCTCTCAATAAATCACTTTCTTTTCTTAAAACACAGGCTCTCTCTGTAATGTACCATGGTGTCAGTGGCTGATTGCTAGATGAAGACTAACTGCTGAGCTCATCTAGATTGCTAAAGTAAACTAGATAGATACCTTAGTGCCAACTGGTAAGAGCTCATCAAAACAAAATTGCACAAGCATATTCTTTTTTGACAATCTTTATCTGGTAAAACTTTGTCATCCATCCTTCAAATTTATCCTCTCATTACCTTCTCCAATTGACCCAGATGATATCCGCTCTCCTCTCTTCACAAAATGCTTGCTTCTCTTAAGCTCTACCCAATTCTGCCATGTTGTCATTTATGATGCTCAGCCTACCCAAGCAGGCTCTTTGGGTGTGACTCTGGTTTTCTTTTTTTTGAGTAAAATGTAGGATGCCCATTCAAAAATCTTGGGACCCCACAGAATTGCTCCATGGGCTCTACCTGGATCTGGGTGGGGTCTTATCATCAGCAATGGCTTCACTGAAAAAGCAAGGATTTTACATGCCTTAAAATGTTCAGAGTGCAATCAGGAAGAAGCCTGCAGTGTCTTGCTCGTCCTCTGATGTGTTGGACACATTCCCAGCCAGATAGCCTGACCCCGCAGGGTGCTAATCTAATTCCCCTCATTCTCCATCCACTTCCTTGCATTTCTCTCATTATCACAAATCTTGTTAGTGCTTTGAAAAGCATGGCACCCTGAGAAGTGAAGTTTTCTTAGTGACTAACTCTCCAAGACAACTTGTGAAGGAAGCCATCTAGATTGCTCAGAAACCTGCATTTTCCCAGAAAGCCAGAAGCCACAGAAAAACTAAGTGTCATTCAAATTACTGAAAAAAACTTTGGCACCTCTAGTATAGCAACAGCTGCAAGTTCCATAACACAGAAAAACATGTGTTTACATTGGTGTACCGTCCTTAAGCAAGAGGGCATTAGACTGTCCTTCCTCTGAGGGAAGGTTGCCAAGCTGATTTACACGTCCAGAAGATAAACTGAAAATATATCTTTCTCATTCTGTGTAAAACACAGTCTTGCCTATCAGTCTGCAAGCAGAAAAAAGCAGTATAACAACAAAGATGGCCAAAAGTCCATCGTTTCATTACTTTGGGTCGATCAGAAGGGAGTATTCACTTACACAGCTGTGTCACTACCTGAGAAACACATAAGACACCATTTCCCACTCATTAGCCCCCACATTTATGTCCCTTTCAGCGTTACAATCTCCCAGTTTCTAAACTAGGACGCTCCTCAATTTCAGATGCTAACAGCAGTTCGCGGGGGGTGGAATAATGAGCCCCAGACACAGTGTGGTAGCAGTCTACACTTTCAGACTGTAACATTTCGTCTCAAAATGCAGACTCTTAGGATCATGGAGAAACCCTGCCCAATGGAAGGCCCTCACTGCTGGGCGGGATGTGGAGGCCTGCAGGCCGCTGGGGCTCCTCCTGCCCCTCCTCCCGCCCTCACCTCAGGGCTCACAGGGCTGTTTCTCACACTCGTTTCAGACACTAACATATTTTTCACTGGGGACTGGTCCATGACCAAGAGCTAAAAAGCGTTGAGCTGGTGTATTGGAAGGTAAATGACCAGCTGCACCTCTGCTGGCCTTCATCACCACCAAACGGGTACATCCACTCAACCCCCACAGGGACAAGGCAAGGCAATGAGCCTCTGGTTCAGCAAAGCAAGAGATGGTCGGGGCAAAATCACTACACTTTTGCTCGCCATCATATTCCCTGGGTGTTGAGGTCAGTCTTCAGCCTGAAGTATTTGTTCACAAATCACTGCCAAAACCTTCATGTTTGAAGAAACAAACAAGCAAATAAACAAAATAAACAAAACCACCAAACCAACCAAACGAAAAACACTACCATTAGGAAATGAGAAATTTTTAAATTTTCACCCTGTACCTGTGACACAGCTTGACAGCTGCAGGGCTGTGCTACTACAGTAACACTACTTATAAGATTTTTAGATTCCTACTGATAGAAAAATGCTGTATGCTGTACTACTAGACCTAGGAAATTAAATTGCTTTAGAAACGAAAGATTACACGGAACAAACAGCAGATATCAAATATATACTTAATTGAGCATTTTATGTTAGACAAAACCGAACCTCTTGCAAAACCATCATCTACTGCTAACTGGTGTACCTCCACGAAGGTCAACACACTGAACGAATTTGTATTTGCTCGAGATCTGATCAACATGGGTACGCTTCTATCGCTAACACATCATCCCATGCAGTTTTCCCCGCAGTTGTATCGAATGTCCAAAATGCAACTATATCTCATTTTGATATGCTTCTGTATTTTCGTATCAGCCACTTAGCAACTCATTACGTGAGAAGAAAAAAGAAAGTATCCTTCTTTAAGAAGAGCAGTAGTGTCATGGAGATGACAGCCCCCTCTTTTTCCACACCTCAGATATGTTTCCGTCACAACACAATGAACTTTTAGCCCAGCCCTGCAATCAGGGAACAGCTTTGTCTCCCCAGTGACTTNAACAAAACAAAACACAAACAATGGGAAAAAAAACAAAAGGCATCAGCTATGCTAATACAGAAACACTTCACCAGGAACGTAATTGAAGCCATCCTAATGCCCAGCATAGAGGATGTTGGGAAGCTATTAAAAGTAGGAACTTTGGGAATAAAATGTAGAAAAATCATTAGGCAACAGGTGAGAAAACTGTCCCTGAGGCAGCTTGCCAGCCGCCTCCACTCTCAGAAGGTAACTCAGCAGAACAGCATTCTGGCACTACTCTAATCTCCTGCAACTTGTACCAGCACTTGCTGTAAGCACAAGCTGAAATTTCATACTAGAAACAGTTATTAAGGCCTCTTACTAATGTAAGTCATATGCAAAATAGCCAAGAGTAATTTCAGCAGGGTGTTTATGTGCATTTGAACAGCTGTTCTAAAGTAATAGCTCTTTGATCCACACGGTTATTTCTTGCGTCTTGAAGTGATGAAGATTTGGGAACAAAATATTCTTGCATGGACGAATAGTGCTACTCGGTAATTAAGCGCATTGTAATTCACAGCACCAGAGGAATGCCAGCAAGGCACGATTGTCCTCTGTTAGGATTAAAAAAAAAAAAAAAGTATTCAGAAAACAAACCAGGTTTTGTCATGGTTGCCTTTTTAGTCTCTTGAAGGCCCTGTTCTCTGCCTTTAAGACAGGAAGAACAGTGCTCGCTTGTGAAACAGAGAAACCGACCTCATTTGTAGTGTCCAGACTCTGCTGTGTATGCTATTAAGCATTATTACATACTACTAATAAAGATGAGTTTATTGTGGTGACAGGTGCAATCAGTGAACAGAGTCATGACATTTCCAAAAATGCCATGGAAAATATAAGAAAAAGCAAAACCTGTAACAGACCGGAGATTTCTGTGAAAAACATGCTTTGCTCATACAGTTGAATACTCCTGAACCGTTTGTGATAAATGAACTGTGGATTCTGCAAAAAGCAGTTGGATAAATGTGACTTTTATCCTTTTAAATAGAAGAACAGAAAGTGCCACCACAAATATTTTGGTGGCCTATAGAACTAATCCTTCTCTCCTACATCAAGTCCAGTCCCAAAACGAAAAAAAAAAAAAAGTATTAAAATTGATCGTTTGCTATTTAGCTTTACAAAGACCTAAGTAGAAAACTGATGAAACAACGACTGTGAACAGTACTTGAAACATATCAGAAAAAAAAGCTAACAAGAAAAGCCTGTAGCCAGAGCTCTCCTGTAAAGCACTGAAAACTTTGAAGGGTCACTTCAGTGAACTAGAAAAGTATGCAAAAAGTAGCCAAAAGGCTTAATAAACTGGAGGACCTTGAGCAGTATGAGGGATTAGCCATTGGTTTTTGCTTTCTCTAGAGTTCACAACCTTGCCTGCAGGAAGCAATAACTGAAAAGTTACTCTAGTGGTTATGAGCTGGTGATGTGTGAAATACACCACGTGCAGCTGCCTGCTCAGCTCCAGTTTTCACTGACACAAAATACCACCTAGATAGCCACAGCCTTCAGTTGTGCTCTGAGGGTACTATACAACCCTTCTTTCTAAAAGAACTTAAATGCCATTGTGGCCAGAAAATGTAAATGTGGCCAGAAAAGTCCTCAGTTATCTTGTTGGATCATGCTTCACTTCAGATACATTAATGTCTAGATGTGGCACTCAGGGTCTTTTCCAACCTAAATGATTTTATGGAATTATACAAACACCTCTGCAAAGCAATGCAGCAAAATTTTCGGCTAAAACTAAACAAACTAAAACACTTCAAAATGAGACCCCAACTCTTCAAGTAATGGAAATCTGGGAAACATACCTTAACCTACGGCTTTTCTTCTCTGAGTAGATCATGTTGTTCTCTCCTGGCAGGATCAGAAGAGGTTAAAACTGTACCATCAACAGAATCTGTGGCCCACTGTGTGGAGTGTGCAGAGCTCATGGAAGCTGGAAATACGGACGGCATTTGAGTAGGACTAGGGAACAGCAAAGACATCTAATATCTGTTACAAACTCATGTGGCCAGATGCCAAATACAGGGTCCTGGACAGGTGTAGGATGTGGACTCTTTCAACACTCGTATTTGTGGTGAGTTGCCATTTACTTAACTTAGCATTGCGTCCCATGGTCTAAGATCTTTATTTATTGTTTTGATTTCCCCTGAAAATAATCCTGCCTAACCTCTTCAAAGGCTAGATTAAGTAGAAGAACAGCACAGCAGGACCACATATATTTGAGGCAGCCACTCTGGACAATTGGCAAGCAACGCCTTATTAAAGCAAAGGTGTGAGTGTGGGGCTTCTGATCACACCAGAGTAAGTTTCCTTTTCCCAGTTTGGGATTTGGTCCTTAGGAAAGAGCAGTCCCAGACTGTGCTCATGCACTGTCTGTGTATACAAAAAAAAGAGGGGAAGTTGACCTTGCCTACAGAGAGGACCAAAGGGCAGACTCCTGAAGTCCCCTGGCATACTTACAATCAGCATGCCTGTTTTTTATAGCTTTCTTTTCCAATTTAGAAACAGAGCCTTTTCTCATCTCGCTTGTTCCTGGCTGCAGAAAGGTCTCCAGCTATTTACGTATGTTGCAGAGGTGCCAAAAGACACACAACACGGCTGGCAACTTCCAGGGGGCTTGGCTCCACTAACGCTGCAACTATCCAGAGTTTTTTGGAAGCTACTTTATTCCAGAAAACCTTTTTTTTTTTTTTTTCCTGGGGACACTTTGATCTGACAACTTCTATGCATATACACTTCCTAGCCTGATATTCTTTTTTTAGACTTCATAACTGGACAAAAGGTGCAGAATGACTTCACATCCTTGATAGCCTATTAGCAGCTCATTTATTTATTATCCATGCATGAGCTGGCTCAGATGAAATACAAGCTTTTTAACCTATCACACAAAATGTGAGATGCATTGCAGTTTGGTAAATGTAGCTATGCTGTCTTTTTTATGTATACTGCACCTTGAAATCTGCTAAAGCAAAGACGTATGCAGAGAGCAGGAGCCATTTGCTCATCCCGTCAATAAAGTTTCAATTCATATTGATTTGATTTGCTTCTCCAACAAACACAAAAACTTTTACTTTCTTCCAAAATGAAAATTATGAAGAAAATTCATAGTGAAATTAAAAATTTAACTTTCATTTCAATTAAGAACCCCAAACTGAATTATTTTTCACTTCCCTCTCTCCTTTCTCTCTTCTTCTTTTCAGTTTGGCAAAATGAGAGAAATCAGACAAAAGTATGATGGAATTAAATTGTAACTTGCTTGCATCACTTCCTTCTATATGATTTACTTTAAAAGTTTACAAACAAAGGAGAAACTGAAAAGACTGAGGAAAACAATAATTTGGCTTTCCATTCTTCTCCATGATATTTTTCAGTTTTCCTAAGAACTCCTCCATGGTTAGAACTCAGTCATGGTGAAACACTTTTGTCCCTTACTGTTCCTAGGTAACCTCAATTAAAAGCTATGCAGAGTGACAAGGAAACGTTGCCAACACATCAGTCATACACTGTACAACAAAAATAAGTTGGGGTTTTTTTTGCTTGTTTATGTTTTGGTGTTTCTGAATGTCAGAATGTTCCTCAGTTCAAAGGAGCAGAGACTTTTCTGCTACCTTCCAGCGCTGTTCTCTTTTCCAGTTTCCCCAGCATACTGTACCTCTCATACAACCTTTCCATTCAGATCCCCTTCCAGTGTCACCACTGGCTTACACACCCAGCAGAATTCTTCCTGCAGCTTCTCACCAACCATCTCAAGATTGTCTCTCATCAGCTCGTTTCAGAGCAGAGCCCCCTCAGCTGTGGAGACTGAGGGGTGACCTTATTAGTGTTTATAAATATATAAAGGGGGAGTGTCACGAGGATGGAGCCAGGCTCTTCTCCGTGGCAAACAACGGTAGGACAAGGGGTAATGGGTTCAAGCTGGAACACAAGAGGTTCCACTTAAATTTGAGAAGAAACTTCTTCTCAGTGAGGGTGATGGAACACTGGAACAGGCTGCCCAGGGAGGTTGTGGAGTCTCCTTCTCTGGAGACATTCAAAACCCACCTGGATGCCTTCCTGTGTAATCACATCTAGGTGTCCTGCTTCGACAGGGGATTGGACTAGATGATCTTTTGAGGTCCCTTCCAATCCCTAACATCCTGTGATTCTGTGGAGAACCTCCTAGCCGCCATTGCTCCCTGAGACCCCACGTGTGCTGCTTCTTGATACTGCAGTCTGATGTGAAGGTGAACTTCAAACAAGAGAAGGAGATAAGTTAATTCTTGGGCCTAGCAGCTGCTTCAGCCAGTCACCATGGGTGACATGCAAGCCTCAGTTGCGGACTGGATGGGTATTTTAAGAACCACAGACGCACAGTTGGAAGGTCACCCATTTAACCCATGGTGATGCCAGCTGCGAGGAATGACATACAGCAGCATGTAGAGTTTAGCAACTGAGCACTCAAAAGAACGTGGTATTTCTTAGCAAAATGTAAAGCACACCGACACAGACCGTTCAAGCCAGGACGAAGCAGCATCTCATACAGACAGTGAATACTAGTGGGCTCTCTCTGAGTAGCAGAAGAGTATAGGATGTTAGAGGAAAATGTTAGCATACATGGAAAACAGGCAGGTGTGGTCTGGCACTGGAAAGCAGAGGTGGATGGTGAGGGAGGGAAAAGCTGCTGGCAAGGGAGGAAACAATGAAATAGAGAGGAAAGACAACTGTGGGCTAGAACTCGCAGTGAGGAAAACCCGCACGCAAGCCCCCGATGGAGAGAGTCCCCTCCCTCTGCTGGGCTTCCAGGCACGAAAGCTTGGGCAGAGACTCAAGAAACCCTCAGCATGCTGAGGGCTCTGGCTGCAAATGTGAGTCATCAGCCCCCAGGATGACTCACAGCCGCACTTTCCCCTCCTCCCCGCCTCGAGCGGCAAACGAAAATATAGATGAAGAGGAAGGTCGGGCTGAGGACAGTGCTACAAGCCAGGGGATTTCTCAGCCTCTCACTATGTCAACGCTCATGTCATGAATCTTTTCACGTTCGGCAGTTGGTGACTGAGGAGGAGACAGCAGTGACCATCTGGGGAAGGAGAGAGGGGTGCCATCCTCCCTCATGTTGCCTGCCAGGAAGGGAGATGTTTTGGCAACCTGAAGTAAGTACCTGAGAGACAGAAAAGGGGCAACTGGTACTCAGTAGCTAGTTAGCAGGTGAACTAGGAACATGAAGGGGAAAATCACCAATGGTTTTGCATCTCTTGGCTAATTGAGCTATGGCTGTGAGGATGGCACTACCGAATAGCTTGCCAGGCTGAAACCCTGGCCTCATTAGAGTCACTGGGCATTTGGCAACAGACCTGAGCAGAACTGGTTTTCACCACAGCTTTAGTGCCACGAGATATAGCAAAGGCTTCAGGCCCAGGCGAAAGCTGAGCTGTGTTGCTGCCTAGGTGGATGCACCCCAGTCAGATCTCCCTGAGCACTTCTGCCCCGTGCCAAAGGGAGCTCCCAGCTGGCCCTGGGCAGGTGGCACAGCCTTGAAGGTGCCCCCAGCACTGGGCAGGGCGGCTCCATCCCCAGCTGTGCCTGGGCCCTGCAGCTGAGGCAAGGCCACGCTCTGACAGGGCTATACAGGCTCCAGGAGCTGAGCTTATAGTCGTCACCTTGGCCACTGCCACACAGCCGGGCCATAGGAAGCTGCCTGCAATCACCCTGCTGCTGGGCTCTCTGCTGCAGAAGCAGCAATATTGCACTGAATTTCAATCCCCTTTCCTTAAGTGCAGATTTACTGGGAGGAGGGGGTAAGGTTTCTTCTGAGCCATTAATGCTTGCCGAAGTAGCACATGCTCTCACACCATACCACGCTGCTACCACTTCTCACCTCCTGTTTAGATCAATGCCATGTCCTCCCTTGTTTCTCCGTTACGTTTGTTCGGAGTAGATGTTACTGGACCTGTGACTCTAGCTCTTGGGCACTGTTTACCCAACAAGGTCTCCATTTCCTCTGGCTCTTGGATCTACCAGTGAGATAACATTAAATCCTTCACACGCTGTCTCGTCACAAGGCACAGAGCTGGCTTTCTTTGTACTGAGTTTTTCCCTGGAGTCTTCAGGACACTAGATCATTACTATTCTGTTCCCATGACAAAGTGAGCTGGGTCATTCAGTAGCACATTAAAAAATTATTAACACAAATCTGAGCAGCAACATTTCAGCTTTTTTCCCCAGACTGGTGAAATTCAGCATTGACTTTAAGTGCAGTGAAGCATTCACTTCATTTAAGTACTTCATCTTCTCTAATTACCTTCAGCGTGGAATCCCCTTCCCTTTACATTCCTTTCTAGCAGATTTTGGCCTCCAGCTAAAATAATGGCCTTTCATTCCCTTTTTTTATCAAAGCATTGCTCTGAACATGGGGCCAAAGGATGTCAAGATAGATATACTTCTGCAGATGCACTTAATGCTTGTGTAAATGAATGAATGCTCAATTCAGAGTGTGTTTTATGGGTTACAGACAAGTTATATCGGAACTCGAGTAGCGTGGGATTGCCTTTATGACTGTCATTCATGGCTGCAGCACACAGCAAACACCTCCCACTCCAGGACACTCCAGGTTTCATGATTCCATAGGCAGTGGTGGTGACTGACTATCTGTTTGTTCTCAGCCACCAGCTCTGCTTTGCTGAAGGGACTCAGCGCTGCACGGATTCGGCCTTGCTCTTCAGAGGGCCTTCCCTCTTCTCATTCCTACATAGACTCAGTCTTCACTGCCTGCCAGCTCCGCACTGCTGGCGCCCAGCTGAAAGGAGCGGTCAAAAGCCATCAATGGCAACTCATCACACGCATGGAAACTCAGCCAGGAGATGGAGGCAAAAGGAACAGAGGGCTCACTCCTGTCCGGGATACCATCACAAGGCTAGAAACATTTTCCCCCTTCCAAGGGCCAACCCATATGTGAGAAGTAACCAAGATGTGAATGCTGTCCTGGGTGCTTTTAGTATGCTCCTGCATCTCACAGAAAATTTAGGAAAATTTGAGGTGTTTTGAAGGCTCTGCTCTTTTTTCCCCAGCTCTTGCTGCTGTTTTCAATCCTTTTCTGAGGTCATGCTCCTTGGCTTATAACAGTATGATTTTCTCTATAGCAACCAAGCTACTCTGCACAAAAAGTTAGAAATCAAGGTGTTAGAAAAGGCAAATGGCCCATCTGGACCAGTACCTGGCAATTGCGTCAGAAAACAGCTCTCTCAGTGCAAAGCTGTGTCTTGGAAAACTGTTCCGATGCCACAGTTTATAAGAAGACATAACGGCAAGTTTTCCCCATGCCATAGTAACCCCACTTGTGCAATGTTCTCTAGCAGACAAAGCGGTAAAAAAGTGGAAAAAAGGAAGTATTTATGCCTTGTGGCAACGGTCCTGAAGCTTGATAGCCTATTTTAGAACCTGCCATTTGAAGAGCTCTGCTTGTTTAGCTCAGCCTACCAAAGGCTGGCACAAAATACGATTATCCCAGGTATATTTATAGAGGAGATACACCAGGGAGGAAGAAGAGCTAATGAAAAACAAATGGCACAAGAACAAATGGGAATAAATGCACCACAATAAAATTAGGCTGGAAATTAGAAAACTATTTTACCTATACTGTTCTGAAAGAGGCTCTCAGGAGGACCACAAGGAGCAAAAAAATATGGCTATTTTTAGGAAGTAATAAGATAAGCTTAAGGAAAGTTTTAGCGTTGTATGGCCTGATGGCTATGATAGCAAGGGATCATTTCAGGGTCCATTCTAGCCCTATATACTTCTCTTTCTGGAGCATTTACATTTCTTCTGAAAACAGATTCCCACATGGCTCTTAGAATACCCTGACAGAGGTTTGTCTCTGTAACGTACCAGCCTTTTTGATCGAATTTTAAGCCAATCTTGTTTAAGGTGCAGACTCCGCAGACTTGAATGAAAAAGACAACAGAGATTTTTCTCAACCAAATCAATCTGATGTTTGTCCAAAAGATGCTTTCTGATTTACACAGGAATTAAATCACTTGGTTTGCAGTACCCAAGCAGTAGTCTGAAGTGATCACTGAATATCCATTTACATGAACTCTGTTAACCTCTCCTGGTAGCACAAAAGGGGCTCAATGCCGGCGCACCTTACAATTTGAGTCGAGTTTGCTTTCAGATGTGTTAAGCCCCAGTCTGTGAGCCCTCCAGTGGTGCCCACCACGCTTGGGGACTGGGGCCGGTGCCGAGGCGCGCAGAGGGAGCGCGGCTGCCACGGGGGTGCCACCATGGCCACCCCACTCATCCATCCGGGTGGGTGCTATGTGAGTAAAAACCACAACACATTTCCACCCCTACTGCTGATAGCTGTGGCTTGCATCACCTGCTCTGATGCAAGACACAAGGGAGAGTGCCCCCAAATTTCCCATTTCTCTCCAAATTACACCACGCGGCTTAACAACCGGTATTACGTTGCCTTACAAATCTTGCCAAGCTGATAAAAGGCAAGCTTTGCATAAATGAGAATTGAGCCCTTTCCGTATATCTGAGCACACGTATATTTCTGCACGTGTCATACATATGCAGATACACAACTGTAGGGCAGAGGAACAAAACGCAGCCTACACCACCCCTGCAGTGCACCCGGCACCTGGCGATGCTGCATCAGTCTGCCAGAGCCACCACCAGCCGCCACCGCTGTGTCCCCCGCACCGCTGTGTCCCCACGGGGCTGCCAGCCCTGGCTGAGCTGCTCGCAGCCTCCCTCCATCACCAAGCCAGCAGCTTTGCTCAGTGTCCCCCCAGCGGCACTGGGCTCCACAGCTCTCTGTCTGCTCACGTTCAGGAATCCCATGATAACTGCCGGGATATATGTTTTTTTTAAAAAAAGCTCAGCCCCACGCAGGCCCCTCCATTGTTGTTGCAGCTTGGTCAGAGGGGGAAAACCCGTGGAGCCACTTGGCTCTGTTTCTATTTTTGTGTCCCGGACTGCAGAACGCCTCACAATTTAGCCAGTTCCTTGCTGATATCTGACTTTCACAACACTAAATATAGGAAATGTGCACTCTGCAGGGGCTAAATTTAGCTTTGCTGCGTTGGAAGGGGAGGTACCTTGTCACTGGCGGCTGCAAGGCAAAACCACTGCAGGCAGGGAAGCTTGGGTGATGCAGCAGCAGCAGCCACCGCTCTATTGTGTCAGCACGGGAAGGAACTGAACTAGAAAGTTCATTCCCGGATTCAATTTTTTTCTTTTTAAACAGATCTGTTCAATGCCCTAGTGAGGTTTTAAAATAGTTCACCTCTTCCAGACAAAATGCCATAGCCTCATTTATTTTATTTCTGCAAAAACGTTGAGGATTATTCCTTATTTAAATCAAGGAGATACTTAAAAATAATACAAATGAAAATTCAGGGTTGGAGGCATCTGAGTTTGCTACAGCTGGCATGTAAAGCTTTATATAAAGACTCTCACACACTGTAAATCATTACTACCTGACATAAGCCTGGGCAGGCTTTTCAGAAATGTTAATCGCCGCTAAAGGAGGAGGACTGGCTGTCCCACAGCTGCAGCCTGTCACCTCTAGGTCACCTATCTAGCACACTTGGCAGGGGGGCACACAACCTGGACTCTGTTCCCAAGTTGTGCTATTCACCGCAGATTACAGAACGTGCCTTGGTTTCCCTAACTATCAGCTTGCAGGTAGCAGAATTTCTCCCGTGCTGCAGAGCGTTTTCAGAGCCAAGAGAAGAGTTAAAGCCATTAACCTGGGCTGCCTGGCTTTGCCTTAGAAACCCCAAGGACTGGAAAAATTGGAAAGGCATGATTTTGACCAAAAAAACAATACAGAAAAATGTCTGACTGCTTGAAAAGAGGTTTGCTTGCAGGTATCATCAGACCTGATTCAGCAAAGGCAGGTGCCTGCCCGGAGGCACCAGACACCCCATGCCTGCAAAGAGGGGACGGCCAAGGCTGTGGGTACATCATGGAAGATGTAGTTCAAGGAGGTGGCCCCAAACCAGACAGCCAAACTGGAGGACTGGAAGCAGATGATGTAAAACTTTTTCAGGAATTACAATGGCATTTCACAAGCAGAATGGTTAGGTTATTTTAAAAATTTTACAGGGAGTCCCATTTTTCCACTACCATTCTCATGTACCTGCAGTCTTCTCCAATATGAAACAACGTAATTAGTAGGATCACCTTCCAGGTAGAGAACTATTATGTAATAGGAAACCAAATCAAAACACCACTGACTTAATTATTTCATCTTCACATAGATGGTGATGACACGCAAACTACATGATGGAGAAGATGACCTGTTCTGAAAAGAAAATAACTTTGGGATCCGCCAAACTTTCTTGTCAGAACCAAATATAATGACCAAAAATAGCCTTTTAGAAGTCCACATTAGGTTCAGCCCTGGTTAATTCATTACAAGTAACAGCACAACTTTTTTACTGTGGACTGCTGACAAAACTACATAATACCTAGATCAGAAGGTAAATGTGCCCAATAGTTGTTCTGTAGTACAGATGGGCCCTTTTTCACCTACTCTTAGAGCCCAGCTCTCTTGCAGCCCAAAACGTTTTAGCCCTTGCTAACTTTAAAGCTGTGCATGTGAATTGTCTGGGAGAGGGTTACTTGGCAGGGGCCAAAACAGGTCAGTGACGGTAGCTGAGCATTATAAACAAAGCCATACTCAGTATCTAGGAACAACCTCTGGCACCATTTAGTTTATTAGCAAAGATATAGTCACTGAGCTTAAACTGAAGAAACCAAAACTGTCAGTCTTTCCCCTCAATACATCCAGTAAACAATGTTAAACAGTCTTTGGTCTGACTCACAGCCTACAGACATCTACCAACCCTCTTGCCAGCAATTAACTCATACCCCATCACTCCAGACTTTGGTCCCGGGAGCCGATGATGGCATACCTGGCATATAGGGTGCTGGGGGAGATGAGTCCTTTCAGAAATGCAAGAACTGGCAGGAATTTTAAATTTAAGATATTCATCCTCTCCCCATCAGTTCATCCTTTCTTTTGCCTCCTGGTGTGCAAACCATGCTCCCTTGGACCCACACGGAGGTGGCCTTGGCCATCAGAAGGCCTTACAAAAACGCCTTATGACCGCATGTTCACGAAGTAGCTATTGACAGATAGGAAAAGAGAAACCATTTCCAGATATAAACTCCTTGCACCAAAATTAGGAAGCATGTAGAAAGGAAGGCACTCCGTATAGGACTGCGTCTCTAACTTGAGTATTTCTGTGGTTTTCATTTCTGTCGCTTGAGAGGCTGAAGGCAGGTAAACTCCATTCCTCTTTCAGTTAAGCCTCTCATGAGCCTGATATTCTTCCTAAATTCTGAATATTTCAACTCATCTAATAAAATATATTACTGTCTCCTTCAAAACTTCTGGCTCCTCTGAAACCAAGGGGGCAGAGGTACAAACCCAAAGAGTAAAAAGGCCTGAAGAAGAAAACCTGCTTTTTGAGATCCTTTTCCCATGCTTCTCACATGTGCTGATGGAGATTTCAGATACTAGTTATTCACAGCTGTACTACACGGACAGCAACAGCACAGCTGGAAATCAGCCTAATGAAACATGCAATATAGACTTTTTATACCATAGACCGACATGAACAAAACCACCCCAAAAAGCAAGCAAACAGGGCACATGGTTATGTAGATAAGGAGAAATAAAGATAAAATTAAACAAGTTGAGGCAGCTGCCCGAGGGTTCCCTTGTTCATAGACTCATATCAATATTTTTTTTTTTAGTGCTGTGTAACAATTCCAGCCACTCCCAACACTACAGGCGATCATTCTCGGTACTTTCAAAAGGTGAGGGATTTTATCCTGTACTGGTTCAGGCTGTTGATTTCCCACACAATAGCTTGTATGGTGCTGTGTTTTGGGTTTGTGACCAAAGCAGTGTTCACAGTTTAGGGCTGTTTCAGCTGTTGCTGAGCAGTGATTACACAGCACCGAGGCCTTTTTTGTTTCTCACCCTGCCCCACCAGCGAGTGGGCTGGAGGTGCACAAGAAGTTGAGAGGGGGACACAGTTGGGACAGCTGGTCCCGACTGATCTAAGAGATATCACACACCATATGATATCATGCTCAGCAATAAAAGCTGCGGGAAGAAGGAGGTAGGGGGGATGTTCAGAGTTAGGGCATTTGCCCTCCCAAGGAAACATTATGCGTGATGAAGACATGCTTTCCTGGAGGAGGAAGGCAACGGACACCTGCCTGCTGATTGGAAATAGTGAATGAATTCCTTATTTCCTTTGTTTGCACACGGAGCTTTTGTGTTACCAGTTACACTGTCTGTATGTCAAACCACAAGTTTTCTCTCTTTTGCCCTTCCAAGTCTCTCCTCTATCTGACTGGGAAGGAGTGGGCAAGCGGCTGGGTGGGCCTGACCTGTCTGCTGGGGGTACCCACAACACATCCCCAGCCCTGCAAGACATTCAGTAGGTAACCTTCAAGTGGGTTTTATCTGTTGGCATTTCAGCTGTAAAAGAAAAAAAAAAAAAAAAGATAGTATTTCCCTTGCACTCTGTACTACCGTGCATTTTTTGACATTTGATTATTAATCATATTCCTGGTAATATTTCTAAATTTTCACCTTACCAGATTTATTTCTTAATAACAACACTTCTTTTTGGTTTAACACTTTCCATCATTATCAACTTGAGTATGTACTCTCTTTTATGCTGTCACGCAGATGCAGGTACTAATTTAATCTTTAAATCAATGTCATCTGGGAGAGAAGTTTTATGAATGTAACTGAGATCCTCCAGCTCTTTTATTGTGCAAAACAGATTGTTTAGCTGAGCTTTACCTTTTCCAAGAGACATGTTTTGAGGTCTTTTCAATTTTAATTCTGTATTACTGGAGACGGAGTTACTTTCCTATTTCCCTATTCCCTTCTCTGTGCGTGCAAGCAGTAAAGGCACACAGAAAGAAACACAGGGGAAGTCCAATGAATTCTGACTCAGGTCAGCATTGACCACAGAAGCTTCTGCAACAGAAATTCCCTGAAAACATTTCACCACCTGCCTATGTACCTTGACATGCAAAGTGATGGAGAAATGGACTAGGAGGCCTTCCAGCCTATAAACAATGTAGTTTTGCTCTTACAGTGAGCTGTTAATATTGTATATCTAAACAGACACACAGAGGACTTACTACACTTATAATGTCTGCAACATACATAAATAAATGTTTATATGGTTAGGTAAAGCCACAACATATCATGAAATCATTCAGCAACTTCCTTGTCATAATGAAGGCTTTGCCTTTGAACATGGCTTTAGGTGCCTGTTTGGTATAGACCTTCCAGCTTATTTACTTAGGTTGTAGGCCTGTCCTTCACAGAGGCTTTTTCTATCACGTTTGTTTATTACGTGCCACACTTGCTTCTTAGTGCAAGATCAAAATTCCTGGATCTTATTGTGATGACAAAGAAAATTCTTCCTTAGGCCAAAAATATCCTTCCTAAAGCTATCAGCTGAAGTGATTGTTGCCCTTACATAAGGCAAATAACTCCAAATAACTGATGAAACCACAGACAGGCATAATATGTGTGATGCAATTAAAGGATCACCTACATTGATGTAAGCTGATTTTAAGAAAAGTTGCAATACATCTTCAAGTTTATGCAGCAAACACCATCTCCTTTGAAATCAGGAGTGATCAGCTGACTCTACTTGGGTAGCAGCCAACAAATCAAACCCTCAGAAATACTTGATAAATTCTTCCCAACATTAGGAACAACCTGGAAAAGAAGGAACTTAATACATGACTGAGGATTTCTGCCAGTATTCAGTTGTTTGCTTTAAAGGTAATTTACTTAATCTGACAGCATCCTGACCCAATGATCTTGCTGAGCCCAAGATTAAGGTAAAACCGTGAATTCATATAGCATGTCAGTGATCAGAGTACGCTGTGCAATTCTAGTTCTATTAAAATAGTTTATGATTAGAATAATAAAGGCAAAAATATACCACCAAATACTCCACACACACATTCAAGCTTGCTTTTCATCATATAGAAACCCTGTTTTTGTCCAGTTTGTCATATCACTCCAACCTTACGCATCAACAGTACAAGAAAACAGTAAAAATTGAGGCCAAGTGACCATAATTTGGAGAAGGAAAGAAGGAAGCAAAGAAAGTACAAATGCAACCATCTTGTAACAAACATGTTTGGATCGTATCACTGTCATAGGTGTTAGATGTACATGATTTTGCTTGCAAGGGATAAAATGAAGGCAACCGGTAAAATAGCAGAGCCTGATTCAGGAGAAATTACTAGAGCTAAGGCAGTAAAACAGATCCATCAGTGAATCTGTTTGCTTACTTTCTGTGTTCAGTCAGCCTGAGATGGGCCCAGCCAATGCAGATATTTCCAGTTTTATCCTCCTATTTATCTCCTATCTTTCACAACGTAACTTCACATTTCCGCTAAGCCTACATTAATAACAGCAGGCAAAGAAAGTCTAGTTTAATTTCTGTTAAGCATACATTAAATATTTTTTTAAAAAAGCATGGGTTTATTTACGTAATTTTACAAAGTTACTTTGCAGAATTCTTTAGATGAACTAGACCTCCTAATTCTCTGGTTTGGATTTCTCATTGAAGAGGTACGTTTCCACACTCAAAAGGGCTGACTTTCTTTAAACAGGAGGAAGTTGGGCTCTACATCTACAAAGTTAGTTCATCTGAAGTTTTAGTTTCTTAAGAGCTGAAGACGAAGAAACATTTCAAAGCTTTCTTTGATCAAAGCTGCAAAGAGTGACAGTGTTAGGAACAGCAAAGAAAATAATAAAATCAAGCAAATAAAGCAATATCCCGAGACTTCTGCTTGACAGTTCAACCTTCCAGTGTCAAAAATGTAGCAGAATACAGACTAACTTACTAAATACAATTTAAAAAAAAAAAAAAAAATCAGAGTTCTGAGTTGCAGCTCTCCAGTTTTTAGGATGTTTACCTATCTAACTGACTCAACATACAACAAAGCATAACTTCGAACTTCACAGGACTTGCTGCTTGCAAGAAGGTAAGGAAAGGTGGGTTTGCCACCAGCTACGGTGGCACTGGTGCCACTGGCACTGCCCCATCGCTCGAGGCCACGCGAGGAAGGAGAGAACCTGCTGCCACGGGAAGTCCCCATCCAGAACGAGCATACATCCAACACCGGTTAAACACCCACCTCCTGCATAGAATTTAAATACATTCTGGTCGTTTAAAGCACAGGCAGGCAATAAATAAACCTCTTAAATTAGTTTCGACAAAAGGGAAAACTAGATTTTCTAACGCTATTAGAAACGTGAGCTCTTACTCCAAGCCACCCACAGCAATTAGCTGTAATCACTGCTGACTATTTGTTATTTACCTGGATTTCAGCAATCTTTACATTTAATAAGGTAGCTTGAAATTTTTCAAAACTTCAATTTAAGCAAACTAAGTAGAGAAAAATCAATTATTTAAAGTATTAGAATAGAGGTTTTTATATTAGTCAAATCTTTCTCTGATTACATCATTATACTTTAACAATGAACCTATTTTATATCTCAAATGAACTTAAAACAACAAACGTTAGTAATCAACTGTAATACTATAAATTGAGCAATTGAAAACTGAATTGAATTAGTGAGCTTTTGTAAGTAGTTAAACAAGCTAATTTCTGTTATAGAAAGAATGAGGTGAAATAGCTTTAACTAAATTATCATATCCCACTTTATAAATAAAGTACCATAAACCATTTCCTGAATTAAGAAAGTTTCTATTCACTCAAATGTCAGCACCTACAGAGTTTCTATATTGGCATATTCACTGCTGCTATCCAGAATTCTACAGAGAACAACTTTTACTGAAGATTTCAAAACTTGTTCAGTGTGGGAAACCTATTAAGTCATATTAGAAACAGTTTAGAATTTTGGGTTCCAGTGTATGAATCTGTGTTCCAGTCTCCTTCCAAAATTAACTTGATACAATCATTAAATAGAAAGTTAATTATGCCATAAATATAAAACATTTCATCCACCTTTTCCTAAATCTACTACAATACGAATATTAACATAAAAAACTAGATTTTTTTTTTATCCGATTGCTTGAGTATACAGTTACACAATATACCTATTAGCTAAATAAAATTTAAAAAAAAAATAAAAATAAAGTAGTTGTGTAAAGGTTTTTATTTGATTATAACAATTATTAAATAAAAATATTTTATAGCTAGTGCTACAACTCTTGGTTTAGGGAAATGTGAGTACAAAAAAGTAATTAAAGTCACCGAAATAAAAGACAATTTTAAGCTTTTTGATTCAAAATTGAATTGAGTTAAAATCAGTCCCTTGTAGATCCTATTAAGTGACTGGTAGAAAATTATATATCTGATGAAGTTTCCATCATCCTAATTTAAGAATCATTTGTGAAAGAGCTTCTGATCTAAACTATTGTATTAAGCATAATTATTATCATTAATATTATTTATCAAATAACTGTGGTTAGCAATGCCTTATCCATAGGTTATTTTTGGTTCTCTCCAAGAAGCCAAAACCGAAATTTTGGGTTGAATTTTCTCAGCCTCAACTGTATACATTATGCAAGTCATACTGCAGTCTTCCATTTCTACATCAGACAAACACAATTCTCAGTTTTCCAGTAGAAATGCTTGCGTGTGTGAATTGTTTTCCTCTTAGATTCTCTACCTGTCATCCACCTTTGCTTAGAAACCTATTACACAGACCTCCGCAAAGAGACACACAGGAGATCTCTAAGCAGCAAGCAGAAATGATGTTGTAGCAATTTGAGTGAAGGTCCTCTTCTTTCAGAATGCATCTGGACTAATGCTTTGATGCTAAATTGAAAAATTAAAGTGCAAATAACTTCTGACCATTAGGACATACTGAGCCCAGAGGCAGCTCT
This sequence comes from Pampusana beccarii, assembly GCA_013399365.1. Classification (NCBI taxonomy): domain Eukaryota; kingdom Metazoa; phylum Chordata; class Aves; order Columbiformes; family Columbidae; genus Pampusana; species Pampusana beccarii. The sequence continues at coordinate 41,362 of VWYH01004264.1, read as the reverse complement.
CTTTCCCCGGCAGTGATGCAATATTTTTGCACAATTTGTATAGAAACATCAGCAGTTCTTTCAGCGTAACATGTCCTGTCACTAATAACCCCAGAAGGAAGGTCCTTCTGAGTGGATGAATCAATGAAAGAAAGTCATTATTCAATAAAATCCAACCCAGCGGAGATTTGAAGTATGCAGAAGAGTAAACATAAATTGGACTATGTATTATACTATCCCCACACACAAAAGCTGTTATCTATTCCTCTATGCTTTACTGTTACAGTACCGCACTATTTGGTTTCTCCACAGAGATAAACATGTACCGTGAAAGAAAGACATTTCCATTACCGTAAATTATTAATTTTAAGTATGGCACATGAGACAGGCAAGAACCCATAGAGCACAGGCCCTACTAGTCCCTGTCAGTACCAGCGGCTCCTGATTTAAGAGAAAGCAGGCTCAGAAGCCAGCAGCAATGGGTGTCCCTTGGGCTCCTATATCTGCTATAAGGTGCTCCCTGGTGCACCCAAGGCCCTGACAGCATGCTCCCATGGGGGTCCCCCTCCTTCATGGGGTAGAAGCACCACTCCACCCAAGCCACCCACTCCCGATGCCCCCAAAGCACCCGGCACCCCATATCGGTAGTGCAGGAGGCCCCCAAACTATGTTCATTCATTCAAGCCTTCAACATCTCAGAGCAGAGGCCTTACTGGCACAGCACGAGGTCCCGCAGTAACTTCTGCGGAGACAATTCCCATTACAAGTTTATTTATAGGCAGGGTAGCCCTATAAATATCCAAGAGATAGGCCAAATACCATAAAAGAGCCTTTTGCTTCTCTCGTTCCACGAAGCAACACCTAGCAATCGTGGTCTGTAACAGATATTAACGAGGTGCTGTTTCCTGCTCACGGAGCAGCTGAGTGAGAGGCCAAGGGCATTCCCGCTTCTGTAATAGCAGAGCTACAGCACTGAAGCACAGGGGCTAGGGGCTGCAATCAAGCATTACTAATGTGCTCAGCAGCTTAGGTATTAAGTTCACTAAAGAATAAAAAAAAAAGGCATGGAAAGAACACGTAGGCAAAATGTAATGGATAGCCACAGGTGGGAGGAAAAATCAGCTTCGAATTCTCCCTAGAATAATTTCTTGCATAAGACTTTATATAAGCTGACAGCCTTTCACGTTCTCAGAATAGGATCCCAAAATTCACTGGCAAGACCTGCACCCTATGGTAAAAAAGGCCTGAAGACTACACTCACCAGCTACCACACGGTTTATTATCAGGGCAAACAAGAACAGCCAGTTTCAGGTGGGGTCAGAGAACAGTTTCGACAGCATTTGGGACACTGATGTCACCTGCTGGGTCAGGTTCGAGCCTGGCTGGCCTGGAGGGGCACCTCGCTCCCTGTCTGCAAACTCCGTGGGAAACAGCTGTAAAACAGCTGTAAAACAGCTACTTTGTCTCCCCCAAAATGAGAAAGGGTCTTATATTAATTTTTGCTCCAGAAGATGCTTACTTTTTTACATGTATAGCTGCCTGTACACTATTTAAATTGACTTTTTTTCTGAACTATAACTAGGGCTTATTTTTGGAGTAGGGCTTATGTTTCAAACATCTTAAAAAATCCTGAAAAAAAACATGCTAGGGCTTGTTTTTGGGGTAGGTCTTACTTTTGGGGAAACGGGGTATGCAGGCGTGGGCAAGAAGGAAAGCTCACCTTGATCAAAGCCTCTCTGGAGTCCAGGCTTTTAAAGAAAGCAGAAAAAAAAAATTGCGGCAAGCTCTCTGTGCCTCCTGGAATTGCCACTCCACAACAGTACAAGAGCAGGCAAAGCCAGCCAGCACCGAGGCACCCTGCTAAGCCAGCAGTGTGTAACAGCACGCACGCACTTGCCAGCGGCCCCAGAGAAGCCCGAGCTCAAACAGAATACTCTAAGATGAAAGGGAAAATCCGTGAAGCCTGCCCAGCTTTTTCCACGTGAGCATGTTTTTTTACCTTTATACATTTCAAGTCACCCTGTTGTTTTTATGGACAAGACCTAGGCTCAGCATGTCATTTTAAAGTAAGCCAGAGGCACCAGCAGCAGGAGAAGGTATAGGTTTGGTTTTACATGCTGGGCTAACACTCATTTGTTTTCATTATTTGGGACCATACACCCAACTGAAGAAACAGGGAAACCATAAAACCAGCATTATTTTAGAACAGTGCCCAAGGGACTTGCCACCTGACATTCAGCATCACAAGAATTCCTGGTACAATCAGGACAATTACGTTTCCTAACTTTGCTTCCCTACTCACTTGGGAGGTGAGCACACATTCCTTTCATGGAAGTTCAGGAAGGGGTTTGGTTTCTATTCCACCTTCTAGGGGAAATAAATCTTTCCCTGAAGATCTTAAAGAAAATCTTGACAATATTACACAACCATATCACTGAATATTACAAATTCTCAGCACGGAAAAGCAACTCCTTCCTATGATTAAAAGAAGTGCTACAATTTTTTAATCTAACCTCGTGTTTTGGGGGCCTTCCGCTTCTAGGAGTTCAGGATTGGAAAAGTTGGTTGTTGTATGACACAAATCTCTTGAGAACATACATTTTAAATAAAGCTGACTAAGAAAGTACAATATCCTCACTGGGCAGGCATAGCCAATATAAGCAGCACACAAAAGGCTACAAAAAGAAATCAGTAGTATACAATACAAACCCAGATTTTTCAGAGTACTTTCTAGTGCTTTCAGAAAAAAATTAGCCTCTTTCATTGCACAAAAAACAACAGCAATGACTTGCTGTGAAATCTCTTAATTAAAGCCACTGCCAGACAGGAAGGAAAAACAAATCCTGCCCTGGAGAGGACTTGCTGTGCAGTCCCATTCAGAAGGTCAGAGAGGTGTCATCTGCACACAAGGTGAATGCCCAGGTATGAAACAGAGGGAACAAAGACTGGTGGCCTTTAGAAGTGGCCCAAGTGATCCTCACAAAGTCAGGGGGTTCATTTACCTCACCATATCCTACTTCTGGTAGGGTATATTATCTATTCTTCCATAACATCAACTATAGCAGACTTCTGGAAAGCTCCCTCAGCTTAAAGGAAATCAGGTTCTAGATGCGATTAGACACTTTCACAAGCCAATATTTCTTATTTCTGAACCTGCAAAAATTACCAGCTGAGGAGTCCTCTTGATCCCAATCAGAACTGTGAGATGCCAGGATGTGTGAGAATGGATAACTGCGTACAGACAGATTGTTGTGAGTTTGAACCTAATAATTTAAACCAGATGGTGTGGAAAGGAAGGATCACTGTTTAACAGTTACAGCAAGGAAGGTGGAAGATAGGGAGAATTATGGGGAGAATTACATTTTTCTGCCCTGTTCTGCTTCAGCTGAGTTTCTCTTTTTCTCTCCAATTCCTCTAGTGGTCAAATGGAGACAATACCACACATCACATAGAAGGTGTGATAGAACACATACAACCCTTTCTGTATTTTGTGTAAGTGCTATTCATGTATTCACACTGCACCAAGCAGGCCTGGTCTCATGTTGTCATATTGAGGGGAATGAGAAAGAATTCCTCCAGTACAGACCAAGTCTACGGCAAAGGGGGCTTTAGAAGCATCTAGAAGGACAGCATGGGTCATCCCATTTATTCAGAAATAAAATCATTACATGGTCGATCAAGGAAAATACTGCATTATGTTTATTATTCTGCCCGAATCAAATCACTTGCCCATGCTCTGGCCTGTAAATTATAATCCTTCAAGTGCAGTAACTTGTAACCCTTTCAACATGCTCGTGCCTGAAAAATTTGCCCTTGGGAAACAGACTCTACACAATGAAACCAAATCCACTGACAGGTTTTCCTTAGCCCCATTTTGCACAACCCTTAGCAGCAGCCAGAGAACCCCTTTCTGCCGCTCAGAGCTCCCAGTGCTGCCAGGTCTGATGTGCAGACGCAGACCCTGCTGCTCTGCAGCGTGTTGTTCAGACCTTGTCCGTGCCAGGCAGTCCAGCGGTGGGCACTGAGTTTGGGTGCACGATGGCTGCATAGGCATTGGTGCTGCTGTGCAGTCCAGCCCAGCTTCAAGCAGGAATTGGCAGCTTATCAAGGCCAAGCTTGTGGAAAGTCTTGCAATTCCGCCCTGCTGTTGTAAGAAGCAAAGGAGAACAGGTCTCTCTGTACTGCTCAACTGTGCCTACGTAAAGAGACATAGCACACAGCGTAGAAAATAAAACTCAAAAGTAGAGGTTCCTCAGTGGTCAGCTGCTAAAAAGAGGGAGTTTCATATTCAGGGATTGTTACAAGAAATTAAGGTCTTGAAAGAGTAGCCCTGACATTCATTTCTCTCCCTTTCCGAGAGCACGGCACAGTATCTCTGGCTGGTACAACCTGTTGATTTTTAACCACCTCTGTTCTGCCTCGCTGGGCTCCAGCTACAGCTGCCCACAGGGAGCAACCAGAGCACAGAGAGCCTCCAAAGCACAGCAGCCGTCAGGATCACGAAGCCACACCACCTGATTCTCACCTGTTTGAACCCAATTTTCCTTCCCCCTACTACGAAGATGCCTAAGCAAGGTCATACTCAAAGTCAGCAGAAATCAAATAGCTGCAAGGCAAGCTCTGCTGTGGGGAAATGGTTTTCAGCGGGTTTTTTTGGCCAGAAAGGACCAGCAGCCCACCTAGCCCGGCCTCCTGCGTGACAAAGGCTGCCGCAGAGAACAGCTGCTGGGAAATCCACCTCCTTCTAACCTGGCAGTGAGGTACCAGCAGGCCAGGGCAGGTGCAGGATCAGTCTCTCCAGTCCCTGACTGGGAAGAATGAATGAGAGGTGTACGCAACATGGCCGACAACACGCCGTTTCTTTCCTCGCAACAAAATGAGCCATCTCAGGTTGCCCTTGAAATCCATTTTATTAGACTGCATTTCTCCAAGGCAACCAAGCCTCTAAATCCCTGAAAATTCCCTTTTCTCCTCTGTCCAGCACTTCTGCCCAGGGAGAGGAGGTTTAACACTTGCCTGCTAGTTTCTCCTCTTTGCAATCTCTCTTTTCCCCTGGTTCATCAGGCTAGCTAATTCTCCCAGGTTCAAGGCCCTGGGTTTGTGGCACACCTTTCAACTTTTTCTTCCCCTAAGGCAAAGCTTAAAACAACACTGAACAGGTAATAAGTGAGTAGATAACCCGCTAAAGACTGTGACTTTCCTGGACTAGGTTGCAGCTACCTTCAGCCACTTCCCCTTCAACAATGTTCTCTGAAAGCTCTATATTCCCTCCCTTTTCTTTGTACTCACCTTCCACACACCTAGGTGGTGAGTCCTTGTAGCAGAATGGCACAGTGGCAGGTTAACGTGGCCCATACTCCCCACCCAAGCTACATACATTACAAGCCAAGGTCTGAAGGAAGACGGAGGAGCCTCCATGACTCACCTGTCTCAGCTCACTCAGAGGAGAAGCAAACAGACACACAAGACCCTAGAGAAATTAGGCAGAGCTTTGGACCCTGATACAGCTGATGAGCTGTCATGTCATGGAAAGATCGAGGCACAGATATGGATGCAGAGCCAAAGAGCTTGAAGCTTCCCAGCTACAGTTACCCGTGAGGGTACTCCTGCAGTTCTGCACCAGATCTGCACACCTCCACTGGGCCTTGCTGTAAAACAATAAAACATACATACTAATCTTACCTAAACATTAATAGCTATAGCAAATTGCAACTGAAAAATGCTACTGGTAACTCAAGGTGAGAGTCAGGCTCCTAGTTATTTCACAGTAGCTATTTCCTAGTGCCTTTGAGACCCAGGCCGTATAGTTTATTTTACATCTAATTGAACAACTGAGCTCTATTCCCTGACAGAGCACAGGAATCCAGCAAAGACAAGTGGTGCCCCAGAACTATTATGTATTATATATATTATGCAATGCCCTCTCCACTGCCCATTTGAGCAACAGTGCACAGCTTACAGCACTACTTCTCTATTTTGCCAGACTTGTATTCTCTTTTGTGACTGGAAAGCTAATTATGCTTTCCGATACTCTCACAACCTTTTGAGAAGCACTACGCAAGAGCAGTGTGATTACTTACAGTGAATCCACTGGTTGTATATGGTGAGAGGAGGCAAAAGAGACCACAGGTAGACCAACACAGCAAAGAGCTGGAGCAAGGTAAGGACTTGGATAAATAGGCAGGGCACTCCCTGAATTTTTTAACTTGCAACAATCAGCTGACTCTCATCCCATTTTATTTGGGGCTTGCATCAATATCTGCTTAGCTCTGAAGTACACACTGCCCCGTCAAGCAGAGTTTAGGTCACCTATTCCCATCTATGCCTTTGGTACTACAATACCAGCAGCCTCCTTTTCATTTTCTGGAGAAAATGAGGAAAATCATTCTTTATCCCAAAGAAGGTAGTATAGAGGATGGAGGAAACCAGTGTCCTCTGCCGGTAAATAAGTAATAAGTAAATAAGCTAGTGCACACAGAGCACTGAATCTAGACCTGGCACAAGCAGGTAGCCGTACTGGCCACTGGGACATGCGGCTAATTTGGGCTGGTTTTGTGTATAAGAGGAGGGTGAGGGCATCCACCAGGCCTGGCGTGCTTTGCAAGGCTGGGTGGAGTACTGCACGTGGGGCTGTGCTGAACCCCAGGGAGGGAGACAGTGGCCCATGACCCTGCTGAAATCAGCTGAATTAAGTGCAAGGAATATGATAACCATGGGAGGGAGCTCGTAATTTATTGCTGTCTTAGACACGGTGGGGGTTTCTGCAGCCCTTGGTGAGAGATAAAAGTAGTTTCCAAATGAAAAGTGAAACAGCATTTAACAGTCACAGCCTGATGTCTGAAACCTCAAAGAATAAAAGGAATGCTAACTTGAGGGGAGGGGATGATTTTCCCATACCCTCTTGTCTCTCACATTGCGTCACTCTCTGCAGTGAGCTCAGGTGCATAATACAGACTGATGCATTTCTCTAACATGTGCTTTCATACTCAGAGTGACTATGAGGGGGGAAAAACCCAGAGAACAAATAAACCCAAAGGACTCTCTTTTAGAAAGTTCAGAGTGGAACATTTTCAAGGGTGGGTGTTTGCTGCAGGCCCCCGTGAACTGAGCCCTTTTTTCCTTGCCCCTCTCATTTAAGCCTTGATTTACACAGTGACCCTCCTGCTGTGATGGGCTCACTGTGCAAATGGCTAAGGAAACATAAAATCCAACTGAAAGAAAAATGCCTCTTCTTGATCTGTATCCCTGTAAGGGTACAGCTGCATGAGCACCAAATTTCATTTCATAGGGCAGATGAGGATCAAGTGCTGTGATCAGTTTTAAGAAATTCTATAACACTTCGTGGAAGAGGATGTGGCCCAAAATTGTCAGATTATAGTAACCAGTGTGAAAGCAAGGCAATGTACCTCACTAGTGGCGTGGTTAGAAAGTGTGACAGTTCTTCATCTGAGAGATTAAGTAGAAATGTACCTATTCCAGAGGCTATTAGAAGTCTCTTTGAAGGAAGAAAAAAATGTCCTCATTGAAAAAATAAATCTATAGATTTCTCTTGCAAAGATTCTGGAAAGATCTCTTCAAACCTTCTTCTCTATTCTTTTTTTCTCTTTCCTGGAAGCCATAGGGGTTAAAACCATAAGTGCAAGTTAAAATTTGTGAAATCTGTTAAATTCCGTCATAGGAACTCATGAAAGTTTGGTTATTAAAAATACTTAAGAGTATATTTATTGTTTTAAACCAATGTTTTTATTAGAAAACAGCTATGTGGGGGGGGAAAAAAACAGAAGAAATAAATTCTAAGGATACTTTTTGCAAAGTTCAGAGAAGGTGATGTTTTTTTTTAAAAAAAAAAANNNNAAAAAAAAAAAAAGGCAATTTTGCATTATTCGTCTGTCTTGGTGGTTGTTGTTGTTTAAAAACCCTGGCCAATTTCAACCAATGCTAAACAAAAGGCAGAAATCTCTATGCATTTTCCAAAGCCTAGTGTGTGAATGAATAAAAGACTCAACACTGTGCCTCCACTGAGGGGAAAAGCCAGCAGAATAGGGGTATCCGATGCTTGGCACTAGCCAGCAGGTCTGTCAGCAGATGTGAACTGGGCAGCCACAAGCATGTGGAGAGCATGCAGGTTTTCTCCAGCAGCTGAAAACACGTGCTGAGGAGTTAGAATAGTTCTTGGGTGGAGGCAAGAGAAGTTAGCAGATAAAGGACAGAAAGTTGAATCCAGGCTTACAGGTTCTGCTTATTGCTCTACTGCCTGATTTGCAATTTTCTTACATAGCCCCCACTCCAAACATTCGTTTAAATAGAGATGACTGGAAAAGTATTTAAGGGCAGTGAAGAAGAAGTCTGTGTACTTGTAAACAACAGCATATGCACAACAGATGAAAGTGAAGCACACAAATATCACTGATGTGTGATAAAAACCTGTAACTTCCATTTTGCCCTAGTGATCTTAGCTGTTCAACGTGCCCACTGTAACAACCATCATGGAGCAAAGGAAACCAAACACAGATTGGCCAAGGGGCTGTCTCCAGAGCATGAGATACGCTTGAGGGAACTGTCCCCATTGGAAAAAAGGTAAGCATCTGAGCTTCTTCATTTTCTGAGGAAACCTCAAGTTTACCCAGAAGCAACTTATTGGTTCAGATCCACTTTCAGCATCTACGGACACTGACTATCCATGGTTAACCAAGAAGTATGTTTATTTTTCACACAGTAGGCTTGATTCTTCTTCTGAAGGCTAACAGAATATGTCTTGGTTCCCACAGCCTTGATCCTACAGATATGGCACGCACAGGAAGTAGTACTAAACAAAATCTACATTCTGTTTTACGTGACAGACGAGGAAGAGAAAGCAGAACAAGTAGTAACAACAACAAGATGGACTGAGAATATTCCACAAATTCCCAAAGCTCTGAGCCTTCTGTTTCAGCAAGTACAATATTTGGATAACTTCACAGAACTGAGCTATAATCACCTCTGTGATTCTCTGGAACAATAGCATTGCATGGTGTTTAGTTAGCTTCCTGGTAAGCATCTCACAAAGAATGAAAAAAGACAAGACTAACTAAAAATATAAAGATGAGGATCAGATTCCTCCTCTTGTAAACTCTTGGGTGACTGTATAACTGTTCATCAAAAACACCACCACCACACTGAATGAAAAGCTGGCAGTATAGTGATAGAAACAGATGGCCTACGAGCAAAAACTCTATTATGATTAAGAGAAAGTAACGTTGATAGGGTTGCATTTTTAAAAGAAGAGTTCTGCCCAAACCAGGAGAAAACAGAGCAGTTATTAAAAATGTTATTTAAGTGATCAAATTAGATTAAAAGTCATTGTGTCTCAGCTGAGATGTGAGCACTGAGCACGTGTGTGTTTCTACTCAATTACAATATGAATAAAAAAACCCGAACATAAACTGCAATTTCCAGGTGAGGGATAGAAACTTTCCTAAATCACACTAATTCTGTCTTCAGCTGCTGTCTAACCATCCTTCAATGCACCAGGCTAAATAACTAAGCAGATACTAAAGTGGGGTGCTGGCTTCAGTAGGTCTTTATTATATACCTGATTTGTGCTGCTTAGCAGGCATGAATTCAGGTGTGAGTTTAAAAGCACATAAATAGTTTAAGATATGCTGAATTATGGAGCATGACCTAACAAGCCTGGTGGGAAGGCACAAGTAGAAGAACAACAGCAATTTCAATAATGAAGTGAAATCAAATGCCAGAAGTACCTATGAAATAATCAAAAGATCTACAGAGCGAAAGTGATGAAAGACAAAGGAAGAAGGGCGAAAGGAAAGTCATACAAATATCAGAGCTGGATATCACTTGCTGCTCATTCTTAAACTAGTACTCCAGCTATTAAGAAACAATGCAAAACTGACATACATTACGGTCAGATTTATCCCTGACTTCACTCAGTTACCATGTCTGGCATAAGATACATGCATATATTGCTTCTATAGATAATAGGGACAGATGCATATCTTCTGAGGGTGACATTTCCAACCCTGAAAACAGTTGTCTGAGGTATTGATGTGTCTAAGCTGAGGTTCTTGAGTGTGCTCCTAAAGTCACCGAATGCCTTGATTTAGTCTTCAAAAGTGATAGCAACCTGCTGGCACATCTTCAAGTTCAAGGGGCTGCTGAACATTCAGTAAAGATGCTCATTTCAAGGAGTGTGTAAGAATGTACCTAATTGTGAAGATCTTGGCCTTCTGTTTTGAAAGCTAACTGTAGTATGAGACAATGCAATACTTCAGACTTTACCCTGGTAAGTAAACTCTGATATTAGGCCCAAAACTCTCCTCACTGCATATTTCTTTTCCTTCAGCATAGTTGCTGATATGAAACAGGGTATATACAGCAATTATTTCAGTGAAAAAATTTATTGACCTTGTTAAAAATTTAGAAAAGTATTGCATTCAGCAGTTGGTTAGGAGTTAACTTTGCGTCCCTCTGTGCGTGAGCAGTCTCACATGTCCCTTCGCCTCCCTGTGCCGCAGCTGCTGTCTTGGTAAAAGGAAGCAGAATGCTCTGCATGAACAGGGGTTGAAGGGCCTGGGAGGGCCCTTGAACTCCTCAAGCAGGAGAGATTGCTGTTGCTGTCCTCTCCTGGGGCTGTGTGTCCCAGCCTCTCCCCACACTAGGAGACTACCTCAAAGCCCGTGTTTTTCTGCATGTGAGCAGGCTCCCAGTGTTAAATACTGATACATCTACACATGCGTACCTGCAGCACCCGCTGCCTGCACCTGCTTTCTCTCAGCAAAGAGTGCATGTGTTAAACACAAGACGTGGAAGGGAGGAGAAGGGGCGGCTCTCACGGTGCACACAACATCCTACCTGTAGCAAAGGGATTGGGAGGTATCACAGTAAAGTTAGTCGTCTTCATCCACAATTCAGACTTTACAAACTACTTCAGAACTCCACAGTCATACCGTCTGTTTTCGTCTGTAGCTGTATCACAAGCTGCAAATGATCGTTTTACTCCAGAATGCCTTGAAAGAAGCCTGTGACAAATGAGCCATACAAAAGGCAGTCAGGCCTCAGGACAAATATCATTAGCATTCAACTTATCCAGAGCTGAGAAGCACTAATAGAAAAAGTACTTTGGATACTCATTAGCTGTCTTTTTAATAAGACTTATCAGCAAGAAAACAGAAAGACCGTATGTCTGATCATCCTGCGCTAAACTTCTGTCACAGTGCAGAGACAGTGCACGCTGATGTTAGAGTAAGTGCAAAATGAGCCTTATACAACATTAGAACACCAGGGATCACCAAATATCCACAGACAGGGCCCACAGAACTCTTCCCCAAAACACAGAATTCACTGGACATAAGCCAGCTACGCAGAACAACAGCCCAGGAGGCCACAGCAAAGGAGAACTACAAAGAGCAGAAAAACCTGCCACAGGGCAATTTTTCCATCCCACCTTAAGAATGGTGCAAAACTGAAGAAGCAACAAACTTTCTAACACCTCAGGGATCAACCTACAACCTGCAGAACCTTCTGTGGAAAGGACTGACTTTTTCTGAGCTGGCTCATGTTCAATACAGCTGGTGATCCTTCCTCTCAAAGTTACAGACAGTGAGTATATACATATATATACATACCACACCAATGAGCAGAAGTGTGGGAGCATTTCCTCTCTTAATGGGGAGAAAACGTCTCTCTACAACCAATGACAAAGTTGCTATCTTGCATCTCAAAGCTGCCAAGTACCAAAAAGTTAGACTGTCTCATTCAAGGAGCGATTTCAGGCAGTGTTCAGCAAAACACCAGGCTGCTACACTGCTTGGGCACAAACTGAACATTAGATTTCCCAGCAGTGCTGCTTGGGTCAGGATGGTTACATCCCTGTGTGGCATCAGGCACATCCTTTAGGGCTTTGGTTGAAGCTTTGGCTTCCATTTAATTTCAACTTGCATTAGTGTTGGAAGTGGGTTTAGCAGATATTCAAGTAAAGTAGCAGGTATCTTGCACCTGCTTACTGTTCACTTTTGCCATTGCTTTTCCCTGGGTTGCATGGTATATATGAGATGAAAGAATCAAACCAAAAGAAACTAAGAACGTGCAAGTATATACAAGCAAACCAAGCAGTTGTTCTCTACCTGCGAGACCTACAGACTGTTCTAGAGGCCACAGACTAGCCATTGCAACTTAAGAATCGAGTCTGTGAGCTCAGTTCTTAGCAAAATCTCTTTGCCTGAGGAATCTCAGGGAACTAACTTCCACATTCTGCGTTTCCCCACGTAAAGCAATTTACGCTGATGTGATTGAGAATTTGGAAAACTAGAAGTAACCAGCTGAGGCGAGGCCTGGAGGTGAGAGCAGGGGAGACTTCAGACTCCCATGAATGGACACTTGCTCCAGGCTTTGCACTGACAGGTATTTCACAGCACTGCCTTACAACCTCAGCCAGCTTCACACCAGGCACAGCTGGGTCTCCGTGGGCCTAGCGAAGCACGGCTTTTTCTGCCAGGCCCAGAAGTGCTCCAGAATGGAAAGCACAAGAGGAAATTCCTGCTCAGAGGCTCTGGACCATGATACCAGCTCAGGGGTTGCTTTGCGTGTGGCCTAGAGGTCCACAGCTTGCTTGAAAAATATTTGCAGGTGCAAAAACGGCTGGCATGTAGCCATGCTGCCCAGTAACTCAGACCACCTTAACACAACATAGAAAGGACACCTAAAAGTAGGTAATAGGACTAGCACAGACTGCAAAAAAAAGACATTTCTGATAGAGGTACAACTAGAGCAAGTTGACAGACCTGTTATCGATACCATGTTTACATGCGGATGTAATGAAATTTTTTTCTTTCCTATGTATTGTGCCTCTCTGATTACCTGGTTACTTTCTTGGGCTTCATTCTTTATACCAGAAAGACAGCACACGCAAACAAAACCCACCAAACTTTTATTCCTCTTTGAAACTATTGTATTTTAGTTATGCCTGGTTGGTAGGAGGGCCAGTGGATCTAGCTCTATATGTAAAAGCATGTTTGTGCTCTTCCTTCTCCCAGCACATGGGGATACCAGCTCTGGCCATATCAAATCACAGAGAAAACAGAAGAGTTTTGACAAGCTCCACCACACATAGGAAATAGCAGTGATACCCCTCCAAAGCTACGCGTTAAAGTGACCAAGTCTCTGCAGCGACTATGGAAAACCCAAGGCGTTCCTGTTTCCATCATTGTTTAGCTCACAGTTCCCCTTTTAAATAGTCTATTGGTCAAAGAGGTAAGTCTGAATGTCACCCTGTGCCTCTGCGGTGTGGCTTTGGTATAGCTCTCTAAAGCAAGCTGTGAAAAGACAGGAACGTTTATTAAAGGTTTCCACTACAGAACAAGAGCTCTCACTTTTTGCAGCTTGAAATAAACCCAACTCACAACACAGCAGCAAGTGCAACCACAGCAGGGTTTGAGCAGGAAAAGCCTTCACAGGGGGGCTAGTGGAGGTCGGCTGGGGGGAAAGGAGGTGGTTCACCAGAAAAAGTGCTGCCACTCAATTTTTTCCACTCACAGTCAGCCCCCCCATGACAGCGTAAAAGTGAACACAAGAACTGACCACTGAATGACAATATATAAACTCTGTGAAAGGGGGCTGACAATAGCCGCATTCTTCTCTGCCTTGACAAAGAAGCCACCAGCAATGAAACTCCACGCTGCAGGTCTCCTCGTCATCTTCTGGCTTGGCATCTCCCTTGTGCAGACAGTGGAAGGTAAGCTTACAGCCCAAGAGGAAGACAGGAATTGCTCCACATTGCGCCAGTGGTCTGATGAGCAGGATTCGTTCTCAGACAGAGCTGATTCATAAGATAAAACTTGCAAGAAATCCAGATCAGAACCGCAAGAAAGGCAGTTTTACGGGAGATTTCATCTGATGCCCTGTCAATTAGCGGTTGGCTTCTGCCTCAATGCAAGGAGAGTTTCCGTGCCTTAGAACACTTAAAGGGTTTCTGTGTGTTATTCTCTGTCTTAAAATAATGAAATCTTAAAGACATGTCTTCTAATTTCACTGATGCCATACAGCAGTGAGTTATATAGGTTAATAGCATTTTATGAAAACTATTTCTTATATAAGATGTACTTATATCTTTTACTAGATATACTACTTTTATATGCATTTTTATTATATAATTTTAATTTGTCTTTAACTATATGGTCTTAATCCCTCTAATGTACCTGGTTTTAGAAGTTCTTCCATTTCTGTACTGCATATGTTGTGTATCTGCTTGTTTCTAGCCAAATATTTTGGTATGAAGAAGCAAACTATGAACAAAAACTGCAAAGAGCAATAGATTTATACAATGTCTTCTCTCTGCCTGACTTCATACAATTTAGCATCTGGTTTGACACCATTTATGAGCACTGGGATGAGCCATGTTTATTAGCCGTGCTTTATATAAGTTTGTCTACAGCAATGTTTAGGCCTGTGACTAAACAGATTAGGATTAGGCTACATGTATCATAAGAAAACATGAATATACACACGTAAGCATGTCGTCTTATACACCATCAGATTCACACAAACAGGCACATAAAAATCACGGAGTACAGTCATACACAAGCCATTTGCAAAGCCACAAAAATACGCAAAGAGAAACACGCAGAAAAGTAAGCTTCACAAAACCACACCAAAACCAAACTGAGACCTGCTAAGTATTCACAATATTATGTGCCTACACACAGAGTATGTTGACCTAGTGCCCCTAGAGATAGATCATGCTACATTCTCATACGTTGATTAATGCTACTGCTGTTCCTCTCCACAACGTGTGGATGACCGTTCGTAATGTCGTTCTCCAGATTGTATAATTTGCCATAAACATCATCAAGTTTGAAAAAGCACACTGAGGTAGTGTGCAAGGGATAGAAAGCATTAAAAAAAAAAGGCACCTGGGTTTTGTTCCCAGAGTTAGAGGAGCTCTGCTGGTATTCCCTGTGTGTGTTCTGTAAAAATAGTTTAGTGGTAGAGAGAACATTTCCAGGACTAGTAAGGATTGCTTGACTACCTTTGAGCTCTTTAACGCCACATTTTGAAAACCAGTCTGCCAGTCTGAGTAAGGCAATAAGATACGTATTCGTAGCGAATCATCAAAAAATACATCACTTAACTCATGACTAAAGCAAGATCAGAAGGGGTATTCCTTCAGGCAAACAAAATCTCAAGAATTAGCAACTCTGCCAGTACCCGTGCACTGGCTACACTACAGCTTGTCCAAAGGCTGGTGTGTGTCTGCCTCAGCTATTCCAATTATTTCAAACAAAGAAAAGTTCACAGATAATGAGATTATATGAAGCAGGTTTTATGTTTAGCAAGTTGTACCTGAACAGCTCTTGGACTTTTCTCAATCTAGTTTCTCTATTAATTCTTTAAAAAGAAACCTCAGAATACAGCAGTGCTCTGTTTTTCCCCTCATGATTTCCCAAACCTGCCTTTGATGAGTGGGAAAAAATCAGAAACTAGCAAGTGGAGTAACGTATACATATATTCCACCTCACTTAAACAAGCTCCTATTTTCAGTTATTATCAAGTCAGATAACAAAAGCTCAGATAATTTTACACTGATATTACAATCCTCGTTATTAATCACCAGTGCATTTCCGTAAAATTTATGAAAATGGTGGAGGAAAGAGAGGATTAAGTAGCATGTTATTGCCTGTAAAACCAGACTTACAGCAACAATATGCAAGTACTTAGTCTTCTGGCAGATATACCTCCCTTTCAAGATTTTTTTTTTTTTAATGCTAGTATTGGATGTCCAGTGTAAGACAAGTAGCCTTGCCTTCCTTTCCTCCAGTTGGAAAGTGGGGGGAATTACTGATCCACAGTCAGATGACATTTGGAAATACACCCAGTAAAGGTGTCAATTCTAAGCACTACTCCATATGGACCCTTATTTGCAGATGATAGAGACCTAATTACAAATGATACCAAATACCTTTTCTGCTATGGAAGCAATGACTCCCCAGGGGCAAAATGATCATACAGTTGTTCAGAAGGGATGAAGACTAGTATCTTAACTAACACTTTGGAAATAGTAGGATGAATCACAAGAAATACCTTAAGCTCTCTTGTTTGCCTAGTATTGTGACTGTACATGATGAGCGCTCATGTTCTAATCACAGCTGGAAAACTGCTAGAATTCATAATTTATTAAGTCATTACAGCTGAACATGAATATAGTATTGACTGCCTTTGTCATTTATCTATTTTTCTCCTTCTAGGGAGTGTTGGAAGCCAGTCCATGCGCAAAGTCAGCTGCGTAGACCTGTCTACAAGGCAACTGAACATCCAAAATCTCGTCAGCTACGAAAAGCAACAAGTTCCAGTAGAAGCTGTTATGTAAGTGTCCAGCGCACAGCTCACCTTCAGACTCATCTATGCAAACACACTACCATCAAAAAGGGAAAGGGCATCAGAAGACACTTCATGGCCCAACTCACTGAATCTGGCTGGTTCATGTCACCCTTCCAGTTCCCCAATGAAGCAGCCGCTGGCAGCTGAGGGAGCAAGGGGAGAGAGGTGGACCTCAGAGAGACGGGAGATGTGCACTGCCTGTAAATGCTGGCAGAAATCTTACTGAACAGCCAGATCTTTTGTGCCCAAAAAGTGAGGATAAATCTCAGTGAGGGTCAGGGTGGAGCAGTCAGAAGCCCAGTGCCCAAAACTGGGCTAAGGGGAAAGATGATGTGGAAGAGTTTGGGGTAACTCTGGCTTCTGCTAGGAGCTGTGTTTGGTCTTTTGATCTCACAAGTATGCGTGTTTGTCACATCTGGGATCTGCTCCTGGAAGGTAAACGTGCATCATGGTCTCATGGAAAATCTCAGAATCCCAGTTATGTTCCCTTTTTAAAGTGTCAGTACCTATGCACATGACCATGTATGTGACACACGTACCTATGCCATAAATGTTGCTAACTGCTGTTATTCCAGCTAACAGCTATGAACTCCAGCATGTGCTAATTTTACCACATTGGTCCTCACATTCTGCATAAAACCCATGAACCTTGAACCTGGGTTTGGAGACTGGAATTTAATGGCTGCCTTGTTTTCTTTCTTTCTTTCTTCCTATAGGTTTATCACCAGACAGGGTATCAAGATCTGCGTAAGACCTCATTACAAATGGGTGCAGACTGCCATAAAGAAAATAGACCAAAGACGTACCACCAAAGGCAAATAATCCTGCCCTAGGAAAGCATCTAAGGCAAACTAAATGGAATCATCATCAGTGGTGCACAAAACGGGAAAGCGAGCCTTAAGATCTGCTTTTAATTTCTGCTGATTAATTGGCAATAAAATCTCTGAACAAACACCAACTCACCAGAATCTGTTCATCACTTGAACATCTGCTGACTTCTTCATTCTATAGCTGGACTCTGTTACACTTTATTTTCTGAAATGCTTGCTAATATTTATTTACAACTGAATGTAGATATCTTCTCATCCTTGCTGTCCTGATCACTATGTCATTTAAGGGTGAATGGCAGATGGTTCCACATACTTTAGGAAAGAAGACAACCCTCCACAGAGCTGGAGGAGTGGAGACTTCCACCCTGATGGAGGTCAGAATGTTCTGCATTGAGTGCTGGGTTTGAGAAGGTGCTATATAATTTAATGGTTACTCCTACCTATATAACCTGTAAGTAAACTAATATTATGTTTCAGGCTCTTACCTGCTCAGTGCAATATACAGAGGAAGATCCTTGGGTCTTCTGTTTTTATAGACAGTATTGCACCGTTAGCTCAGTCCATTATGATGCGTGGATACCATCACCAAGGGATGACCTGGAGTAATGAATGTAACCCTATTCAGCCTTCTTCTGGGGAAGACTTATCCTATCCACTGACTTCTGTGAAGTTATTTCAGGTTTGTCTCGCGTGAGGGTGAAACTGAAACAACCGGTTTACTTTTTCCTGTGCTTTTCTCTGAATAAGCAAGAATAAACCATATCTGGAATCTGTATTTCACAAACTCATAGGAACTCCCTGCCCTGCAGAACTGTGTGTATGTAAATGTCTTATACTTTTTAAGTTGATAAATTCTATTAAAAGAAGGTTTTGATTTTCAATTTGCTATTAATCTACAACAGTGTGTTAGTCTGATTGTGTGTAATTCAGATGGAGGCTGCTGAAGTGGGTACCAGGATGACAGCATAAATCTGAGAATTTTTGGGCAAGCTGGCTAGACCTGACACTGCTGTCAACTCATACTCAGGACTTGGATTGCTCAAAAGCAATCTCAGTCTGAGCTTTCTACACCATCTTTCAGCTGTAAAGCCCATGTTTAAGACAATACCTCTTCAAAAGTTCAGGAATTTAAAAGTTAGACTTCATACAACCCTAGGATGATCCCCACATTATCAGACTCAGACATGGGAGTGCTCTGGGCAGAGAGATTAAAAAACTGGCATTTGAGGAGCTTGAGGCGTGAAGAAGAGGTATAGGGGCTCCAGGAATAAACTTCTTCTCATACTACCACATGTATGTAGCCTACACTGCTGTTAAACTGTGGCCTTTCCATCACAAATAATCCCTTAGCGATACATGTGAAACTACAGCACTTTCCAAACTACACTATAGAAATAAGATGACATTACTCTAAAAGCCAGTCTTCATTGTTCCCAGCTCTGGTCAAGTCTGCAGACAGAATTTATCTCCTGTGACTCATACTTTGTAATAGCTTAGTCCTGTGTAGGAAAATACATTTCGTTTTTAGGTTTTAAAGCAGCGCTACTGCTCAGGCAGGGAAGAGAAGGATGCCTGTGTGTGTCACACTGCAGAACAGAGCCAGGGCAGGCTGCTGAGCTTCCATTACACAGAGCATTGCTTCATTACTGAAGTTCGTGATATCAGCTCCACTAGAAAAAAAAATAGTTGTTGCTACAAACTTTAAGGATAGAAAGAAATGTTGAGATCAGATGTTTCTGGAGCACCTCAATATATAAATTGGTGTTCATTCGTTTTGAATCCCCAATCTCAAGGCCCCAGTCCATTGTACTATAGACAAAAAACACTTCTGTTCCCTTCAGCATCATCAGACTATTAGCAGGCTACAAAACCAGGTCACCTATAAGAACATTTTTATGGTGAGCTCTCTCAGATGAAGATCATCAGCTTCCACTGATCAAATTCATCCAGGACCAGAAGTAAATAACATGCTTTTGGCAGGCAGAATTTTAATGCCTTTGCTTATACTCAATAGTATCATACCCTGGAATGAATCTTGATGAAGTGAATATACTTTTTTTTTTAATTAGGACTATCACAACTTGAGGATATATTCGTTAACTACCACATAGCAATTAATATTTTATATCTGCCCATCCTCATCACAGTTCATAGCATGATTATTAATGATTTTTAAGAGTGAAACATCCTACTTAGTAATTACATATTGCTTGTTATATCTTGCAAGATCTGTAGTGATCTTTGTGTATTTCTTGGGAGTTAACTACTATGGGTGATCAATGCTCTCAACATCTCTTCCTACTCAGCCATTAAACCCCAGGGACTTCCCTGTCTTTCCCTGACCATTCCTTACCCCAATCTTTGCTGGTGTTCCAGTTGTACACTATTTTTGTCATCTCTAGCTGTGTATAATCTGGAAGCTTCTCTGTAATGCTAATGCTCCTGCTTAGCACTTTTCCCTCTGGCTCTCAAAATCCTTTAGAAAGAATGGAAAATATGATTAAACCTGCTTTCCACACACACACGCAAAAGTAAAGTGCAAAATGAAGAACTAGAGTGCAACCGTTGTGTTGGAGGCAAGTAAGAACCATAATCTCTGTCTCTCCAACATCCTTAGGAAACATCTCACTTAGAAAAAAAACAGAAAGTTAGGCTCCGAGGTACATTTGGAGATCTGGGGCTGTGGCTGCACTGATGTCCTACCTGTACCTGGCTGCCCACCACTTTGTCTCCAAGTGAGGGAGGGAGCAGGTGGCTCAGAGTGACTGGTTCCTTTCCAGCTTATCCTCTGCTGGATTGCAGCCTGTAGTATGAACGCTGATTTTCTTTCACTCCTTTTGTAAGATTTGTGCACAACTTTGCCAGAAAGGACCCTCCAAATACACATGGCAGACCAGGGAGCAGCAAGATTTGAAACAAATCAACCCTTCTGTCACGCACCACTCACAGAGTTTCCAAAGGGACAGAAGAGATGCACTGTGTTCAGATCTTTGGCACTAGGTAAAGACAGCAGAGAGCAAAAGGGACAAACCTTCAACCTGTGTCAGTATTCACAGCTTCACTAACTTCCACAAAGGCAGATGGGACAACTACTGACCCCTTTGGGCATGACAACTTTTTGCATTTTAAAAAAAAGTCTACTTCCTGGGCAGTGACATTACATAGCTACAGCTGTATTCTTTTCAGCACTTGTTTATAATTAAGGAACTAGAAAGTTAAGGGCTTGCAATGACAATCAGCTTTCTGAGAAACCATAACTACACCATTCAATCCCTAATTCCCAGCGATGAGCTGGGAAATTCCTTAAATGAGTTTTCTACATGTCTTCTGCCTATTATTTGTGCTTAGCTTTACACTGAAGGTTTTCATCAGCTGATCATTTGTTTTAACAGATTGCTTGAGACCCTACATTGGAAGAAGAAAAGGGAGAAGAGTCTAGATAAATTATAATGTTTATTATGTGAAGGAGGCTGTCCTGTCACAAGACACAAGAAAAGGGATCCAAAAATAAAGGCTCATGTCCTGCTCTACTAACAACTTCATTGTTCATTCTTGTGCAGTGGATGTCACTTGATTTGGGATTATTATTATGTGTCATATTGAATATTTCCTGCATTGAGCCCTTAAAGACTGAAGAAAAAAAAAATCAAAAGCTACTTAGAAGTCATAGCGCTTGAAACACATTTGATAACTCTTTTGTTCCCTCTAGGTTCCTGAGCCTTTTAGTTCCACAGTGAGGTTACAGTTTCCGCAAGAACCATTAGGTAAAGAAGTGTTTGTTTTAAGAGTAAGCACTAGCATTGGAAGTCTACCTGAAAGGTTGGTGGTGGAGAGAGTGACAGTAAGGGCGTGTGTATCTCAGTGCATTCACGTGTTTGTGCACACATGTGCAAGATGAGACTTCCGCAGGCTTCTTAGTGGAGAAAGTCCCTTCTTGTTTGCTACCATCTGCTGCCAAACGTGCGCTGTGGTGCCAGCTCTAATGCGCTGGCTGCTCTGAGACCATTAGAGAGTTACCCTGGTATTCCCCAGTGGGACAACACTGACTCACAAAAATACCCTCGACTGATAACTGCCTAGTGCTTCTCTGTGCACGAGAAGAAAATGTCTCTGTTATAGCTCCAACCTACCTCCAGGGCCATCCTAACCCTGCCTGTAAACAAACCCTAAACAGCAACAGCCACGCTATGAGTTGCCAGTTCATCTGGTACTATCCTTGGGGTGCTTTTCATGAGGTGCTGGCTCATTCAGGTTTGATTCATTAAGGCCTTCTAGCGTTAACATCTCTCATGAGGCAGACCCTGTCTACTCAGAAGGACCTACTGTCATGATGCCAATCGAGTTGAGCAACTAAATTGGCAAAATATTGCAGATCTCCATTTCTAGATTTTCATTATGCTAGAAAAAAAGTGGTAATTACTTACCAGATAAAATTAGCAATATGATTATAAAAATCTTACTCTAAAGCATATGCTTCATGGGCTCTGATTTAACTTTCTAAATGAAAAGTCATACAATTGGAGAAAAATAGCTGGGGTGAACTCCACTTTTCAAACTCGAACTGGTTGGTTCCTCCCTGTTGTGGCTACTTGTAGTGAGTACAAGTTCTGAGAATGTCTAAATTCAGTCTTTAAAACTGCAACTGAGTTACCAAATCAGAGAGAGTCTTTGAAGAAGCTTTGTGGTTACAGCTAAAGATTTTGGTAGAATTATAGCTGTGGGTTTTTTTTGGGGGGGGGCATTGTTTGTTTGGGTTTTTTTGTTGTTTTGTTTTGTTTTTTCATTTCAAATATCATTTAAGAGATCTCAGGACTTCAGCTGATGATCTGGAATTACATGGACAGATTTTCAAACTCTCTAAAACATATGCTTTGCCTTGAAGCCCCCCAAGCTTCCCTGTGGCTGCCTAACTGAACCCCTAACTCAAAAGCGTGATTCACGAGGTGACCTGTGGCAATGGTTATGTCCTGCAGGCGGGCCCATGGCTTCTGTGCTTTCCCTCAGCCAGCCCAAGCACTTTGTGGTATCAGCCCAGGCTCCCTGGAGGTCAGGGGAAAGCCTTAAACTTTTGACAAGTTCCAGCCCACAGAAGGGATGTGTGGTACCCCTTCCAGAGCTGTTTCTAAAGACGCCATTGAGAATAACCACCAGCTTACACAGCAACTATGATTGGGGCATCTCGTTCCCATTTCCATTAGCAAAACAAGCTTTCTTTTGATGCATGTTCTCTTCGACAGTGATCTGTTGGTCAGAGAGTGTCATTCTGTGCTTCTGTGGGGACCTTTATGTACAATGTTCAAAACTTAGATCACACAGTACAGCAGAAGAGTAGCTAAATTAAAACAGGCTAAAATAAAACTTAACTCTGAGAACTTGAGCCACAACAGGGTTTCAGCAGGAAAAGCCTTCACAGGAGGGCTACTAACAGATAATGGACAGGAAAGAGGTGGTTCTGTGTCATCAGAATTAGAATTTCCTATGTATGCACCTGCTTCCTACTACTCTACTAAGTTTTTTTGGCAAAACCAGAACCTGACGACTGAACAACAGTACATAAACTCCATGAAAGGAGGCTCACGTTAATCGCTTTCTTCACTGTCTTGACAGAGAAGGCACCAGCAATGAAACTCCACACCACAGCTATTCTGGTTATCTTTTGGCTTGGCAACTTCATTATGCACAAAGTGAGATGCAAATTTGGAAGCCAACAGGAAAACAGGAATTCCCAATCACATTGCACCTGCGGTCTGAGGAGTTCAGGATTCATCCTCAGCCCAAGTTGTTCCCTGCGATCGAACCAGCAAGAAATCTTGAAGGCAGTTTGAGCATAATTTGCCTACATGGGAGATTCATCTTAGTGGTGGTGTTCCACCTTAATGAAGGGAGAGTTTCTGTGCCTCAGAAATCTCTTAATTGCTCTCCTAACTATGAAATCTTGAAGCCATATCTGTAGATAATGTCTTTTAATATCACTGATGTCTTATTGCAATG
Organism: Pampusana beccarii; assembly: GCA_013399365.1. Taxonomy (NCBI): domain Eukaryota; kingdom Metazoa; phylum Chordata; class Aves; order Columbiformes; family Columbidae; genus Pampusana; species Pampusana beccarii. Next base: position 18,191 of record VWYH01004264.1, on the reverse strand, counting down.
AGTTGCATGGGTTAATGACATTTTAATGAAGATTCCTAAGCCAGTTTCAGACACAGTCTTTCACTTTTTGCTGTGCATACTTGTATTTCACCTCTTATTTGTCCTTCTTTAACCTATATAGGCCTAATTCTCATTTATCAGTCTGTCAACCCTCTGACAAAGTATCTTCCCTTTTTGTTGGGTTCTTCTCTTGCTCATAAATGTGTTATAGATGTGAAGATAGTGGAAACAAAAACATCTGAGACAAAGTAGTACAAGTGATTTATATAATGAAGTCTTATTCCTGACTTTGTACAATTAAGACCTTTAGACCACTGTCATCCATTATTTATGGTGGTGATGTGATGTGGCCCCAAATCCACAGCCCATGCCTGTTGCTGAAGCTCTCACATGGTGTGCATAATCATAATATAAATATAAATATAAATATATAAATATAAAAAATAATAAAGGGCAGAAAAAAAAACTTTTGCATGGACTTGAGAGTGCAAAAATCACAGGTGCAAACCAATCACATGTAGCCTTATGTAAACCCATCAAAATGCAAATATTAACTTAATTAAAACACTTTAGTGCAAAAAATACACACAATACAAGGGAAAGCCAAAACCAAGGATGCCTCTACCTTTGTGAATTGACCCATGCACACACTGAAGTTACTGCCACTGTTTTTGCTGCTGCTTATTCTGAGTGATTTCATGGAGAGTAGTTCTATATCCAGTCTTCTTTGTTTGCAGCATTGTTAGTAGCTTTTCAGAACCAAGTACTTCTGTTTCCTGGGAGGGATGATTTGATATAAAACTTTGCCCTGTGGAGAGAGGGACATGCAGCAGAAAGCCTGTGAAAAAATACCCTGGGATTTTTTGTTGTTAAGTACAAGGAATATGCAGAGGTGACAAGGCTTAGAGGAGTAGCCACAGTAACCAATGGTTCTGTTGACTAACATGCTAAAGAAGAGAGATTTTTCTAAAAACAAAGTGAAAAGGAGACAAAAACCCGTGGCTTGGAGACCAAGTTGTAAGTATACTTTTCAAGGAACTGGCTCTTAGTTGCAAGNGTTTTGTTTTGTTTTTTCATTTCAAATATCATTTAAGAGATCTCAGGACTTCAGCTGATGATCTGGAATTACATGGACAGATTTTCAAACTCTCTAAAACATATGCTTTGCCTTGAAGCCCCCCAAGCTTCCCTGTGGCTGCCTAACTGAACCCCTAACTCAAAAGCGTGATTCACGAGGTGACCTGTGGCAATGGTTATGTCCTGCAGGCGGGCCCATGGCTTCTGTGCTTTCCCTCAGCCAGCCCAAGCACTTTGTGGTATCAGCCCAGGCTCCCTGGAGGTCAGGGGAAAGCCTTAAACTTTTGACAAGTTCCAGCCCACAGAAGGGATGTGTGGTACCCCTTCCAGAGCTGTTTCTAAAGACGCCATTGAGAATAACCACCAGCTTACACAGCAACTATGATTGGGGCATCTCGTTCCCATTTCCATTAGCAAAACAAGCTTTCTTTTGATGCATGTTCTCTTCGACAGTGATCTGTTGGTCAGAGAGTGTCATTCTGTGCTTCTGTGGGGACATTTATGTACAATGTTCAAAACTTAGATCACACAGTACAGCAGAAGAGTAGCTAAATTAAAACAGGCTAAAATAAAACTTAACTCTGAGAACTTGAGCCACAACAGGGTTTCAGCAGGAAAAGCCTTCACAGGAGGGCTACTAACAGATAATGGACAGGAAAGAGGTGGTTCTGTGTCATCAGAATTAGAATTTCCTATGTATGCACCTGCTTCCTACTACTCTACTAAGTTTTTTTGGCAAAACCAGAACCTGACGACTGAACAACAGTACATAAACTCCATGAAAGGAGGCTCACGTTAATCGCTTTCTTCACTGTCTTGACAGAGAAGGCACCAGCAATGAAACTCCACACCACAGCTATTCTGGTTATCTTTTGGCTTGGCAACTTCATTATGCACAAAGTGAGATGCAAATTTGGAAGCCAACAGGAAAACAGGAATTCCCAATCACATTGCACCTGCGGTCTGAGGAGTTCAGGATTCATCCTCAGCCCAAGTTGTTCCCTGCGATCGAACCAGCAAGAAATCTTGAAGGCAGTTTGAGCATAATTTGCCTACATGGGAGATTCATCTTAGTGGTGGTGTTCCACCTTAATGAAGGGAGAGTTTCTGTGCCTCAGAAATCTCTTAATTGCTCTCCTAACTATGAAATCTTGAAGCCATATCTGTAGATAATGTCTTTTAATATCACTGATGTCTTATTGCAATGAGTTGCACGGGTTAATGACATTTTAATGAAGATTCCTAAGCCAGTTTCAGACACAGTCTTTCACTTTTTGCTGTGCATACTTGTATTTCACCTCTTATTTGTCCTTCTTTAACCTATATAGGCCTAATTCTCATTTATCAGTCTGTCAACCCTCTGACAAAGTATCTTCCCTTTTTGTTGGGTTCTTCTCTTGCTCATAAATGTGTTATAGATGTGAAGATAGTGGAAACAAAAACATCTGAGACAAAGTAGTACAAGTGATTTATATAATGAAGTCTTATTCCTGACTTTGTACAATTAAGACCTTTAGACGACTGTCATCCATTATTTATGGTGGTGATGTGATGTGGCCCCAAATCCACAGCCCATGCCTGTTGCTGAAGCTCTCACATGGTGTGCATAATCATAATATAAATATAAATATATAAATATAAAAAATAATAAAGGGCAGAAAAAAAAACTTTTGCATGGACTTGAGAGTGCAAAAATCACAGGTGCAAACCAATCACATGTAGCCTTATGTAAACCCATCAAAATGCAAATATTAACTTAATTAAAACACTTTAGTGCAAAAAATACACACAATACAAGGGAAAGCCAAAACCAAGGATGCCTCTACCTTTGTGAATTGACCCATGCACACACTGAAGTTACTGCCACTGTTTTTGCTGCTGCTTATTCTGAGCGATTTCATGGAGAGTAGTTCTATATCCAATCTTCTTTGTTTGCAGCATTGTTAGTAGCTTTTCAGAACCAAGTACTTTTGTTTCCTGGGAGGGATGATTTGCTATAAAACTTTGCCCTGTGGAGAGAGGGACATGCAGCAGAAAGCCTGTGAAAAAATACCCTGGGATTTTTTGTTGTTAAGTACAAGGAATATGCAGAGGTGACAAGGCTTAGAGGAGTAGCCACAGTAACCAATGGTTCTGTTGACTAACATGCTAAAGAAGAGAGATTTTTCTAAAAACAAAGTGAAAAGGAGACAAAAACCCGTGGCTTGGAGACCAAGTTGTAAGTATACTTTTCAAGGAACTGGCTCTTAGTTGCAAGGCAAATTTTTTTGTTTGGTTGGTTTTATGGTTTTTGTTTGGTTTTTTTTGTTTGGGTTTGGTTTTTTGTTGTTGTTGTTTTGTTGTTTTTTTTTCTAAAAAGCCAGTATTAAAGGCACAGCAAGCAGCAATACCTTTTATGAGGGAAAAGAATCGCAGGAGTAAAATGAGGAGAGATATATTGGTCCTGTCATGTGAAAAATGGAGAGGAAACAACAGGCAAGAATAGTAGTGGCAAAGAAGTGTGGGAGGCAAATAGAGGAAGAAAGGCAAAAAAAAAGGATCAGAAAGGTAAATGACAGTAGGAGGAACAGAGATAAATGGAATTATAAGCGTGGACCTTGGTGCTCATGGCATTTCCCGATTTCCTCTTAGAAGGCTGGTTCCTGCAGCATGAGTTGAGTACATGCTCATAGATACTATGGGCTTATTGGTAAGAGCTGCCCAGACTTTTAATCTGTCATTGCTGTCATAGTAGAGACTCACTGCATCCCTCTGCAGAACACACTTGTATGGGGAAGAGAGGAACAGCAGCTGGAATCACCAGCACCTCACTAGGAGTCACTACAAAGCTGTTGGCATTTTCACACTTACACTTCATTCTTTTCAAAACTACAAACTAGAGGGAGGAAGAGGTGGCTTCTATTTCTGGATGCCTACCTTAAGACAAATCAACCTTCATTTAAGGAGCTGCTGTGCATACAGAATTTACAGTTGCTGTACAGTACTGGAAGTTGGCACCCAAATTAAAATGACTGAAGTTTATATACTTAAACAAAAAGGGAGCACAGTTGTCATCCTGTGTAACCATTCATCTATCCTTGGAGAACATTTTGAGACGTTCTGATTGGTGCTACTTAGTGCTGCTCCACAAACATGCCTATTTTCTAAGTATAGATGACATTTTTTGCCAGGTACTTTTATCCTTTAGTTTAGTAACATTTTTCCCCAGCTGTTCACCAGCTATTTGCTGTACATGAGGCTCCCCAGAGTGGTTCACAGTTGCAGGCAGCAACACCGTGTATTGCACATGAGTATAAGCATATATACTCATACTATATATATTGCATGTGCAATGTATGAACAGTTGGTATTGCTGTCTGGTTCTATATGGAATAGGTGATGAGAAATGTATTTAAAAGGTCTCATTGTAGCATTTACAGCAAATCTTGGGTTAGGAACCAGAAGTGTGATGGCTGCCTCGCTTTACTGCTCTTCTGCAGGCTCCTTACTACTGCAAGATTTATGTGAGGACTGACCTCCAGGGGGTGCAAGATGCCATGGAAATATCAAATGAAAGCCAGGAAGAAAGGCAACAAAACAACACACACAACGAAACACCACCACACACACACACACACACACACAAAAAAAAAAGAACAACCACCACAAAAAAACCCAAGATCTTCCAGCAGAGTCAGAAGTTCCAGTCCTAACACAGACACAAAGGGCAAGACAAGCTCCCAAACCATCACATAAAATCAGTCCAAAAACTACCTCCAGGAGCACACCAACGACTGCATTTTTTCCAAAGACCATGCCCACTCCTGATACTCCTTCCAAAGACCACATCATCTTCCAAATGTATCCATAAAGCTCCATTCTCTCTCAAGCCCACTCTCTCTTCCAGCCCCAGATGTTTCCTCATACGTATCTTCAGGGCCATGATGTCTCCCAAATCAACTCCCAAGGCCACGTCCATTCCTAAGACCATTCCTAAAGTTACATCCACTCCTCACCACACACTCTCTCCCCGGATACACTCTCAGGGCCACAGTTCTTAAACCCACTCAGGAATGACAGTGCAAATCTACGGAGGGTGACTAACCACGGCACCAAATATAACAAGAAACAGCAAAACAGCCACGCGCACCTTGAACTATGTGGAACTGCTACTAATTAGGCGGCAAGAAAATCTCTATACAAACAGGGGCTTCATTCAACCCTACATCTCTGCTTATGTGTTCTGGGAATTAACTACTGTACGAGGCTAATAGCCACCCAGACGTAACTACCTGATGCGATAGGGGAATGTATATACCACACAGGCCATTACTAGTAACATGGAAAGAAGAGATTTGAGTTCTTTGAGCCTCCAGACCCCTTTGAGTAAATCCATGCTCACTGAATAAGACAAACCAGCTCCTTTAAGCCACAGCATTGTACTGTTTCACTCCAGTAAACAATCCTGCTCATGCAGCTGAAGATGCTATTTGGTGGTTGAGACTTTATTGAAATTTCAAAAAAAAAGTCTCAGGTAGAATTTGCAAAATGTTCTGTTCATGTTCACATCGGGAAACTACTGGGCTGAGAATACAAACAGCAAACCTCACAAAAATCTTGAAAGGTTTAACTGTTTAAACTGCCTATATTTGCATTTCATATTTAAATTTTAAACATATATTTACATGTTTTATATAATTTAATGTAATTTATATCTAATATAATGTTTAATTTTTAAATATCTTCCAAAGCTTGCAAATAAAATAAATCACAAAGATTAATTTCTTGGAAAATGAGTTTGCTTTTATAAATTTTGCATTTGGGCCTAATTTGAGACCAAATGAGGAACGAGTACTCTTGCAAACCCTTCCAAACCCTGGCATTCATGCTAACATGGTGTGGGATGACTTACTAAACGTATTAGTTGTTACAACTAAGGAAAGAGATGCGAGAAGTCTGAAATATGGCTGAAGAACTGAATAAGTTCCAGTAATTCACTTTACACTTGTCTGTTACTAAATTAGTCCAATTTAGCCTGTACTGAGTAATTACAGCGAGCATTTTAGAGGGCAAGTACAGAGATGGAGGTGATCAGATAACTGAGGGTGTTAGAAATAATGTTCTGATTCATTTTTAAAGCCACTTGACATTTCCACATATGACGAAGTGGTGGGCTGGCAAAAGGGGGCTAATGGAGGGGAAAATACATCTAACAGGGAAGCCACAATGAAAAAAGCAATTGTTGCATAAGGTTGGTTGGGGAAAGTACAACCACCTCACTTTTACTCAGATAACAACTGTGGAAATTATCTTGCATGGAGCAGCTTGTTTCAGTGCTCAGTGCAGCATCCTGGTCCCTGCCCTCAACAAAGAAAACCCAGACACTGTCTCCATACAAACACAGGAAGAGGAGACAGAGGATGCCACTTAGCTGCATGTGTGAATCCTAACGCAATACTGGAAAGGGTTATTTATGACCACCCAGCCACCTCTTATACCTTCCAGCAAGTGTTTAAGAGCTGCCCAGGGCATGCACACAGCTGCTTTGAACTTGCTGTAATGTAATTAGCTCATCCCTTAGAGAACTCGGTAAACAAAGAAGAAAGGATACCCTTAAAGCTAGGAAGCTTGCAACTCTAGGAGTCAATTAAAAGAGTATACTTAACAAATCAACTAACCTACAAATTTTTTTCCTGATAAATTTGAAGAAGCCGCTAGCTGAACCAAAATCCTCTCAGGAATACAAGCTTTCTTCATATACAAAGCAGCGTCAAAGGAGGGCGCGGAAGTCTGTTCTGCTGTAGTCTGAGCCCACCACCAGATAAAGACACTGTGAGCAGAGTGTTACCACAGTTTGTACAGCCTTATTCCATAGCGGGTTTTCCCCACCTCCTTTCTATTATTTCAGATTAAATTTCCCATGAACGTAGTCCCTATCTGCCCTCACTGTTTCATGATAAACAAAAAAAGCCCTAACCTGTACTTCAGCTGGAGCAAGCAAGGCAGGTTCTAAGGATTTGACGAAGCCTCTCTTTCTGTCTGGCTATACCTACCAGTCTGCTGTCATCTGAGGCTTGCTTTTGCTGTCAAAAGAACAGTCCTCGCAGGCAGCATGGAGGGAGAGAGCCTGGAGGAAGCTTTCTAAAGTACATTGAACACAAGCAAAACCACTCACCTTCCAAGTCTCCTAACACCCCTAAAAACGCTGCCAGACCTCCTCCTTCTTAAGCTGTAGATCTTATGGACAAATCATGCAGTCCTATTTGTTTCTCTAATTCCCATCTGTCAGTTCAGCTGTAATTCTGGAGCACTATAAAGTCCTGCTGCCTAGCCACTTGGTGTGATTTTTTTGCTTGGCAAACACCAGCCTTGGCTTTTTGCTCGTTCCTGTGGCAGACAAGTGTTGCTGGTGCTCTTGCAGTCAAGTGGTAACCAGACCCAGAAATACTAATTCAGTCCAGCAGCACCATATCATTTTACTCAAACAAAATTATTCCCTTTTATGCCACCAGGAATTTAGCAGAATGCAGACAAAGGACTTGCAGAATTTGCCTCAGGAGTTTTAACTGGCCAAAATCATGGTTGTTTTAGCTGATCATTTCCATGGGAATTCTTTTCCCTGTTGCTCAACCGGGTTACTGGAAAGCACTTCCATGCTTCAGAAGAGCTAATTCACATCTGATGGGTGGGGGTGAGAAGGTGGTATGTGTAAGTCTGAGATTGTCCAGATCAACTAACCTTTAGCTCCTTTTCCCTGCCAACTTCTCTCACGGATTTATTCAGCACCGTATAAATTACTGCCTATCTGCTCCTGGGTGGTACAGGCAACCACATTTACGCAACTTTCACGTGTCCTTCAGCCGGAGCCATCCTTCCAAGTCTCCAAGCGCAAGCTGGTACAGTCAGAGAGAAGTCAGTGATCCTCCGCATACAGCTAGGTAAGACAAGAAGGCAATAGAACTGCCAAGAATGAAATAATATTGCATGAGACTGCATTTTTTTTATGTGAGCTGCTCCATTTCTCTTTCCTGGCCTCAGATCAAATCAGCTAGAATTACAGAGCTAACTGTAACCCAGTTATCAACCCATCCCAGACATGCAAAGGAATGTGTCTCCTTACTGTAGGCCAGATTCTTTGGTGTAAAACAGATGTCCTGTTAACTTTCAATTTAGCTGACAGATGTATTCCTGCAGTTTAAACTCCAGTTACAACCTTAACTGCTTAATCTCTTTCTGTTCTGAATCCTGAAAACACCTGTTGAACAGATTTTAAGTTAACGGGTTTCAAGAAGAAGGTCCAAGCACCCGAACGGCTGCCTGCAGGCACACTGCAACACTTGAAATAGCTAGAGAAGCTCAGCCTTGCTAGAGGAAGAAGGGGTTTGCATTTGGGAGAGACAGTGATTACCTGGGTCTCCTGTGCTTCCTTTGGGATGCAGGGTCACACAGTCCTTTCATCAGGGTCTCTGCAAGGCCATTATTATGCCAGAGACAATTCTCTGCTAACTTCACTTGCTTAGCTGAGTGTAAGCAAAATTCTCCTTATTCCACAAGCACAAATGGTCCTTGCGTCATCGAAAGTATGTTTTTGCTTTTTGTTAACTATTCAGAAAGGGAGTTTTCCACTGAAACAACCGTAGATCCCATATGCAATTTGATTAGGAAAACACAGCATATATCTGAATGCATTGCACGCTGATAATGAACAATTTAGACTTTAAGACATTTTGGACTGATGCTAGTGATGAGAAGAAATCCTTCCTAACAACTGAAACTATAAAATCTACATCTGAAATTATGAAGAATTCTCTTTAGTCATGATAGATAGAGCTTGATTGCTGAGTGACTGACAAATAGGCTAAAAAGACTGTACTGTTCCCACATCAGTGGTACGACCATGTTTTTTGTAGATGAGTAGCAACAGGAGTTGTGAAAACAGCTGGCAGGCTGTTCACCATGAAGGAAGTGCTTTTGGCCAGTTGATGGGCAGCTATCCATGTCAATACTTTTGGACCTTACTGGAAGCTCTAGACCTGAGCTCCCTACACAGTCACTTTCTAGATGAACCAAGATGCTGATGGCTCAGCTTTTCCTATGCTTCAAAAAAAACTCTCTGGGCACTTTCACAGCCCACACTTAGGATAGTGGGGATCTAGATTTTATAGATTAATCTCCCTTCCTGCTTCCTCTGGTGGTACCCATTAAACACTGCTGTAAGCCCTGAGAAGACAGACTAGTTTCAGAGGTGTTCAGGTTGGAACCACTCTATGGAGAGAGGGCATCAGGTTCTAGGCCTCTTAGTCTTGATCATCTCAGTATCACCATATTCAGTTATAAAACCGAATTACTTTTCACATGGGAGGGTAGTCTCTGTGGTCACCAGCTTGTGACTAACAGGGAAAGCATCCAAAGGATGTAAAAGTAAAGATGCCAGTAGTGTTTCTATAGCAATCTTCACAATCCTTATCCCTTTTACAGCTGAGAAGGTGGGATGGTATATGCAAGGCTGGAAATTCAATCTGTGCTTGTGTTATGCACTTTCCCAGCTAAGCTCAGGTGACTGGAAACATAATGCACTCTCCCTTCTAAACTAGATGATGAGCATCAGGGGGAGAGACCAAGCTAACAACATAAACAGGATGATTTCTGCTGAGCAGAAAGGTCTTATTTTGAAATATTCATTTCATCTACTTGCCAGAGGCAGATAAGCCTCTTCTCCATGTTTATTTATGTAATCAGTGCTAAGATGATCTTGTTATTATCTCATTTTCAATTCAAGTCAGTCAGTGTTTTCCTTCATATCCTTATGTTACTCATTGTTTAGCAGAGTACAATAAATCAAATAATTTTGTTATAACAATACTCCTTTGCTCCAAGTTCTGGTACAATAGACCTCTATTACTGCTATTTTGCATCTACAGTATCTTTCACCCAAAGCATCTCCAAGCAAATTAAGTCTTACAAATGAGTGTGAAGTAAATACAGTGGCTTACTTCTTCCATACAAACGCACAAAGAACTAAAAAGCACTGAAATTCAGTAGCTGTGTGAAACCGTTCTCTAGCAACACTCTTCAACAATTCAGGATGGAGAGATAAATGCTAAGGGCCTGCTGCTGAGTGGGGAAACACTGGCAGAGTTGTCTTGAAGTCAGTCGAACAGAGATCAGCACGCAGCCTTGAAGCTGTATTATCCCAACGCTGTAATTACAGCTTGACGCGTCTTTCCTAGCAAAGAAAACTCTGATCCCCTAAGATAAAAATTCAATACAGAAGTGCCGCAGTTCCTAAGAGCTTTTATTGATTCATTGCCTGGTGTCTTCCTACCAGCCAAACAATGTCTCAAGAGACTTCACAAGGACTCCAGCAGGTTTCCACAAGACTCCCTCAAGCTCAGACCCCAAGAGTTTACACAGGAGACCACAGAGCTCTAGGAGCTCAATGGGATGCACAGTAGCAAGGAGAGGGTAAGTGCTGACACCTGTGGCTTTAATCCGGTTTCTCAGAGCTTCCATTGCACCTGCCATGGGGCCAGCAGGGAAGACAATGACTCTTCAAAGCATCTGCGTTTCTGGCTCAGCAGATCGTGCGTGAGTTGCGTACGACCTGGTCCCAGCACAGCCCACGTGTTCTGTCATTCTCTTGCACCAGTGCATTTTGAAAACCCCCAGTTTAAGATTATGAAAGCTTTGGGGTCCCTGACGTCAGGGAAGTAGATACCATGGTATCGCTCAGAAGCAAGTGCATGACAGATACACAAACTTCATTACGAGCCCAAAAGCCCAAAGAACCCTTCCTCAAGGCGGCATGATCACTGTTTAGCAAATCCACCTACCAAGAGATAATAGCTATCCTTAAGTTATTGGCAGTAGCCTTGAGAATCCCTAGAACTGAAGTCCCAGAGAAGCAGGCATGTGTTCTGAATAAACAAATAAAATATCTCTACTTTTTTCCTCAAAATGGAAAAAATGTTTTCAATTGTGCAGAAAGTTCTAGGGTTTTTTTCCTGTTTCCAAGTGGAAACAAAACCCCTTTTTC
>VWYH01004263.1:39107-134120 GCA_013399365.1 Pampusana beccarii | reverse complement strand
GAACACCATTTACTTGTAACACCGCTTAGAAACCTGTAACCTAGATGGAGGGGAAGAAAATTACTCTAATTGGCTTTTAAACTCCTGAAACAAAGGAACTGCAGATGGATGCTTTATGTTCACCAATTCTAAAAGCTTATGAGGTCAGAAGAGACTGGAAAGACAAAATTAAGTATAATTTTGTCAGAGGAATGGAACTGTTTTGCCCAACAAATCTGTAACTTACAATCAGTTTAAGTCACAGAAGTCAGCAATGATTTGCATTGTTATTTACAATATTGCTTGCAGGATGTATTGCCAAAGCTACATTCCACAGGCACAGATACTTTAAGTAATTTTCAGGGAAAACTGCCTTTTCCTTTTAAAATATCTGGACATTTCTTCCAACTGTTCTTCCTAGACATACTTGCTCTTCATGTCACACTGTTTCCAATTTTTAAAACTTGACGCCAACTCTGCTGCAGGAAAGAAATGGGCCAGGAGAAGCAGGCTTGCAGTTCCACAGCACCATGCATCCTCACAGAGGTCATCAGTGCAACAGGTGCAGCCACCTCCAGGTTCAGGGCATTGCAAGAAACCATTTGCACCTTGCTTGCACACTAAACATCCGTGCCTCTGTATAGGTGGCAGAAACCACTCTGCATCATTTCTGCTCTTAGCTTCTGAAAAATGCATGCAGATGTGTTCAAAATCCTTGCCAAACCTTCCCTCAAAATGCAAATCTGTCAGTGTAAATGTTAAACGGAGCCTTTAGTGATGAGCATGGAGGAAAAAAAAAAATATCCTCAGGTCTGGGATGCAAGAGAAAGCCACCCCATTGTACTCCAGGTTCAAAATCTCCAAGTTGTACTTCATAAAGACACATTTTAATAAATTAACATTTATTGAAAATATCACATTAGCCTTTATTTTGCTCATTTGTCCCAGTGCAAAATTAAGCTATTAAACATGTAAATTGTAATAACAGAACTGCAAGCAGCTTCATAAAATGAAAGATCACATACACTTATAATACGATCAGACTCTTTAATCTGGTGGATAAGGAACAGTGGGGCAGAAGGGAAGACTGTTTTAGGGCCTGATACATAACCCATCTCGTTGTTTTAACATGTATACCTGTTATTAAAAGCCATTGTTTAGCAGTATAACATGCATCTAAAAATTGACAATATGGGGCATTATCCATTAAATATACTATTTGTAAATAAGAATCATTAGGGATGGGAAAAGGATTAAAATAAAAAGAAAAGCACCAGGGCTCCACAACTCTCCTAGAAGGAAGCATTTTGCAGGGAGAGTGCAATGCCATTTGTCAGCGCTCTACTGCGACATGCCGTAAGGACTAGCGTTTGGTCCATTCCTGTGTGTTTGCCACAGAAGTGCACTTCTTTGGAAAAGCGACTGTCAAGGCTTTGCAGATGCAGGGTTACTTCAGACACCCAGCTTATTGGCCTGGGTGAGGACAACCTTCAGAACGGGCATGAAAGCAGAGGTCTCGCTGAAGTTGCTGGTGCTGACGATGTGTGTGTGGATGTTCAGTCCTTCCTGGTAGTTGCGGGTTTCGATGCTCTTCACCATGTTGTGCAAACCGCTAATGATGGTTGGAGAGAGCTGCAAGGAAGCCAGACAAGGAAGGTCAGCAGGAAAAAGAAACATCAGTGTATACACTAGTGCTAGAATAACAGAAATCCTTCGGCCCTCAGGAAGGTGCAGGAAGAATTCGTTTCCTTCTTTAAACATAGCTATCTTGAAAGCTGCATGACATTGGGAACAGTCACTGGGAAGTCTAACAGCAGACTTCACTCAGAAGGTGCCCTCTTTGCACTACACTGCAAACCCCTGCAAGCCTTCACTGCCAGCCCCTGGATGCAATTCCCTCAGGTGGGAGAACTGCTATGACAGACTGCGGCACATGAAAAACCTACTGAGCTTTGGGTTAATGTTAATTGTTCAGCAAAGATGGCCTGAGGACAACAAGATTAGAGCACTCTAATCCTAAGGCACTAAGAGATCTAAGCCCAGTCCTTTGTTCTGCTACAGGACCTCCTGGGAGGCTTTCAAAAAATTACCAGATCTTCAAAAGTACTTGCACATCTGCCTTCCAGTGAAATCAGTGAGCCTCCAGCATCTAAATCTAGGTGGTTTTTTGACCCCAGGCTGCATGCCCTTTATAGTCCCAGCAGGGAAACTTGCTGTGCTGGCTCATTCTGCCAGCAGCTGGGGACAGAAACCCTCCTGATGCATTCACCCAGTGCCTGCTGCAAGGAGCTCTGCTCTCTGGCTCAGTGCAACCCCTGCATGGCACCATAAAACCCATGATATGACCTCAAAACACTGTCAAGTCTGCACAAGGCACTTGGGGCCAAGCACTCCACCATGCCATTTCTGGGAAATGCATGGAAACATACAATAAAGGGATTTGAAGAATGCTTACAAAGAAAGAACAAACACGTGCTCCACGTTGCAGAAGGGTCCACACCACTGATGAAGTTCTAGGCCATATCTGCAATGTTCGAGTGGGGAAGAAAATACAAAAAGAAAACTTACTGTCTGTTCCCTAAGTTTGTCATATAGAAACTCCAGACGTTTATTTGCATCATCTAGTTTCCTCTTGGTTTGCTGCAAGAGAGAAGAATATAATTAAAACATAGTGCTTTTACCACCACCAGAGTGATCTGATATCACTGCAAAGAAGTCCACACAGCACATGAAATTCCTTGCTCAACAACATTTTCCTACCACATAATTCAAAATCTTTGCTCTGTACTTTTTATCCCTGATTTTGCCAGGAAAGACCAAGTGATATGACTGTAGTTCTCCACATGTAACTGCTCTAGTTCACTACAGCAAATATTAAACTGTAGAGGTGCATCCCAAAACCCATTGGTATTAGCTGATATGGAAAGGGACAGAATCATAAATTGCAGTAGGAATTCTTTTTCTATGGTTCACTGGCAAAGCATAATGATATCTGAATGAAGTTATTACTAGAATCACATATCCAGCAATGTTAATGAGAGCTTAAGGGCATGAGCAGTCACTGAAGTCCAACTATGTACAAGTCAGTCATCATTTACAGCAAATCCTAATTATATTTTTCATTATGTGATTAGTAAAGCCAGGAGTTTGTTTGTAAGTGTTTACTGTAAACAGAAAAACTAAGAGCCTAACCCAAACTGTCCTTACACATCTTTTGTGCTTCCATGCTTTTATATAAACCACCCTTTGATGTGTCTGAGATTATTTTGCCACCAAAGGCTCTTAAAATAACCCCAGTATATTCCACCTGGAATGCCACAGCAGCTGCTGGAGAAATGCATTTTTTTTTAATCCACTTTTTTTTTCTTTCAAAAAACAAACAGCTATAGAAGTGGAAGATTTTGCTCCAGAATAATAGAACAGTAATAAAGCATCAAGGTTATAGTTACAGAAGCACAAAAAAAGAAGGTGGCCAACAGCAGCAGAAATGGCATCAGCACACATGAGTATTGGAACTTCCTCCTCAATCAGTGTGCAACATCCATCCACCTTTACTTAGGATAGTACCATTTCTCCTGGGAACTGGAAAAGTTTCCCTGGATTAGATAATTGGCAAGAGAGAAAATAAAGCCTATGACAATGCTCTGGTTCAGGTGTAGAGACAAACCGGTGGCTGCCTGCCTATGCTGGAAATCAGGGAAAGCTGTTTGGACAGTCAAGTGCACAGAGAACAGAGCTTGTAGATCTCTCACGCCATGTGTGGAAAACCCTCAGCAGTAGTTATGTTGTCAAGGAACAGAGACAAGTGAGGAATAAGTACCCCAGGAGGAGCAGATGATAAACTGGCTAATTCCTTTGGTCTGTAACTCTCTTAGATAGATGAGTTTGGATCATTTGTTTCAAAACCTGTGAAAAAATATACACACTAGTTTCATTTTACAAATGGCCAACTAGGGCAAAGAAGAATAAACTGTGTTTAGTAAACAGCAAGACACCTCTCCAGTCAAAGGAAATAAGGTGGAAGAAGAGCAAGTTGGTTGTTCTCCTCACTCTTTGCTTCCCATTCCAGCCCCTAAGCAGGATCTCTCTTCATGTTCCCATTTTTCCCTTTGGAATGTAATAATTGAGTAGTGTCTGTGTTTGTTGTGACAGTAACTGCTGTATACAGTCAGGATGGCATCTCTCAGCTGGGAACACTTGCTCTGCCTAAGAAAATCACAGAGACTTAACAAAAAGCAAGCAAAATGTTTTGGCAGAGAAGAAAAGCAATGGCTGGGTGCAGATGTGAACCAAATACTTTTGCCTTCTATGTTTGTCTGGAAGAAGGGGCACTCGGAGGAAGAAAAGGTCAAAGTATCTGTGCAGTATCCGACTTCTATCCCTGCACGCTACAGCCCAACCTTTAAAGAAATTATTTTCATCTATCAAATGCTACTGGAGCTTACGGGGCTTGTCCAAAGAAAGGTCTATGGCCTCGAAATGCATCTAGAAAGGAGTGTGTCAGGGAGTCCACCCCAAAATTGCCAGGCTGAGACCCAAAGGGGAAAGAAGGAGCAAGTACATGTGAATGTCAAGTCTAAACTACAGAGCCACCTGAAATGGTGCAGTGGACATCGCACAGGAGTGGCATCAAATGCGCAATATTCACCCAGAGCCCTCAGGCCGCTCAGCTCCCAATCGCCGTAACAGGAGCGTGAGTCTGTGCTGCTGACCAAGCACGTTTTGCGCACAAAGCTCTCTGCACACCAGCAACCTGTCCTGCATCATCCACCTCTCGGCACGTGGTGGGCATGAGCTGAACAGTCAGCAGCTGGGCTTTAGGGCAGCGTGTTATTTACTGACTGCTGGAAATAAATGGGAAGCTTTGAGATGGATGGCTCATTTACCAAGCACTAACTGCCACAGGAAAGGTTTTTCCTATTCAGCTCCCGTGGTCATGTTAAAGCTCTTAACTTTTCATTTATCTACTACTCGTTTCCTTTTGAAAGGAGTTTGTTAATCAGAAATCACAGATCAAAATCTGAGGCACGTACTCGCGTGTATGAGCCTCAGCTCAGACCTGGCATAATACACCAGCTGCTTCCTGCTCTGAATTATAAGAAGCAGTTGAACAATGAACAAGATATCCCCTCTGAACAGCTCAACACAGAGCATGCCTCCACAGCCATCACCTGACAGGAGCAAGGATAGCCCTTTCTAAAGGCTTTCGCTTTTTTTTTTAACCATCAATATCAAAACCTCAACTGTAACCAAATCCAACCTTCCTCCTTAGAAGACAGCAATAGAGTGGGCTGCAACGGGTTAACTCCCTGCCCATAAACAGCACCATCACACACTACGTGTGCTGTGGGCTTTAAGGACCAGAGTCAAAGTCCTCAGGCAGCTGGGCTGTGCTCTGGCCCTAGACTGGCACATCCTTTGTTTGTGTAGCTTTTCTACGCATTGCTTGTGGCTTTTCTGTGCATTTCCCTTAGAAGGACAAGCTATCTCGGGAGAGGCTGTGATGGCTGGCTGTGCTGCAGGTACCATGTGCATTCACCCGAACACAGGGGTGCTCTGGGAACACCCCAGAGACCTACCGGATCAGAGGCAGACAGCAGGCACCTCTGGATAAGAGCTTCAAATGTTGTCTTCAGAATAAGGTGCTCCTCAGGGATGGGCTTCTTGGTAATCTTCTCCGTTGGCAGTGCCTGCACGTGCTGAGAAACAGAGAGCAGGTGAGGCTTTTCCAGGTCACTGTGACCACATGTTGTTTTCAACTAAACCAAGTGGCATTATTAGCCAGCTTGGCACAACTCCTACTTCTTCCCTGTGGCTGTGTGGAGGTGACATTATCAGCGTCCTCTGGAGAGCTGTGAAGTTGCAGAAGGAAGCAGCTTGTTGGTCCGTACTGACTACAGGATTAACTGCAAAGAGGTAGGGTCTAGGTGATTACAGTAGCAAAATGCCAGCATGGTGCAAAGCTAATGACTAAAAGCACTGCAGGGCATTTTGGTGGTACAAAAAATGCCTGGCCACCAGGATCCCGAGCCTGCAAGGCTCCACTGACGTACAAACCAGTAGTGAAACACTGGCCCAGGTTGCCCAGAGGCGGTGAATGCCCCATCCCTGGAGACATTCAAGGCCAGGCTGGACAGGGCTCTGAGCAACCTGATCTGGTTGAAGATGTCCCTGCTCATGGCAGGGGGTTGGACTAGATGACCTTTGAAGGTGCCCTCCAACCCCAACTATCCTATGATTCTATGAAACGAAAAGCGTGCCATGCTGCGGCTACCTTACCTGGATGGCATTGCCAATGGGGGCCCCAGGAGCTCCCTCCGTGCTGGGTTTGGAGACAGCGGGTGACAGGATGCAGGGCCCCAGGGGCTGGGGAGCAGGTGGGTAGCCACCCTGCAGCACGGGCTGGCCCGCAGGGACGTGTGGAGGCTGGAAGCTGAGTGTGCCCGCGGGCGGTGCTGGAGCCGGCGGCTGCTGCATCTGCGACTGCGGATCCACTATCGGGTTCATGATGGGGGAGGTGATGGGAACTGGGGGCTGGAAGTTATCAGGGACCTGGAGAAAAAAAACAACCAAACAACCAGCAAACCAGTTTATTTATGCTGTTGTGGCTGTGGCACACAGAGCACAACATCCAGCTGCTGCAGACTTCCCAGCCTGCAGCAGTTGTGAGCTCTGCTGAGCAGAGCACTGAACTCCCAGGACAGAGAAACAACAGGGGTAGGCAGCAGAGGATTTCACTCTGACTACACAATCCATTGCTTCTGGTTGCAGCTGGATGGTAAGAAGTGTCCTGGGCAGTAATATCCCCCTGTGTTCCCAGTCCTGTGTGCTCTGCTGGGCACAGCAACCTCAAATCAGAGCCGCCTTCCTCCTTCTGCTAAGGGCACAAACCAGAGGTTGGGCAGACCAGCACGAGCAAGACTGTTGCACTAATGAAAACTAACCTACACCTACATCTGTTCTTACTACTGGGACACTATATCTAGATTTGTGGGTCTTATTTTCAAGGGTACATTTTTGTCCACACAGTACAGAGCTCATTGCTAACAACATGCACCAATAAAGCTCCCAAAAGCCTTTCAGCTTCTGGCAGGTTTGCGCTAAGACAGATTATAAGCACATTTCAAATTCATCCCTAAGCATCTGCCAGTCTTTACACAGAGGCATTTCAGGAACATTTGGTAGAGGAAATAAACAACAAAACGAGCTACTGACCTCTGCTATGTGTCATACAGGAATCCAAATGAAAGAGCTCCCATAGGAATGTGCACATTTCTTTGGGTGTGCACAGCAAAAAGGAAAGATTACAGAACCCTGAATGTTACCCTGAGTAAATGATGCTAGAATTAAGCTAGTGGTTTGGGACAGCAAGAAAAATATTCCAAATACAGCATCAACAAAGTCAATAATAAAAGCAATGACACAGCAGTAAACTTTTGAACGGTGGCTAAGTTCTTAGGTGGAAAACAGTTGCAAATTACGCTGTGGCTTCAAATGCAAGATGGTCCTTCTATTTTGCAGTAGCCCACATAGTGAGTCATTTTATAATCTCCTAAACCGCCCCCTCATACAGTGGACATGAGGGAAACAAACAGAAACATTTCTGGCAGAGGTTGGTTAAATATTTAACAGAGAATACAACACACACAACTCCTCATTTAGTAAGGAGCCAACCCTCACACCCTGGTTATGGCAGAAATTCTGACAGTGACACATGCGCAGAGCAGTAGCAAAAACCCTGTTTGTAGAAAGCTCCTTCTTGAGCTCTCAGGTCCAATAGTTATTCTCACTGACAGCTTTCCTCCTCTGTCTGAGAGCCTGAAGCCCCTTTAAGGCAGCACACTGGCTGTTGTGTGACAAACGTCCCAGCACTGGGGCAGTGAGGAGCACACAAAGCACCAACCATCCAACCTCCAAAAGCTCAACTGCAGTGACCAAAAACCCAAAGGTGAAGGGAGATTTCTGCCATCACCCAGAACCATATCTCGCCTGCTCAACTTTTTTTTTTTTTTTTTCCCCTCCTCCACACACTTCACACGCTCCAGATTGACTCTTACTTCCCAAGAAGCACCAGGCTCAGAGAGCAGCTGATAACACTGACTACTGTGGAGATACGCAAGGCTAAAGTGGCACCAGGGGATGAAAAGGCTCCCTCTGCTCTGTGCCAAGCATCCCCACTTGTTCTGTGCTGCTGCAATCTAAATCCATTTTACAAAACTACATTGTCTCCATCACAAAAATTGTCTTACTCTCAGCAGATCTCTCAGGCTCAGACCCTTAATCAGGATAAATTGCTTTCAGCTCCAGCAAAGGCTGTAATCTATAACAATTTGCATGGCCTCATAATTTCATGTAAGTATAATCTCCTGCAAAACTCATCTGCTCTACTGTAGATGAAAATAGCCTGAGATATTTTCTTTCCCCAAACCAGGATCAATGTTGTTACAAACAACCGCAACTTTAGCAAAAAGCCACCATCTCTTTAAAGGCTTAAATATTTTGAGAGAGAGAAGTCATACTGGAAAAGCACAAAGGCTGTTTCTGCTCATGAGGTGCAGCTTTTGTTTGCTGCTAACCCTTCTTTTTCCTTCTCCTGCCAACAAGTTTCCCAGGAGCCGCTCAAGTTACCGCTTTTCAAGCGGTCAGCACTCAATTGTGTCGAGACAGGATTTCCTAGAGTACCTTCTTCTTCTTGGCAGCTCTGTTCAGGGCAGGAGGGTCGTTCCAGCCATTCTGAGGCCCTGAAAGGAAAACAGAGACTTTAAGTATCTTGGAGGAGGGCAGGGTCTTGGCAGAGCCTGCCTGCTCCTCTGCCCTTCTCTGGGGGCCAGAACAGCTCCTGTGCCAGTCAGAGCTTCCCAGCACCTCCACCATTCAGCCACCAGACCCTCTGGGCTCTGTGCCCACTGCACACGTTTGGCATCTTAACCAATTGTTCTCAAGTTTGACAGAAATTGATTTCCCCCCTCCCACCTTTTTTTTTTTAATTAACTTTCTCTTGCAGGAGAAAAACTTTGAACAGACATGCCCTTGGAAAGAAGGGCCCTTTGGGCAGTTGCCTACCATGCCCAAAACACAGCTCTGCTACACAGACCACATGTGTTAACACAGCTTCACACTCACCAGGGCAGGTTTCTCCCACCCATACCATATTAGAAGAAATTAGAACTGTTTTGAACTGCTTTTTTCCCCGCCATGATCACCATAATATTATAAACATTAATCAGCAGAAGAGATGTCAGAAATCACAGGTGAATAAGAACATGATTAAGCTGCACCCATTTCCCAAGAGCTGCTGCTGCGACTGTGCGTTGTGATGGATTTATACGTGACAGTAAGATGTGTTGCCCAGCAACACGACACAGAGAGCAGAGGCATAAGAGACATCAGGAGCCTTAAACATTTGAGGCTAGATTCACTCAGCAACTCTGCAGACACAAAGGAGCCATTAAGAAGCCCCTGCCAGCATTTTTACAGGTGCTTTTTGTCCCAAAAGCAGAGCAGAGCTGCTGGAGCAAGGTGGCAAATCCAGCTTTTTGCACGAAAAAATTGATTTGAAACTGGAAGCAGCACGAGGGATGTCTGAACAGATTCACTCCGAGTCTGGGGTGTTGTTCTGTACCAAACCTCCTGTTCTTCCAAGCAAGCTTGCTCTGCGCAGCTGAAAGATTTGGACACCAAAGCTCATATTTGTGCATTAGAAACAGTTCCCATCTCACCACAGAGCACGTGTCATTAGGACCACAGCATTAAAACTCAGCGTTACTGTGGCCTAGCCGACTAGTCAGGATTTATTGCATAAAGCCACAAAAAGCCAACAAAACCAAATCCCCACTCAATGGACTTTTTCACCACAGTGTTTCTCACTTAGCAGATGATGGATGAACCCTCGACAGCAGAGCTTAACATCACTGCAGAATTTGCTCGATTTATCTGAAATTTCATTTGCTCATGAGCTTCTGCTAAACAAGTTCCAAAACCAGAGCATGTTAAAGGGGTAAATGAAAAAACAATTTAAAACCCCTTTCACTCACTATTTCTTTTTGCCCAAAGGCAGCGCCATTCCTGGCAGTGATGTGCCCCAGGGTCTCCTCTGCTCCTCACCTAGAAAAATCCCTTCCCACAGTATTTCTGATACAGGAAATCTAACTTCTGCAGTACTGATAGCGGTAATGCGCTAAGAAAATCTCAGTTATTGCTGTTAACTTCCAGAACAATTTGCTTTAAAAAAGGAAAACCAGCATTTGTTTCTGTGGTTAAAAACTCCAGATATGTTGTTATTTGTTTTAATTATGGAATTAAAAAAATTATTTGATTAAAGTGTAATTGGCAAACAGCATCGCACTTAATGCTTTCTGAGAAACATATATATTATTGATGTCTGCTCAATTAATTTAATGTAGTGGCTGTAATTATTTTCAGGTTAGGTGGTACCTAGTTCACCTGCTGAGGAAGAGGTCTGGTCTTGAGGTGGTAGGCTTTCTGCAGATAAAACGCAAAGAGAACTAAAAAAAGATTTTCTTTGCAAGAATAAAACACTCTATCTGTAACAGTTTAGTTTCAATAAGCACAAATAGTTGGAAGAAAAAAATACTTAACCTAATTACAATGACAATTTAGAGACAAGTCATTTGTCCAAACCACCCCATGGAATTGCTTCTGTCTGCCTTCCCTGAAAAAAAGCCTGTTGCTCTTCCCATGCAGTAAATCACCATTTCTAGTCATTTCTAACAAATGTGGCAGAGTCCTGGCCCACTTTCTTCTCTCTTCCAGTGTTCCCATTTTCTATTCCTACCAGCTAGCACAACCAACAGACCATTTCTTGATGGTTTTACCATTCCAAAAAGCTTTTCAGGAGATGCTTAAAGTATTTGACTTCAAGGTGGACATCAAGTATTTTCCCAAATCAAGGCACTCTCTCGACTGCGTCCAGCACAGAAAAAAAAAGGCATGTTCACACAGGAGCTTTACACCTATGTGAAGAGACATGTTGCCTGCTTAGACCAAGCAAGAAATCCAAATGGCAAACGACAGCCAACACAGCCTTTGCTGTTTCAGAGAGAAGAGGAATGTCAGGGATGAGATAACTCCTGTCCCTGGTGTTCATCTGATGCAGTCACCTTTCCCTTAGCTCAGAATTTCTCTATCACAATTTCAAACAAGATTCAAGACTCTGAAAGTTAAAACTCTCTTGACAGCAGGTTCCAAGATGTATCAGAACACAAAGTGACATAGGTTGAAAATGAAATTAAATGTGGGCTTTTTTGCACACTGGAGCTCCAAACGTGGCTTAACACACTGATGTTATCAGAAGATACTTATAGAACTGTTTCTTTTGTACATGCATCTTTAAATCCAAACCAGTTGAAAGGCCAGCTGTTTTTTGAGAGTTCAAATTTGAGATATTTTTTCCTTTTTCCCTTACCTTCACCTTTTAATGAATTTGAAAAGTAAAACATGAGGTTCCCAGATTAGATCATCACCACACACAAAACCATACCACTTCAAAGCCAAGATTAGCATCACTACACGCTCTGCGCTGTATTCAGAGTTAGAGCTGACATCTACTTCTGGCTGTAGATTTCTGTGGTCCTACAGGATCTAATGCCAAGATGCCCTTCACTAAGCAACACAGCTACTCTGGAAAACATGTTAGCGGTTAAGCACACACACTGTCATTGCTATATTTACAAAGCAAGATTTTTTTTTTTCTTGTATGTTTTCTGAAAAGTATAACCTAAAAACTGGAAGAGGCCAGAGTAAACTCTTCAGATGTCCCTTATGCTTTTTCCATTGTTCTCCAGCTGCAGGCACAAGTTGCTGCCAGCATCCTGCCTGCGTGAGCCACCCGGCCCCAGCATGCCCTCGTGCCCTGGAACCCACCCCAGCATCTCAGCCCAAGGTTGGCTTTTGCCAGGAATCAGAGACGCCCAAGTTTAGGTTCCTGAAGGTTTGACACTTTGTTCTGGCTGCCTTCGCACCACAGCTGCCCAGAAAAATGCAAAGAGCACTTACAGTTCTCAGAAAGCTTTAAAAAAAAGCACAGTATGGACAACTTTTAATTTTGACAGGAAATCTGGCAAGGCAATGCTGATAACAACTAGTTCACTTTGCTTCTATTTTACTCTATTACATTCTTGGGGATATGGTTCAGTTGTAGGTCTGGCTGTGTCAATTTAACAGTTGGATTTGATGATCTTCAAGGTCCTTTCCAACCTAAATTATGTCTTGATTCCTCCTATATTAAAATGACAATAGTGCTAGACTACTGTCTATGTGGCTTACACAATTTTATAAATTGACCAGTTTTTATCATTAATGTCCCTAACTTCTGTTGTCCAGAGTACAGAGCCTCACCTGCTCTGAGCATGCCACAACTGTCACTTCACTGTTAGTGCAAGGAACTTAGCAAGTGACAAATCTGCAGTGCCTGCCAGTGACGCAAGTACAGTAGTAAAACAGATGAGAAGGAACAATTTTATTGTTCCTTGCATCCATTCGGAGGTGCAGAAGCTATGCTGTCTGCATTGTAATGTGCTGCTTCACATCCCAGGCCTAGAACCCTATCCAACAAGTTTTCATCTGCTCAGTTTTCTCCGGCTTAGAGATAGAAGTTTGACATGCCCCACAACACGGGGTCAGGAGAGGTCACAGTGCAGCATCTCCAAGAACAGAGAGGACACTGAGTTCGGCTGCAGGATGCAAGGAAAAAGCCTCTTTCCCTGCTTGCAGGCCTGGCAGCTGCCTTACACCAGTCCTAATTTTTGATAGACCAAAAGACCGTTTCTCCCTCAAACACAAGTGTCTGTGTGAAGGCAATGCCAGGCTCACAAATGCCAGGAACATCTACTGTCCTGGTTTTGGCTGTGATAGAGTTTGTTTTCTTCCTAGTAGCTGGCGTAGCATTGTGTTTTGGATTTAGAATGAGAATAATATTGATAATGCACCAATGTTTTAGTTATTGCTAAGCAGAATTCAAGGACTTTTCAACTACTCAAGCTGCGCCAGGTGCACGAGAAGCTGGGAGGAGACACAGCTGGGACAGCTGACCCCAACTGACCAAAAGGATTTTTGATACCTCATGACATGCTTATTACGTATTTTTTGGGGAAGAAGGTGGGACATTCAGAGTTACAGCGTTAGTCTTCCCAAGTCAGCGTTACATGTGATGGAGCCCTGCTGTCCTGGGGGTGGCTGAACACCTGCCTGATGACAGGAAGTAGTGAATGAATTCCTTGTTTCGCTTTGCTTGTGCACATGACTTTTGCTTTACCTCTTAAACTGTCTTTATCTCAACCCATGAGTTTTCTCACTTTTACTCTTCTGATTGTCTCCCGCATCCCACTGTGGGGAGTGAGTGGCTGTGTGAACCTTAGTTGCCAGCTGGGGTTAAACCATGACACCTACTCATAGGACTGCTGCTGCCAAGACAAAGGCAATCTGCCTTTTCTGCATTACATCACCCCTAACAGACTTCTAAAATAAAAGAGGGAATCACAGTGGGGTCCTTAGGGCCTGTCAGCAGAGGCTGGATCTCTGGAATATCCATCAAATCCTGCCTAATATTCCCTCTGCTCTGTACTCCCAGATCTGGACCTCAACAGCCCAGCTGGACCATGTGGATGTGAAGGATGTTTATGGCCAGGTTTAGAAAACAACTGCCCATCCTTCCCACGCAGCCTGACATATGCAAAGCTGTTGTGTCACAGGCTGCTAAGTGAAGAGATAGGTTTGTTATCCCAAGCAAGGTCACTGTCCCACAGCAAACAGTTATGTCCAGGCAGTCACAAGGAGACATCAGCCCCATGCTCTCTCACCATGCGTGCCAAGACATGCTCTTATGTGGCAGCCACACACACATGCTTTTGACCAACATTCAAGAAAGAGACACGTAAAAGCATTTCTAAATCACTTCTGATGATCTTTTAAGGCATTCTCAGCTACTATAAATCCCATCACACTAAGTGGTTATGGGAAAAATAATGGAAGGGAGGTGATACCACAGGAAATGTTGCTTGAATTAAATAAGCTGCCAATCCCAGAATTAAATTCTGCTCATAAACCAGGGACACAGTGACAAATTACATTTGCAGAATTATTCTGCAAGGAGAATTGGTATCACCTCTGCAGCAATTAGGAAAACTTGCTCATTTTTGTATTTTGCTCTCCAACCACATCGCAGGTTTTGGTGCCAGCCTCACAAGGTTAAAACTGTGCTACCACCCATCCATGGTATCTGACAGCCTCACAACAAGACCATGCTGTAGCACTGTGGCTCGGGTAAGACAAAAAGCTCTGTGTTTGTGGCAAGGTCTGACTTGCAACAAAAAGACGACTGCTCACACAGTAAGTGCTCGCTGCAGGAACACGGCTGCATCATTGCCAGATGCAAAGGGAAAACTGTGTTTTAGAAATGCTTTGAGTGGACCTCTAAGCACAAGCAAACTTCATATGGAGCATTCACAAGGGAAAAGTACATGTTGAACTGAGTGAGTAACAAAGCAAAACCCTCCCCCTCCCTGCCTGCCCCCCTGTCCAAGCGCAGACCTGTTCTCTGGGATGCAGGAAGGTCACTGGTTGCAGGCAGAGTACCTGTTGGTCCAGTAGGTAATGCATAAGCCACAGAAGTTGCTGGAAGTCCTGGCCTGCCATGCTGAAAGGATGTGCCAGAAGGAGAAAGAGGGAAGGAAGAGATGGGATTCAGGCTCGTCGGGGAGGGTTGAGGCTGCCCGGGGTAGAGCGGGGAGGGCAAGGAGTGGGCGGGGGCAGAGGGCAGGTAAGAAGGGGTGGTGTTAGGGGGAGGGTTTGGATAAGAGGCTGAAGCAGGGACAGCAACAGGCTGCTGAGGCTGATAGAGAGCTGGTCCCCCTGTTCCACAAGGGTACTGCTGTGTGGTCTGATACGCTACAAACAGGAAAAAAAGAGATTCAGTCAGTGAATTCATAACAGAGGAGCAGATTTCATCTGCCTCTGCTTCCTTGTCCATCTGACCCTTTTCTTTTCCTGCCCTCCCCACTCAAACCACTCACCTGCCCAGTCAAATCCTGGCTCCCACAACACTGCGTGCACTTGCAGGACTGCTCAAAACCTCAGCCTGCCTCTGGGAGCGGGGAGGCAGATAAAGGACTGTCTTGGCTGCAAGGACTCCCATTCTACTCCCTAAACTCCTCTGCCCAGAGCCATCATGCCACTCAGGGTGGGGCTGGGGGGACACAGACACTCTGGCTGTTTTCCAGACCATTGCAATCCCCATGGTGACTCTCAAGGGAGGGAAACCCCTGCCTCACGTCGGCACAACGGGAGAGCCAAGGTCAGGGAAGTGAACTTCCAGCCACCTCTGGAAGCAAAAGCAGGTTCACAGCCTTTCACTGCCAGCCCTGCAGTTTATCTTCCCTGCCTCTTCTCTGCCCAGCTGTGCTTGTTTTTCCCTCCCTAGTGCTGGTGCCTGTACTTCCAGTCTCCTGATTCAAGTCTGTCAATGCTCTGTTCCATTCCTCGCTCACCTCTACCACTGCCCTTGTTTCCTCCTCATTCCCTTTCCCATCTCGATGGAGTCCTGATGAGGACTGGATTGGCCCAGCCACATACTGCTGAGTTAGGTCACTCTTTGCCAGGCCCATGCTGCTCATCCAGGACTCACACTGAGGGTTTCTGACCCCAGCACACCCCTGGGAAGGGCCAGCTGAGGAGTGAGTCTAAGAGCTGTTGGCAGACACCTTCTCAGCAGAGGAGACAGTGTTTGACAGAGGGTGCCTGATGTCTAGACCCCACCAAGAAATGACAACCCTCAGATGTCATCTCGGAGGCTTTTTTCCGCCCACTAAGAAATGTGGGACTGGCTTGGTCTGAATCCTCCCAGCCCCATGGAGGGGACTGGTTGTCCCCAAGTAAATGCAGCCTCATCACCTGGGTGGGAGGGAGTGGAGCTGCTGCTACTCACTCTGCGGGTACGCTGGCCGTGGCCCTGCTTGCGAGTACATGCTGTAATTGGAAGGTGTAGCTTGCTGCGGGGGTGCGCTGGGGTTAATGGCACCTGGCATGATAAACCCTGGAGGAGGTGGGTTGTCTCCCTGTGAAAAAAAGAACGCAGGAAAAAGGGGTAGGGGGAGATAGGACGTAGTCAGCAATGGTAATGCAGTGCTGAAGCAGAAGCATAACAAAACGATCAGTTCTCATTTCAAGGCCTGAAACCACATTCCCTGGAAGAGCCACCAGAACAGGAGAAAATGCCTCCAACAACCCCAGTGCCTCAGGGTGCCCAGTGTGACACAGAAAGCAAAAGCTGTATGTGCAGCGATTTCGGCAGCAGCAGAGCAGCACACACCTCCCTGGAGCAAGGAAGAGGTCCTTGCCAGTGCTGCCCAGTACTCAGGCAGACCATGAGTGCCCTGCCATGCACACTGAACAACTTAAACATTAACTCTGAAGCTTCTAATTTCCATGGGAAAGAGGGAAAGGAAAAATACGATACTTCAAATACTCCAGCACAGGGCAAGGGCTGGGCTGTGGGGGCTCAGATCACACCAAGCTCCCAGTTAAGGCTTTCCAGAACCACTCATCTGGGCCTCGATGAAAAAAAATGCAACATGAGATGCAGAGGGGCACAACCAGAGCACAAGTGGAAGTTGCTCCTTCCACCTATCTGGAGCAGGCTGTGCCAAGCACAGAGACTGCACTGAAGGACATACCAGGGTTGAGTGGGGGCTCAGAGAGGAATAATGAAGGTTATACCTGTGTGTCAGAGGGACAGCCTGCAGGAGGATGGCTGGGAAGGGCAGTAGGAGTTTTGTTACTCCAGGTAGTGACAGTAGGGGCAATTCTAACCTGAATTGAACAAAGAAATACCAATAATGGAAAACAAAACAATAAAAAAAAAGTATAAAGGGTCTTACAAAACAAGATGCAAAGAAGTGAATGCAAAAAGGTGTGCATGCTGGCATATGTAACACAGCCATAAAAATCACAGGAGGAAAAGTGCATTCAAGATAGACAGATCACTGTGCTCTGGAGCCGAGGTGAACTGCAGAGTGAAGACGAAGCACAGCAGAAAGGCAGCTACAACAGGCTGTGGAGCAAGTGCAGCATTACATGGGCCAGCGAGCCAGGTCTGCCACAACACCACTGTTACAAATCTTCTTTCATCGCATTTTCCTATGCAGAAGCTCTGCCCAGGCATGACACTGAGCATTACAAACCACACCAGGGAGTTTTAGGTTCCACGTTAAATTCAAACGTACTGCCTCACACAAAAGCAGCCTGTCTAAATCGAGCTTAAGACTAATTTGAAAAGGTTAAAATCTGATATTCAGCTCTTGCACATGCACAAACATACATCTGAACACTAACTGCTACCCAGTTGCTCTCCCACAGCTCCTTTTTTCTGTCTTCCTTCTTTGCCACTCCAGAGCCCCTCAGCCCCATACAAACACTACCACCTTCCTGAAGGAACATAAACCGAGACCCTTCTATATCTGCAATGTCCCTGAGCAAGGAGAAGGAGTGCTGCCCAGCAGTGGGATACACATCTGGGGGGTCAGGAGCCCCACACCCCACCTGAATGCAGGCAGAGGGAAGGCTGAAGCCCTAAGGCTTCAGTTCATCGGACTCCAATCCTGCGCAGTGCTGGGCTAACGGGGCAGTCAGCCATATAACCACTGTTAATATCTGCATAACTCATCACTGGAGTAATCGAAAAGATTTTTCCATCCCTTTTCATGCCTGCTTTTTTTTCAGATTAAAAACAGGGTTTAGAAAACCACACTGAAAAGCAATGAAGTTTCAAGTACATGTACCTGTTTGGGACAGCAATTAAACAAAGGCTGCCTCAAGCTTGAACAAACCTATCCACACAATTTCTTAAAAGGGAGACAAGCAAAACAAGTATCCTAAGACTAAAATACGTAATTTCTTTCCATTCTGCTTCATCAGCATACCACTGGGCACCTTTCTGAGACAGCACCTGTTGGCTTCAAGCCCTTCTTGCTGAGCATGAGCTCCCTGGAAACCCAAGAGCACAGGCGGTAATTCACTCACAGTGTGCTCATGGGGTTGCGATACACCTAGCCTTATAAACACGTGCAGGGCTTGCTTCAATAATACCTTGAGGTATTCCTGAAACAGTGGGAGAAAGAGGGGACTGTGTCTTGAAAAGCATTGCTAAGATCATGCCATCTAGAGGACAGCTGCTGAAACATGCAGCGTTGCTTCTCAAGGAAATTCATTGGTTACAAGGAAGGTCAAAGACAGGAAAGAGTAGCAGAGTTAATTATTTGCAACGATGTGTTTAAAATCAGTCAATGGCGTTAGCAAGGTAATCTTGTACAAATGAAATGAAGGCTTTGTCCTTTCTGAAATGTGCCCTGTTAATACCCTGGAGAGAAGGCAAAGGCACAATTTTTGACATCAAGGAGAGAAGATAGCCCAACTCTCCCTGACTTTTCATCCCTTCTTCCTTCCTGCCCCTATTTTTCTAGCAGGCAGTGCCTGAAGGGCAGCCCTGACAGCAACATGCCTCTACTTGTGGCCATCTCTGTGTGAGGAGAACACCTGCAGCACTGAAACAGCTCTGCTCTCAGTAAAGCTCAGTCCATAGTCTCCCTGTACAGCAATGCCACGTGAGCTCCAGCACTCTGCTGAGGGATTAGGAACTTGGCAATGCTCTTGAAGCACACACATAGCCAGGGCTGCCCATCACATCATGCTCCGGTGATGGGCACCATAGTCTGACAAAGTGTTGTTCTTAGTCTGGAGATAAAACGAGGGCATTTGCCTCCCCCATTTCTCGTCTTCCTTCCTGCACAGCCCCAGCTCCCTTATTAGTCCTGTACTCACCAGGTCTTTCTTCTGCTACAGCTGACTCTCAGGATCCCTGCTCGTGTCCCAGCCCCTGCCCCCTCACTGCCTGCTGGGAGGTTCAGAGTAGGCTGTGGCCACACCAAAACAAGCCCTCAGTTTGCTATTGCCACTGCTCAGCACCTTCTGCAGCTAACATCAGAGCTGCGGCAGGAAAATAATCAGCCCCAAAGTAGGCTGATGAGCAGCCTGAGCAAGTCCCCAGGCCTGCAGGAGTGGGATGACAGGCATCAGGGACTACGAGAGCAAGCACAGAAAAGTCCTGCAGCGCTCTCACACAGTCATTCTTGGCACTGCAGCACATTTCCAGTCAAAGGGAGAAAACACCTAATCGTCAGACGCCGGCCACTTGACAAGGTGTTTAAGGGATGTTTCCAGATGAGGAGTAAAGGAGGCGTCTACACTGACTCAAAAACAGCACCAATGATTTTCACCACAAGGCTCTCTGTAGAGGTATGTCATACAGCTCCAGCTCAGATCAAGAGAATGGAAAAAAAACCTCCTTTACCCATCACTCTCCAAAAGCCAAACCACATGTCCCTCCCTGACTGCCCAAATCCATTTACCTGTTGGTAATACTGCTGGGCCGGAGCCTGGGGCCCTTGCATCTGCCCAGCCACAGGGCCAGCTTGTCCTTTGGGCATGGGCTGTCTCTCGTATGGTGCCTTGAGGGCCTCCTGTCCCACTGGCAGCTCCCCTTGGGCTCTGCAAAGCCTGTCCCGTAACAGCACGATGTTTGGCTGCAATCAGAAAAAGACAGCAAAGGAAGGTTAATGCACTGCCTCCCACCCAGGGCATCTGGCCACACATGGATGAGCCATCTCTCTCTCTCAGAAGCCTGTTCTGCTTTATTTGACCAGAATAAGTCTTTTCTGCATGAGACATGGGGCCACTGGAAGTAGCTTGCATGTGCCTACCTCTCATCATGGCCCTCATCATTCCCAAGCCATCCTGACTATGAATACCAGCTATGGAAGGTGGGAAATAAAAAGATAACAACCAAATGCCAAGGTACATGTTTCACGGTGTTTGACTTGCAGCAGGGACAGTTGCTTCTTTAGTGGCCACTCGCTGCAAGGACCAGGCTGTGAAACGAAGAGGGAGAAGAACAAGGCCATGTACTTGTGCCAGCTCAGTGAAGCCAATGCAGGGAGAGGGGAAACAGCCTGTCACATCCTGAGGTGCATTTCAAATGGCAGTCCAGCTGTACTAACCGCACTAACTGCATCTTTGCTCAAAATGCACCCGTTCACACAGAGAGAAGGAGTGAAAAACCTGAAGGTCCTGTACCTGGTTGCTGTTGGCAGGGAGGAAGGTCAAGGCTGCAGCAATGCTGCCCTGGGCAGCCAGGAGGTTGGCGTACTGGCTCATCTTCTGGGCCAATAGGGCCCCCACAGCATTAGGGTCCACAGCCTGGGTGAGCTGCACAGCTTTGCGCAGGATCACCACTTTCTCTATTAAATCCTGGAAGGTTGGGGAAAAAACAAACCAACAAACAAAAAAACAACCACAAATGAGAACAAGAGGGTGACGTAGGCCCTGGCTGATGACTGTCACGGAGGGCTGTTCCTCAGGGCTGCCCCACTGCATCCCTCTCACTTGAGTGGAATCATAGAGTGGTTGGGGTTGGAAGTGACTTCTGGAGATCATCTAGTCCAACCCACCTGCCAAAGCAGGGTCACCAGAGCAGATTGTACAGAAATGGGTCCAGGTGGGTTTTGAACATCTCCAGAGAAGGAGACTCCACAACCTCTCTGGGCTGCCTGCCCCAGTGATCAGAAGCCCAAGCCAAATGCAGGTTTCCCAGATGATTACAGCTGCTCTGAAAACACAACTTTCCCAGCACATGAAACAACAGAACAGCAACCAACAACCACAACCAAGTGGCTTCTAATAGCAAAGCCAGCAGTGCATCAGGTAGATCTCCAAGCCAGAAAAACCGCTTTACTAAACAGATCTTCAGGCTCCTATCAGCACTAAGCATGTCCACCAGAAAAGGATGCTTTCATAAAAGTATCTGGTGACAGCCATGAGAGCTGATGGAAAACATCATGCCCATCATCACCATATCAGAGGTGATGCTACTAGTGTTGGGGCACTGCACATTTGTCTGCAGCATCTGAGTAAGTCACTTCTTAACCATTTTAACCAAAAGGATCTAACATGTCCCTTGGGAGAGTTGCCCATGGTTGTAACTGCAAAGATGGTTTTCCTGATATTTACCAGAAATATTCCCAATCTTGCCTTCCTTGCACAACTGCAAATACCAGAGCTGTTCTTAGTTGAGTCTCCTCCCAGTGCTAAGTTACAGGAAGATTTTCTGGTTAAGTTTTCTCATTTTTTTCTTATTCTCACTGTACTACATTGGAAGGTACTGCAAATATTAAACTGCCAATATTAACATGCAATCCCTCTTTCAAATCTTATAACAGATTTAACGAGGGCACCACACACAAGATTTCAACCATACATCACTAATAAAGACTGCTGACTATTTAAGAACACATTTGTGCTTTTCCAAAAAAGTCAGTACTTCAGANAAAAAAGAAAGAAAAAAAATAAAGATAACCAATAGCTTCTATCAGTTTCAGCAATTCCACATCATAGTAAACTGGCAGCCTAATTATGACTCCAATAATATCTTTCAATTTTAATGTCGAAGAGAGCAGAGCAATGCAATCAAAAGTCAAATCCAAACCAAAGGTAAATCTGTAATGAAGCCATCACTATCAAGAGACTGGAAAGCAATGCTGATAATTCAAATCTTGTCTCCAGATTTAACTCTTAACTTATTAGATTTCTTCTCCTGAACATCCAAACCATCTCTTCCCAAAGCAAAAATGTCTAAGTATTCCCTATTGCAAAAGATGCAAGTATTCAAAGCCTCTTCTTTACCAAACCACCCTGAGCCCTACAACTGCCATTTTACACAGGAAGCATCCCAGCAGGACTACCCAAAGCACAGAGCAGGCACTAGGGCTATTGTGCTTCACAACACATTTTCCAATAGAATATTTATGCATTATTTCTACTAAAGCCACCCATTCTAGAAGGAAAATGCTTGCATCCTGAGATACATACAGCTATCAGAAAGCATCAAAGCTCTACACTAGGTCATATGATTAAAGCACCAGATGATCAAAGTATGTTACTTCCAGCATCTTTCTGAACAGAATTACCAACCTGAAGGGACAAGGGGCTGTTTCCATCCTGAGCTCTGGTCCAACAAGCAACAAGTTTTTCCACGTTGCCAGCACAAATGTAACAGAGACAAGCCTGCGTCTGTAGAAGGCTGTCCCCCTCGCTCTCCAGTCTGTTGCCCAGGAGATCTAGGAAAAATATGAACAAAGATGCTGCTTTGTGAATCACTTTGGAGATTCCTCCATCCTCGCTGAGGCTGGGGAAGCCTGCAACACCTGTTGTGTGTGTCTGCTCAGCACAGTAAGAAGAGATATGGCCTCTGGGCTCCCTCGGTGACATTCTTCGGTGTCTGGCACAGATCATCTCATGGGAGCCCCGGGCACTTCAGAGGCAGCTAATGCTATCACAGCAAAGACTTGTTGAAAGTCTGCAAACCTGAGACAGGTCAGAGGGGACAGTCTACTTGCTGACATGACAAAGGTCAAAAGGCCAGGGCTCAATTTCTATGCCCTGCCACCCACTTTTTGCAGTCACACTTTTCAGGGGTGTGACCTGGGTGTGCAACCAGCCGAAGAGCTGTGAGCAAAGCCATGATACTGCTCTTGGCTGATGTGTTGAAACAAGTCTCTACAACTCCATAGACATAGTGGATGGCATCTGAGAGGCACAGGGGTATCAGACACACAGCTATTGGCAATAAAACTTGCTGCTCACAAAGGTCCCTCTGTGCCCAAAAAGAGAATGTACTGGGAACACAGCATCTCCAAGGCTCCTCTCCTCTGCAACAGGACCAAAGAACTATATTATCCAACAAAGAAGCTAGCAAGGCTTTACAGTAATATACTGGAAAGAAGCCAAACATGGCAAAGTGTAGTCTTGCTGTTAAGCGGAATTAATGACATCTGGTCTGTAAAGCGTCCTTACCACAAAGGGCTGCAAACTCATCCGGCCTGGCGTAAGTGAGCACAGCAGCCAAAGCCTCTCTCCAATTCTGCAGATCACAAGACTGCACAATCTCCTTCCAGTTCTTCGTTACTACTGCAGTGATGAGCTAGATCAGAACAGAGTCCACAGTTAAGGTCTTGGTAGGATTTAGTTTCTTTTAAAAGACACATTCAAATGTACTCATCCCCACTATATGCAGGGTCATGGCAGATACTGCACTGCAATTCACCAGCTGCACAAGAGTGTATTTTACTTTAAAGGAGTTCAGTGAAAATCATAAACCAAGCTCAGATAACTCAGGCCAATTTTTCTTGCCAGAAAACATGTAAGAAAAGAATGCACAAATCTCTGCAAGCTGGGACTGCTGCAGATGGTCTTCAGTGTTGTTTTTGCAGACAATGATAACATACCAAGTATTTAGCTGCAGATCTTCTACATAGTGCCCACCAAGGGGTATGAATTTTGTCAAACTGCTTCATTTGGCTTTAAGCTCTTGGCCTCAGGCTGACCAGTGAGGGGCAGCTGAAAAGGCTGCTGAAAGGAGAAGTTGGCAGCAATACCAGTCTAAGCTGGCTGCAGTATCCCTGCCGGCACCCATGTTGCCTGTCCACAAGCCCTCAAAATGAAATTCCACTTCCTTCCATCTCAAACTCTGCTTCCAGTTATTTTGCTTCAGATAAAAGACAGACTTGGCAGCTGTGCTGCTATTCAGTGAACAAAGCCTTTGTCCTGCCAAGACTTCAAGCTCAGAAACAGCTGAACAAGCACTAAGCGTGCAGCTTGGGACCAGAAGAGAAAAAAACCACACCTCAACAACAAATGTAAGGTCCTAATTACAAGGTCAACACTCACCCTGTAGCACAGCCAGAGATAACTGGTCAGCTCTCCATAAAAATACCTGTTCCCAGAAGATGAACTGCAGTGAAGCAGCTATTCTTCATACGCTACAAAATTCTCCTTCATCTGATTAGACCAGAGGCAGGGAAGGAGGTGGGGGCATGGGGAGAAATCCTGCAGAGAGTTTTAATACTTGGGTTTTTCCTATTTTTACTTGTCCACTACTAGAAATGCAAACTGTTCTTATCTCAAACTGGATTGCAGGCAATGACCAGCAAAATCCTGCTTAAAGACTCTAGCCTGTGGTGCTGCATGCCCTAACTCCCACAGTGACCCTGCTTTGTTGCCTCCAGCCCTGCTCCAGGAAAGCACTGAAGTATATGCCCATTTTATAGGCTGCCTCCTGCTACTGCATAGAACACCCTTCTTTGACAATGGACTACTAAACAGCGACAGCGAGCAACTTTCTCCCCTCCTCTAAAAGTGGCCATCCTTGCCAAACCAATCATCCTGCACTCTTCTAAGGCCACTCCTCCTGTTGCTACTTTCTTATGTCAGTAGCAAAGAAGATTGGAATGAGTAGCATCAGCAATCCCTAGCGCTGCACAAAGCTGAGAAGAATAACAACCAGCTGGCCATAACATGCTGTCTCCTAAACGGGGTGATTGATTGACCTCGGGCATACTTAGGTCTCTTCTGTGCACACAGAGAAATGAAGCATTGGCAAATCTGTCAACACTCATCACAGGCAGAAATTAACACTGCCAGCACTGAGCATGGGTCTTGCATGACTCTTGAAAAATGTGATGAGAGACAACACTGAAATGTGCACTGTTTAGGAGATTTATCAGTGAGAATCTACTAGTGTACATGCAACTCAGACACTGGAGACAAGGTAAAGAATACTCTTCTTCTGTATTAATATCCAAGTCACGTGCCTCTTCTCTCCTTACCAATGCATTAAAAAAAAATAACAGAAATCCCTCTGCTCTGAGATCTTGTGGATGACTTGAATATCATTAGCTTCTCACAGAAATAGACCTATGAAATGGTAAGAAAACTTCTAAGGTGCCAAATGGAGTTGCCAAAGGCCTATATGCAGGTTATTTCTTAAATTAAAAAACATACCCTGGTGATTTTGCTCTGCATCTTAGCAAAGTACTTTTCCTGTGTCCTAGAAAGCAGGTCTTGTCCGCCTGCGATGGCCAAGATAATGGCGTCTGCCATGCGGTTATCATGCAAGCAGAGATCTACTGCGCTCTCAAAGTTACCCGTCAGCAAAGCCTGGGTAATCAAACCGTCCACATCTGCAACAAGAGAAGAGTGCATTTCAGGCAGGTACTTATGGGGATGCTCAAGTTCATCTCCAGTCTCAAAACATGCTACAGTCACAGACAGATCAGGTGGGGCACTGTCATGTATCACTTACCTTGCTGCAGAGCAAGATGCTGGTATATATATCACATCTTTCTAAATAACCTCTGAAACAACTATCCTGCATACAGAGCCAGAAAATGTCAAATCTAAACAGAAGTCAACAGCTTCTGTGTTACTCAAGATCCCCTGGGTGTTTCTGTACAAACAGCGAGGTTAGCAATTCATGCCTGACTGTGTGGGGGTTTTTAATACCAGAAATCACTCAGAATAGCTGCATTTCAGCAACGGGGTAGAGCAGAGCTGTACACTTCCTTACCTTCCCTAAAGAAGCTATATTTTCAAGGGCCTCGAGACTGGTGTGCAATGGAGTTACAGTGGCAAGTCATGATAATCATTCGCTATCTGTGCAGAAACTGCCTTCTTACCAGAACACCAATATCAACATCAGGTATTTACAAAATATCAGCACATACAATGAAATCAACATAAAGGTAGTGGGGTTTTTTTGTTTGTGTTTTTTTTGGGTTTGGGTTTTTTTGTTTTTTTTTGTTTTTTTTTTTTTTTGCTGTGTGTGGGGATTTTTTTGTTGTTGTTTGTTTGTTTGTGTTTGTTTTTACCTCCACTAACAGAGATGTTAAATGTCTTCTTTGCAGATCCCAAATCTTCAGTTTCTTGTTTATGGTCCTTTGTCTGCTTAGAAAAAGGAAAAGTATGATTTTCGAGATTATGTAGCACTTGGAATATACACACACATTTAAAAAAATATGGCTCTTGCATTAGAAGTTAAAGATAGACTTTCAGATTACCAGTCCCCTAAGACATCATTAGCTTAGAAGGGAAAAATATCCCTGTCACTTGTTAAAACACTGTTTCAGCACAGGATAATCAACTTCCCCTGGTGCCCACACAAAGTCAGCTCCAAAGTACATTAAGAAAGGCCTGGGCTTAACAGAGGACCTCCAGTGCCTGTAAACACATCATTATAAAACCATCGCTCTGAGAGATCAGTATGGAACATTTTTTAAAATAGATGCCAAGGAGAAAAAAGCACTGGAAGCTCCAGATTTCCAACCACCAGGGAAGGCTTATGCAAGCACAAGCGTGCATACCTAGAGATCACAAATACCAGACACCTGGATCCTGCACAGTGACTTACATAAATGCATACATGCCCATATACACACAGCTGCCTCAAAGCAAAATGACAGCCAGAATTAAAAAAAAAACCAAACAGAAAGCTTCTCCCCTCCTTTTTCACCTCCAACCACCATCAAGAAAAGTTTACCATAATGCTACCTAGGTTTCACTTAGCTCCACAGAGATTTTCAGTTCACCCTCAAAACACTCGGCACTAGGCATACATCCTAGTTTAACTAAACAAAACACATGAAAATATGCTTAATTTTCAACACAGAAGTCCAGAGTGGTCCATGTGGGCTTAAGCCCTTCGCACTCAGTACATGAGTGTGCAGTGGACAGAAGCTGTATTTTTTTAAAAACTTGCCCAGAAATTAAGGTAGAGAACATTTCCTGCAAGCACTTGGATCTTGGGATTTCAAACAACACCTTTCAATAATAACAAATAATAATAATAATACACCACCAAACTAAACAAACACAAGAGAGAAATCTCTCTCCACTATCAATTTTCACAGCACAGCTAAAGAACAACAAAAAAATTGTCCCACAAACTGCTTCTTCTGTCACAAGCCAGCGTTCTAGTACATGCAGTGGAAATTCCAGAGGCTGTTGAGAACACCCTGCTTATATGCTGATCACTGAAATTGTACTTCAGAGGATGAAGGACAGGTACACATTCGACCAAGAACAGGCAGGTAAGTCTGAAACAAGCTTTATGTTTGGCTTCTGAAAGAAGGCAGCATCTGGAAAGCTCTTTTGCTTTCAGATGATGCACAATGTGTGTTTGGTATCATTCGAGAGCCTGTTGTTACTGTCACAGGAATTGTGTGCCCATCCAGTTACTTATGGCACTCCTTGATGCATCATCCACGGCTTCAGGCCAATCTCACAAATATTCACCACCCTAGCTGCTAGGCCAAGGTCATGTTTGTCTGTGAAGTCTCTTCTAGAAGAGACATTTGTTATGAGACATCTAGTATCTTCATAATTGCATACAGCAAAATCCTTACACAGTCAGATACACGTGTCTGCCACTACAGCAACTAATGAGGGAACAAGCAATCAAGCACCTGACCTAAGGAGACAGCTCCGTTTTGCTGCCCTTAACATGCTGTCATATGGAGGCAACGAGTGCACCACTGCAACATGCACAAATCACTGTCCTCACCTTCACAGGCAACAGCACACAGGCACCAAGCACAGCAAACATAGGTAGATTTGGGCTAACAGCTCAAATTCTAACCTAGAAGGGAGCCTGAATGGATAGGGAGAAAAGTAGCTGGCCTGTTCACACAGCCATGCTAGAATTTTCAGTGCTATTAACCTCACATGGATCCATCCCCATATTTGAAACACAGAGCTGAAAACAATGCTGCTTGAATGGACAGAGAGCCACAAAAAGCTGTAGGATCCCAAAGGCAGATATGGAACACAGACTGCCTGTGTTCCTGGCTGAACTGTTGCCACAGACGTTCCTAAAGCAGCTGGAGACCAAAGCCCTAATGCTCACTGTTAGGGTGCAAAGGGGATGGATATCACTGTGATGCCAGTGGGAGTGATGAAGGGAATGAACACTTCCTGTCTCCTCCAGTATCACAGCTGCATCTCTGCAGAGGGCTATGTGCAGAAACAGGGCAGTAATACACTGACAGCTTGGTAATCATCAGCCAGAGATCAGGAAGAAAGGGATAATGAAAAAAAAAATATGAGGAAGGTATTAGAGTTGTGGCACACATAATTTAGTATACGTTAGGTACATATCAGAGTGAAAACTGTGGCAGAAGAGAGTCCTTGGGTCTAGTGCCAACTGGAGTGTTACAAAATGAGCTTGTTCTTCATTGCCACAAGAATCCATTCACACAATGGCTGAGGCTGATGAAAAAAAAGTCAAGCAACTTAAAAAGAGCCCACATTTTACATGTTCAACTAACTTCTTGTATTTCCATACATCCTCAGCACTAGGAAAAGCCAACAAAATGGAATACTGATAATAATAACCAAGTAAATACACAGGAGGCAAATAGGGTTAGTTTAGAGGGCGACAGATACCTCTCCCAAGAACTGCTCCTCTGTAGCCTGGCCTTCATCCCCCTTGTTCAGCACAGATTCATCAGATTCTGCAGGAGCCTTCAGCAGAGAGAAGATGCCATAAAAAAAGAATATCCAGCAGAAAAGGAAGAAATACTTTGCACTACAGAGTATAGCCACCTCCCCAGCAACAACAGTCAGAAGCAGACTGCAAAGCACAGAAATGCATTGACAATATACACACAAGTACGACAAACATGGCAAAGCGCCTCCATTTCCTTGCTCTTTGTCACTGCACAGTACCTTGTGCTGTTTTCATCTTACGTGCCTGAAAACAAGCAGCAAAACTTCTTTCCCACTAGGTAACTACAGGTGACATCTGACACATCTATGGAACAAGAGCAACGCAGTCCCCGTTGCGGACTTAGACCACTGCAACTACAACAGGCCAAGCCTGAACTGTATTTATCTCTCTTGCAGGGAAGCATGATGGGACCACACTCTCAGTCCTGATTTTATAAAGCCTGTGGAAGCTGCTGCTCTTGCATCCAGCTCTGCAGCCCTCAGTACAGGAAAGACAGGGACCTGTTGGAGAGGGGCCAGCAGAGCCCACAGAAATGATCAGAGGGCTGGAACAGCTCTGCTGTGAGGACGGGCTAAGAGTTGGGGTTGTTCAGCCTGGAGAAGAGAAGACTTCAGGGAGACCTTATTGTGCCTTTCAGTACCTAAAGGGGCCTATAAGAAATATCGGTACGGAATTTTTAGCAGGGCCTATAGCAATAGGACAATGTGTGACAGTTTTAAACTAAAGGAGGGGAGATTCATACTAGATATAAGGAAGAAACTTTTTAAAATGAGGGTGATGAAACACTGGCCCAGGTTGCCCAGAGAGGTGGTGGATGCCCCATCCCTGAGACATCCCAGGCCAGGCTGGATGGGGCTCTGAGCAACCTGGTCTGGTTGAAGATGCCCCTGCTCATGGCAGAGGGGTAGCACTACGTGACCTTTGAAGGTCCCTTCCAACTCAAACTATTCTATAATTTTATGAAACCAGCTGCCAGGCAAGGCTCTGCACTACCTCCCATCAGCACAAATTGCCACAGAGGGTGAGACACAGGCAGCAAAAAGGTAGAAGGACATCATTTGAGACCCTGAACTAAAATCTGTGACTGACAGCCCTTCACTGGTAAAGGGAATGAAAAAAAGTTGTTGTATTTTTAAAAAAGTACCTTCATCCTACTCAATGGAGGAACTTGTCACATGCTGGGTTATTGGTGACTAACTTTGCGACAACTACCAAGTGGAAAGAAAAATTATTCTTACTTTGCACATTACTGTGGCATCATAAAACTAAATGCAGATTTGTACACATGTGCTTACCTTTCCCAAGTCATCATCTGCAAGACTCTCTTTATTTAGAGTGGACGTAATCTAGAAAACAACCAAGATTTGTTAAGTAATGCACTTTTATTTTAAGAGAGTTAAAATGCACAGCTTTTACTCTTCTGCAAAGCAAATAATGACTCCAGATGCAATTAGGGCCCTCAAAAATGCCAATTTAATGTATGGAGCTTAGAATACATGCAAAAAATATTAGTTCCACACCTGAGAGACTAGATTTCCTAATGCTGCTATAAATCATCTACTGCTTTTAGTATTGCAGGTTTTATTTTACCCTGGTGGGCTTGTTTTCACAAAAAAGCTCAGCTCAAATTGCTGGAGGTGGTTTTCTCTCTCTCTCTCTTTTTTTTTTAATCATTAGTTTACAACAGAAAGGAGAAATCCAAGACTTGACTAGCATATGAGAAACACAGGTTTTAAGATAATAAAAACAAACGTCTATGTTCTTGAAAGCTTATTCCAAGAAGCTGAAATCTGTAACCTTTTTTTACTTTTCTTATCCTACCAGTAACATGAAAAACAAGCTGCAATTTAGTGAGTTTATCATTTGGGTATCACAAACTTTCAGACAAGCCATTCTATATTGTCTCTTGACACTAAAAAACATGAATTCAACTTCAGTGTGGAATGCTCTGCTAAGAAACATCCACATGTAGACATGGCTTCAAAGCTCCTCTCATCTGTTCCTCAGTATTTTGAGCTGCTCAATTCAGCTACGCCTATTTTTCCATCTTCTCCCCATGCACAGGGCTGATCAACCCCAGAGCAATCACGGCAGCAAGTTCTAGTCCGCATGAGGCCACTCCGCAGGACCACCACTAAGTTTCACCTGGATTTTCTAATTGCGATCTGCTTTACAAAAAATAGCATTTCCTTTGTTGTGCTTGCCTTTTACTCATGCAATAAAATTTTAGAAACTGAGGACAGACTGTTAGCAAAACCATTATTTTGTCTGTAATCTTATTAAGCTTGTCCCAGAGACCATTTAATTCATAACCATAATAATGTTTTTATGGAGCCACTCTTTGAAAATAAAACATAAGTTTGACACAATGAAAATCAGTCAAATATTCAAATCCATTGAATCAGAACTGAAGAAATAGAAGATAGTTCTTGGGTATAGCATTAAAAGCAACAAAGAGCCAAAATGCACAGCAGGTATCTCCCTTTAACACAAAGAATTGTATTTCAACTTGGAAGAAAGTTCTGTGCTTAAGATGTGCAAGTTGCTTCCTGGTAATCCAACATTTTGCCTTTCCAAATGTAACCAGATTTGATCTCTGGTTTCTTTTTTTATGAATCTGAATGGTGTCTCACACAAAAGAAAGACTACCCTAGGTTTTCAAGGTAGTTAATGAAACCCTGAAGACTGCTTACATGTTCATTCTCTACAGAAAGCCTAAAACCAGATCAGATTCCGTGAAACTACAGTAGAGGGATGTCACATGACTAAGTTACACGAATAGCTTGAACCAACAAATATCAAAACTTCTCAATGGATAAAGTTTTCAGATCAAACATTGGAAAGGTAAATGCAGACACGCATATGAAGTCTGTTGCCTGCTTTGAAATTGTCATTGAACATCCATACTCCAAAAAGATGACAGAGCTAATAAAACACCTAACAAAGCAAGCTGCTTGCTGTAAGAATTCTGAAGTTACTCAAGGCTTGTTTATCTAAACAAACAAGAGCAGAAGAAAATTTCTATTGTCTTTGGAACACGGGAATTCCTTAATTAACAAAAATACTCAAGTCAGCCATGTTTAAACTGAGGCCCCAGCATCACAGCTAACAGTTGTATTATGGCTCCTAGGAAAGCTGCAGCACTGACAAATACTATCTGCTGGGAAACACACTGAAAACAATGTTGTATAAAAATATTCATTGTACTGAATAGCCTGTGGATACTGGTAATTGCTCTTCCAGTCCCACAGGTAAATGAGTACTTCAATCATACAGCAAACATTTCAGGCTGTACTCTACAGACACACCCATCAGCAAAGCACTTAACACAAGCACAGCTTCCAGGCACATTTACCTTCTTCCTCAGATCATCTTTCTTGTATCCCAAGAGCTCAAGGTATTTAACACGTGAATCTTCTTCAAAGTTCACCTTTAAAAAACAGAAGTTAAAAGTAATATATTGCAGTTCACAATTTTTCATTTTTCCCCTCAATGTCTTTTCACTTGACTGGCACAAATTACCCCGTGAGAGCTAGTGACTGCAGAGACTGAGTGTAATAAAAGAAATGAAAAGGTCCTCAGTGACCTGGGCACCCAAGCAAGTAGCAAGGTTTCAATCTGGTTCCCGCAGGTCAACAGTCTGCTTGTCCACTCCATTTGGAAACCTCTAAGTGCTTATAGTGAGCAGTGAAAAGCACATCTAAAGCCGCCGCAGAGCTTTGTTCCTTCTTACCAGCAGCTCCCTGTACAAAGACATACTGACGGGAGATGACAAAACCACAGGATATCTTCCTCTAAGGCTTGGCTTCTGCCATGATTTCTCACAAACCCTGCCAACACCCCTGGCCGTGAATACACCCTTCTGGTGCGCTACCTCACCCCCAACAGCAAGACTTACAGGCACCATTACCACAGCCTACACTTTCAGTTCCCAGCACCTCTTCTGCTAAAGCACCGTAATGCTACATTTTGGCACAGGCTTTCTGGGTCAGCGGGGCACTCCTGAACTGCTGGCATCCTGTTACCTTTAAGAAGGCCCACACATTTTTCTCAAAGTCAGCCTGGGCCATGTCGATTTTCTTCTGGCAGTAGCTGACAAAGCCTTCGGACTGCACGGCCTCCTGCAGCTGGTTCGAGCGAGCCAGGAACTCCTTCTCCGTAACAACCTGGCTCACATAGACATGGTGATGCTGCTGCTGCTGCTCAATGGCTGGCTGCTGCTGAGGCTTGGCGTTCTCAAATGTAACCAGCTTGCCTCCAAACTGGAATTGAGACACATGTGCAGTAGGTAAAAACGCAAGTGTACACGGGAGCATATGTGAAAAAGCATGTGCATACACACATGTATGCACACGATTTTATACAGCGTATATATGCTTATCATCCAAACGACAAACATTCCCAACACAAACTCATTGA
Organism: Pampusana beccarii; assembly: GCA_013399365.1. Classification (NCBI taxonomy): domain Eukaryota; kingdom Metazoa; phylum Chordata; class Aves; order Columbiformes; family Columbidae; genus Pampusana; species Pampusana beccarii. The sequence continues at coordinate 101,317 of VWYH01004263.1, read as the reverse complement.
TTTTTTTTTTCCTCACCACTCCATGTTTCTACGCATTTAGAGAACTTGCTGAATAAGTGGGTTATTTTTTATTAATAAGAAGATTTATGAGCAGAGCTACTCCTGTTCCTGTTTTTTCTCAGACAAAAGGCTGACCAGAAGCTGAGAACTGGGGCTGTAGGTGTGTACAGTGCTCAGCATAAATGGAGTACCTCATGATATTGCAATGCTATTACCAAAGAATCCTATGCATCACTAAATAAATGCTTAAGCATGATGTATGGCCTGCTCTTGGCAGGCTGTTTACCAGTTAGAAGCCTACTGAGAGATGGGCAGTAAATTATGTCATAATTTGGAGAGAAGTAAAAGCAACAGAAGAAAAAAATTAAGAGGGGGTTTATAGTATTATTTCATTCTATAGCTCAAAGTTAATTTACACAGGCCAGACCAATACATGAAAAAGCACTACAAGAAGCAAATAGCCTAACCAAGAAAAAGGCTGACAGCTGGCTCCTGGAAAACCAGGACGAGTAAGGGAATAAACAGCATTATAAAATGACATGTCAGTCAGTGGCTAGGCAACATCATGTTTCTTCAACAAGAGAAAATTGCATCTAATTTGTGCAACAGATAGTGAATAAGCAGGCATACGATGCAGAAAATTGAGCAGTATTTTGGCAAAGAAATGCACTGCAAGCGGGCAGGCTTAAACCTCCAGGAGATCCTTAAGAAATGGTCTGTGGGTCTAGAAAATAAGCCAGAGGTGGAACCAAAGATCGGGCAACTGTGCTCTCACAAAAAGCAGAGCCTTGTCACCCTCTCACGTGACTTCTCTGCAGGTCAGCTACCCATGGAGGAGCCCAGCCCTATGTGCTGCTACAGCAACTCCTGCTACTTTGGTCAGAGAGCTAACCTGGGTATTCTCCACCACACTCACAGAATAGCTTCAGACCGCATCCAGGTCTCAGATACTTGCCCCATTTGGTCCTGTTCCTTCTTGACAACAGGTATTTGCTTACTCTGACATAAGCACTGCACTTAAATAAAAGCAAAGCTCTAGTCCCAAACCAGAAAGAAACAAGTGCCTGTTGGCGACACAATGCCTCCTTGTTTGTTTTTCCCAAATGTTTTTTTGGTGACTTTTTGCTGGCTTTCTGTCCCAAGCACCCAGTCTGGAAGCTGTTGTGAGCACCTCTCACCATCATGAAAAACAGGGGAAGTTTTCCCAAGATGGAGCACAACACTGAACGCTCCTCTTGCTAATATGTTTTGCAGGTGCCACCACTACTCCCTCCCTGCCCGGGGAACCATGCCTAGCCTTATCTCCTGCTTACCGAGAATGATGCTCCCACAGGTCGCCGGATCCATTTGGGTGGTTTCTTTAGGGGCAAAATGACACTCTGTGGGGCTGTCTGCTGGGGAAGCTGCAAGGGCGGGAGAGGCTGTCCTGTACCAAATGGGTCGAGGTTCCCAAAAGAGGATGAAAGCTTCAAGAACAAAAGGTGGAAAAAATGAAATTTACATATCTCCGATAAACTAAACATAAGCATTTATTTGTAGCAGGTCGGTACAAGCAGGGCTGCAGACAGCCGCTTCCGATAAGCTCATGTTTCTTCCCCACCTCTTTCTGTCCATACTCTTTAAGCTGAACATTGCTCAATACCTGATCAACTTGCTTCTGCCTCAAGCCATCTGTGCTGCCTCCCATGATGGAGTAAATGCTGATCCGCCCATCAAACGAAGCTGCAGACAAGACAGCAGGGTTCCTGGGACACCACTGGATATCGAAGCACCACTGTGTGTTTGTGGGCAACTCATACAGCACCTGAGCAGCAAAAACAAATCAAACAAATCAGGACTTTTATGCATCACCCCATCCAACAGCAGTAATTCTTCTGCCTGCCCTGAGACTGGTCTGCTTTTTCTGCTGCCCACCAGCCTCCATGTCACTGTACACACTAACAGTGGGCAAACCCTGACAACCATCAAACAGGAGATTACCACATACCACTGCTTAATTTCCTTCTCCCATTAAATCTTCTGTCTAATCCACACAGCACAAACCACGCAGGCAGGGTGTGTCTGTGCTGCACGTGCAGCTATCTGTTCTACTGCAAGTGGTGAGCTGCTGCTGGTGTTCACGCTAGCCCTCACAGAGCTCAGCTGGGTATCTCTACACACTACATGGAGACATGCCAAAGTAAGCCTGTTTTTTGCAGGACAACTGGAAAAGTTAAAACCTGCCCTGGAACAGACAAGCCCAACACTGCAGCAGACATGTAACCATAAACTCAGAGGAACTCTTCTTTGCTTGTCTCTCAAATTTTTTGCTGAAAGAGCAAAATACTAACTGCCTCTCTATCTCCCAGGAAACTTTTTTTTTTTTTTTTTTTGGTATTTTGAATAAAAACATGTAGTATGAATCATCCAAATTTAAAGCTTTCCTAACAGCACTGGATCCAGCTCAGATAAATTATTTAGCACCTCAAGCTTTTTGCACTTTTGAGCTGATATCTGAATTTTAGAAACACTTCTCACTCTGTCCTCCAGGATTATTGCCCACTGCAGGCAAGGAGCCCCCCAGTGTGCCTGAACCCCTTCTTGTGGTCTGGGGGCAAGCACTCAAAGTTGTACGAGAAAAGGGTCTGCGTCCCCTTTGAAAGGTAGCCCCAAGCCCAAAAGGGCAGGGTAGGAACACATCAAAGTGGCTTTTACTCATCTGCCACTATTGTAGTAACCTACAAAATAATCCCCCTTTGATCTGTACAGAAGTTCTTACTGAAGGAAAAAAGCAATTGCAACAGTAATCCAGGCACATCAGGCCCAAACTGAAAGGGCAGGAAGCAAATACCTTGAAGCGGGACCATTTTTATCCCTTATAATGAGATCTCTACCTCACTACTCAGCTGGAGAGCAGCAGCAAGGACAAACGCATGAGATCGGCAATACAAGGAAGGAATCCTACAGCACCAGAACAAGCTCAGAAGGCACACATACCCAACACAAGCACACTGGACAGGGAGAAACACCCCACAGAAGTATAATTTCAAGGAATGCAAGCACACCAACAACTGCTTTGCATATGCCACTGTGTCACCTCTGAACAGAATTTTTTAAGTGGTATGTGTACAATACCTCGCCTGTGTTAGGGTTGGAGCAGAGAATTTTAGCATCCTTCCCACAGCTAAGCAGCAGCTCTGAATCCGCCATACTCCAAGCAATGGCCAGTATACCCCTGTGTCACAATCAAAGAGAGTTTATTTATCACCATTTTGCATTTACAATAAAGTATAAGTTGAGTTTCTACATTAGCTGAGCTTTCTACCTCAAAATGCCCTCTTCACTCCTTCCTCTTAAAAAAGATGAATTTTTTTCAACGTTATCAGCCTTTATTTATTGAAACAGATGTTTTCTATTTTCTGAATGAAGAAGTATAAAGGTGCAGCCATTGTGTCTGAGAGTTAAATGCAGTCACGCAAGAGAACCTGGACACCACTGTAACAAAATGGTCTGTTTGTCTGCAGTTATTAACATACGGCGTGCAAACCTGTAGGTAAGGTTGGTGACTACAAAGTTTGTCACCTTTTTATTAGCAGGGGATTCATGTCAGAACTACTGGCAGCAGTTTTGGTAGAAGCCACAACAGAGTCATTTTCTCTCCTTAAATCCAGTGCTGGTCTTGGGCAATAAGGAAAGTTTCACTAATGAGCAGGAATAAAAATTTAACAAAATCTTTCTTTTTACCCAAATTTAAGGCATTTAGGGGACTAGAGGGGCAGAGAAGCTGTGCATGTCCACATGTGAGGATGTGCCCAGACGTGCCTTCAGTCCGTTATTCAGTCAAAGTCAAGTACTACTAACTCTTTGCACCTTGGCTCCCTCTTCTCGAAAAGCACAGGAACAAACTTGCAACTTCAGCGTTTCAGCAGGAGGGTATGTTTTATTTTGGGACCTGTTCCCTTTAAACCAGACAATTCTTTCAGGACACAGGGGTGGCTAGTCAGCGTATAACACTGCCTGCTGCTGGAATCACCACTTCCCAGCTGCGTCTGAACTAATCAAGAAGTGAGACGTACACGCTGGTGGAACATGGTCACCAAGAGTATAAACACCACAGAGCAGCAGGCTACAAAAGACTCATACCTTGTATGGCTTTCCAGAACACGAAGCGGCGAGGAGGCAAATCTTAGGTCCCACATCTGAATCACAGGCAACCTGTCATCCTCTGAGGCCAAAACCATCTGGGTAGCGACATCAGGGTGCCAGGCCAGGCCCGAGCAGTGCATCTGAGGGACAACATTGCGCCACAGCACAAAATAAGGAGCACTAAGGACAAAAGACAACTAGCCTAAAGAGGTCTCCATGCACCATAAAAACAGTGCTGCGAGGAAATCTGAAGCTGCGTTTCTGGGCATTATTTCTGACTGCATTCAGATTGGGATACTCTCTTCGTTTCCATGAGTGGGGAGACTTGCAGTTCATTTCCCAAGGTCCTCTCAAAGAGATAACTTTGTGCTGTCTTGTTCATAATCCCATGTTTCAATTTAAGAAAACCATAAAGCCCTCTGTACAAACATTTTTCTCTAAAATTTTTACTGATATTTTAATGAAAGCCATTGTTAGGCAGAGGTTATTGTCAGGTGAACACTGTGTTGCTAGACTACAGTCATATGACGAAGATAGACTACTGTGCTGGTATTATGTTAGGTAACAAATACATAGAACATTGAGAGTTACACAGTTTATCAGAATAAGAGTGCAATCACCAGGTAGCTGCTTCTCTAGCACCCATTTGCAAGTTTCATTTTGAACTCTTGCTACAACTTCAGAGTTTGTTATAGCAATTTCCCATTAAAAATATAGAGAATTACACAAATATGTCACTCTCCACAAGTTCAACAGCCTCTTTTCTACATTTACACTGCCTGAGGAGCAGGTGTGATGGTTTTAACTACACAAAGCCATGTCCCCCGTAACCTCCTCAATGGCAACACTCCTCTGCAGTGCTTTGCATATACACAGCCTTGCAGGAAAAAGCACTAGCTATTTAGCACAGGGCAGGCACCAGTATCTTTATGTCACTTCAGAAGTGGTGCTATGACCAGTCCCTGCACACCGAGAGGCCCCCTATACTTCTCCCCAAGCATCTGTGGGGCCATGCGAGAGCCAACTCACCCGGTTATTGTGGTCGCTGACTTTGATAATGGGTTCATTCTTCCGGAGATCCCACACGGTAGCTCGGCCGCTTGGGCTGGCGGATGCCAGGATGTGCTGGACTTGCCTGTTCCAGGCAATGCAGCTGATGTCCTCGAGTGGCTGTTGCACACACAGAACAGCCTGTCACAACCTTTCCAAAGGGAGGACTCAAAACCTGTTATTTCCAGGCTATGCTAAACGACAAATCTGCAAGGGGACTCATCCTGGGTACTGTGTGTGTTCTGGTTTCCTGTGTAGGGTAGAACACCTGAAAACCCCGATTTACAAGCTGCTAGCATTTCTCTGTAATATCTGCATTTTCTGCTTTACAATCTGATACATTAGTTACTTAAAGAAGACTATGCACAACTGCACAACTGTCTTCAAGAACAGAAAACTACTCCACGGAAGTATATCTGGGTATATGAACTCTACTTTTGCCTTGGATTATTAGGTTTTGACTTACGAAAAAAAAATAATATTTGCTTGGAGAAATTCAGTGGGGATTTTTTTGTTCCCCTCCCCATTGCACAGTTTTAGTCCTAGAATTTAAAGCAATGTTAACCTAGTCCTTGTTGCACTATTATTTCCAGTTGTCATTGACAATAAGGACTAAAAGATTGCTCAGCCCAGAAAGTTACTATTAGACATAAAAAATCCTATACAGAGGTCTTTAACGAAGGTAAGTGTCCTCCCAAAAGCCCACATCATAATAAACAAGTCAAACTAAACAAAGTATCCAAACCCACAGTTTCATGCTAAAAATCTTTAAACTTAAGATTACTTCTCATCCCATTTCCTCACTTTGTTGTATTCAAATTATTACGCAGTAACAAACCTATCTTCCAGTAACCACAAACTTATTGTGCAATTATGTAACAGAAATGTACACGCATTGAAACAACCTCCTCTCATTCTTCTATCTCCTTCACAAGGCACAAAGGACAAAAGACTGTTGTTCTTCCCCATAAATCTTCTTTAAGAGCCACAGGCTAAACACTGGCCCCTAAGCAGAGCAATCAAACACTCCCTGAAAACCATGAAGGTAACTACCAAACCTACCGCCTCATCTTCTGACTTCTCAGTAGCTGCTTTTTACGTTCTTGTTTTCCTCAATCTATACCTTCACAATCTTCAGACCCATGCACGCAGTGAAACATGCAGAGGAAGACTAGAAGACGCTCAGCCTGCATATAATTGTTATGGGTATTTAAAAAGTGTGTAATCTGAGCGACTCTGCTTGTTATTACTAATTGCTTGATAAAATGCAATACTTCTCAAATACTAAGGGGCTACTTCAGCTTCCCCTGGCTAAACAGATCTGGACCTGGGCACGCTTACACTTACAGGCACAGCCAGCAAAACGCACTCCAGGGGCTAGAAAAGCAACAGCATCCAGTCACGCTTGTATAGAGCTGGGCAAAAAATCACAGACACGAAGCATGGGGAAATAGTGCTGTCACAATGCACTTCCTTCCAGAAGCGTTCACTGAAGGACACCTATGCTGCCACTCAAAGAGAACTGTCCTTCACGGACACAAGCTCCTGCCATATGCTTTGGGTCATGGGCATATCTCAAGGAGAAAAATATTTGAAACCCCACAGTCTAATAATCATGTTACACAAACTAAGTACTAACAGAAGGCCTATTTTTGTTGGCCTTCGGGACAGCCACTGGAGAACAACATGCAGGAACATTTTTCTTTTATTTTGATAGAGAGATCTGTTGTACCACTCCTTAAGCACTGTATCTAACATTGCCAGAAATGCAGCTCACAGCTAACTAACAATTAACTGCTACCCCAGTTAGACTTCAAAAGGCTTTCCCCCCCTTGAGACAGCCTTAATACTGCAGGTTTCAATGAGCTCTCACCATCAGTCATGTGCATATTTTTCGTTAGCCTGCTCTGCAATATTTAACAAATACAAATCCGGTACCTGTGTCTTCACTCCTGGTGTCATTGGTGTGGCAAAATTGTTCAAGTCCCAGATATAGATTTCAGACTCATTAGCACCAGAGGCCACCAAATTAGTCTGTAAGACACATTCATTGATGTTAAGAGTATTTTCAGCATCAGCTTTCACAGCCTTAGCTGCTGGGAGGCATCAGACTCACAGCACTAGGCCGATTCCCCTCCTATCAGCTCAGGATACAGCCTTTGGCTCACACAGAACAACTTAGGGTAAAAAAAGCAAGGGTTTTTTTTGAAGCTGTGGGTAAGACTGAGTTAATTTAAAAAATGCATATGCTGCATCAGACTAGGATACCAAAACCAAAATTTCACAGCATACATCCATGAGGAGGTTGCAGGGGTACAACCACAGATGGGAGTGGAAAGCAGAGACACTTCTGAGAGGAGACAGAAGTGGTGCTGCAGCTATCGGTGCTACAGCACTCTGCTCCCAGCAGACCAGGGGAGGTTCAGGTTGGACATTAGGAAAAGGTTCTTCATCCAGAGGGTGGTGGAGCACTGGAACAGGCTCCCCAGGGAGGTATTCAAGGCCCCAAGCCTGACAGTGTTCAAGAAGCAACTGAACAACGCCCCCAGACACATGGTGTGAATTTTGGGGTGTCAAAGTCCAGGCAGGGCAACAGATGCCAAGGGCACTGAGTGCCCTTTGATCACACCCCACAGCTGGTGACAAGCAAGTCTCAACTTTCTAACGGACAGAAAGGGAAAGGAGGCTATTCAGAGAGGACACAATGAACAAAAGGCAGCCTTGCTGAAAGCAAGTGTGCAAGGACAGAAGTGCTATTTAGGAAACATATTCAACTGAATTCTCATGCAGCTGGTGGTGACAAGGAAAAACCAGCCCACTGTATCTAGAAGGAAGTAAGCACTCATTAGTGATGGAGAAAAGCTTGTTAGTTTTGAGAGCTCTTCTACTCAAGAGGCCACATCACACATTTCCTGTTCAGTCTCCTCTTTTCAAGTAAAAATATTTAGAGGTCTTGAAGACAGATCCTATCCAGCCCCCAAAGGAGATACTTAAAATCTAGTGTCACTGGAAGCACAAGTGATAGCAGGTAAATACCCCCAGTGTGATGAGAACAACATTGGCACAATACACAGGAGCTAAAAAAAGGAGACTGGCTAAAAACACCACAGAAAAACATCTCTACTTTACTTGCAAGCTGAGCTAAAAAGACCCACTAAATTAACAACATAAACTGATGAGGGGAAGCAATGAACCAGACACCTTGAATTCTTTCATCCTAAACCGCCAGTAACAGGACAGGTTTTCCCTACTAAGTACACACAGACACTCAAACACCAAATTTCATTCATGCCTGTCAGAAGCAGAGAAAGGGACAGAAACATTTAAGGTTATAAGTTAAGACAGGCCGCTCATCTATGACAGCATGTGATGAAAAACAGCAGAAAACCAACCTGAAACATGTTGACATCGAGCGCTCTTACTGGTCCCGTGTGCTTGTCTTTCTGGGCAATTATTACTTCAGTGTCTCCAGCTATGATTTTGGCTGGGTCGTACAGAATTATGTTTCCATTTTCGCCCCCAGCAATCAGGACTCCAGAGACTCTCTCAGCTGAGGTCATGCTGTGTGGCCCCCAGATCAGCTTGTGGTACCTGTAAGACACAAAGGTGCCCACAGTCTACAACCATGCACTCCAATTTTGTTCAGCACGGCTAAAGCCTCCCAACTGCTGCTAAAAGACAGAGAAAAGCACTGCCTGCATTTCTCCTTAAGGATCAGTCTTTCTATTAGGTTGGTGCAAAAGTAATTGCTGTTTCGGACCACGAATTTTAAATCATTGTAACTAGGCTCAAACACATCTTGGTTAATCAAAATAGGAACCATTACAATTACCACATTTTTCCCAACGAGAAATAAGTTTGTTTATTCCTGTAGCTTAAAAACTCGTGCTTTGGGATTCGACAAACTCTTGGAAAGCATCTTCTGCATCCTGCTGGTTGTAGAAGTGTTTTCTCTACCAAAAGATGTCAAGATGCTTGAAGAAGTGGTAGTCACTTTGTGAGAGGTCAGGTGAACATGGCGGATGAGGCAAAACTTCGTAGCCCAATTCGTTCAACTTTCAAAGTGCTGGCTGCACAATGTGCAGTTGGGTGTTGCTGTGAAGAATTGGGTCCTTTCTGTTGATCAATGTGGGCTGAAGGCATTGCAGTTTTCAATGCATCTCATAAATTTGCTGAGCAGACTTGTCAGATGTGATGGTTTTGCTGCGATTCAGAAAGCTGTAGTGGATCAGAGCATCAGCAGACCACCAAACAGTGACCGTGACCATTTTTGATGCAAGTTTGGCTTTGGGAAGACGTTTGGAGGTTCTTCTTGGTCCAACCATTGAGCTGGTCATCGTCTGTTGTCGTATGAAGTCCACTTTTTGCAGCATGTCACAATTTGATCAAGAAATGGTTTGTCATTGTTGCGTAGAAAAAGAGAAAACAACATTTCAAAATAATGATGTTTTTGATTTTTGGTCAGCGCATGAGGCACCCGCTTACCGAGTTCTTTCACCTTCCCAATTTGCTGCAAATGCCAAATGACCATAGAACGGTCGACGTTGAGTTATTCAGCAGCTTCCCGCGTAGTTGTAAGAGCACCAGCTTCAACTATTGCTCTCAATTGGTCATTGTCACCTCCGGATGCCCGGCCACTACACTTTTGTCTCCTTTGCAAAACTTCTTGAACCACCACTGCACTATACGTTCGTTAGCAGTTCCCGGGCCAAATGCATTGTTGGTGTTGTGAGTTATCTCCACTGCTATACGACACATTTTGAACTCTAATAAGAAAATAGCATGATTTGGTTTTTGTCTAACATCATTTTCATAGTCTTAAATAAATATAAAATAAACAGCAAGTAATAAGTCAGCAGCAAAAAAAACCATAAAGCAAGGAAAACGCATTAAAACGATGTATAACATAGCCACATTTACTTAAGAATGTATTCCAGTATGGAATTTCAACAACACAAAAACCACAATTACTTTTGCACCAAACTAATACTTACAACCCCTTCCATCAAAATCACACTATGTCCCAATTCTGCTCATCATCAAGATGGAAGGTCACAACAGTACAATTGATAACCTCCACATCTCTCATCTCCTGTCTGCGAAATCAGATACATGCTCCCAACTGCACGTGATTTTTGAGCTCACCTTTACAAAACAACAGGAGGAATCAAAATAAGAACCGTAAGCCAAACCAACATTTCAAGCAAGAGAGAAATGAAGTATTTTCAAACCATTGTGTCCATCTGCAAACACTTACATTTCCTTCAACTTTACAAACTTGCTGCATAAGCAGAACAGCATTCCTGTGTATTCAGCCATGCAAAGGACTTTCTTCTACACAAAATGACACGCTGTCACATATCACCTCTTACACAAGCAGAAAGCAAATCTATGTTGAGTGGATGGTGGCAAGGAATTGCTTTCATGGCATTCACCAGGTTATTATTAATCTTTTCCTTATCTCTAGACAACCTTCAGATAATTTCTTTAAAATACATACTGCAGAAAGCTAGACAAAGAGCAGATGCTGGGTGAGAAAATGCTGTGACCGTCAAGTGCTCAGCAGCTCAGTTTCAGTGCTCAGTCTCCCAGTACAGCGTTCAGATTACACTGGTGGTTCACCAAAGAACAATGCTATATACAGAAATTGGTCCTCATTATTAGACAAACCCTTTTCCTGGGTATGATTTTTACACTTCTGCACATAACTACGAAAGGTTATGAGAAATGGAGTGACTGACAGGGTTGTCTGGGTACTTGTATTATACCACCAGCAAGATTCAACCAGTCTCAAGACAAGAATCCAAAAAGAAGGAAGAAAATAATGAGGATCAAAAACCAGAATTAACTTGCCTCTTTCCTTCAGTTACTTTCCTCTTGCCCTTTGCTCTTTCCAAGATAAAGTTTGACTCCATAAAAACAGCGTAAAACTTTCCATGGGAAGACAATTAACAAAGCTTGTTGCAGGATTTATCTTTTGTGGGTTTAACCACCTGGCCATTTTCATTTGCTGCAAACCAAAATAAAGCCTGACATATCCGTTGCTAGTTGAGGCATTTCTTGTTAGCTTTAATAATAATAAAAAAATGCTTAACCTCATTTGTAATGCATTTTCTGGGCAAAGCCAAATGCTTGTGCTGCTCACTGAAGGAAGCATTTCAAAGGAACACTACATCCTGGCTAGAGGGAATGTTTTTTGAAATTCAGTAAGCAAATACCACTTGGCAAGCCTTGAAAAATATCGTTAAAACAAGGTTGAATGACAAAATCTGAAAAGATTAAACACCCCATCTTTCTCTCAGCAGGTCAGTAGAGAGTGTCAACATCGGCACTGCCCATAGTGCAGAGACCGTGGCTGTTCCTCATAAGTACTAAAAAAGCAGATAACTGCAGGGCAAGGACCGGGAGCTGCTCTGCTCTGCTAGCCCCACAAATCGCTGCAACAAAACTGCCACGGCACCAAGCCAGCAGCCTCACACCTCGTGCTTTGTCCTGCAAAAGCTGCTGCAACTGTATTTTACCCAAATCAGGAGAGGATCCCTAAGCAAGGTAACAATCTTACTGTGTGCAAATACACAAAATTTCAACCCCTCCAAATTCGTTTATAGGCAAGACTTAAACCTCTATGAAACCAGCAAAACGCATTTTCTCAAGAATTTTAGGAAACAGTTGCAGGTCCTTAGGTCTTGAAGTTACAGCTTTAGAAGGGATAATAAAGACTCAAATCCAAGTGATTTCTACTCATGTCATGTCAGAGGTGGAGGAGATGACAGTTGTTTCTCTAGATGTGTCAAATTCTCACTTGGGACATCCTGGCAAAATGCTCTAATTGCCCGCACCTCCAGTCATGCTGTTTTGGATCACCAGGGGAAAGAGGGGTTATGCTGACGCTGTACGTGGTATGAAAAAGTCACAGATCCAATCCAATGACAATGAAAATGTTCATCTCCTCCTCTACCCACAGAAACATCCTGCACTTCCATCTACATTGTTTCAGCTCACCCACAATAAGCAGCAGTCACTAGACCAGCCACCACAGAGCCGCTATAAGTGCTGACAAGATGGAAACTGGGCACTCTGATGCTAATGATATTTATTTGGACAAGTGCACAGTAAGGAACTAAGAGCTAAGTGGAGCTGTACAGTCGGGAACGTGGCTTCCCAGCTGCAGTGCAAGATATAGGACATACACAACACGGCCCAGTTTGGTTATGTTACAGGAGTCTCCCCGAAATAGCTAAATGCAAACAGGATGGGGAAACATGAAAAGTTGAAAGTGCACTTCCACAATTTATCATTTTCTTTTCTCTGGAGTATCCCAGAGGCTTCTCAAGAAAAAAGGTCAGCATACATATTCACACCTACCAGCCAATGTCAGATCTTTCAAGTTACGTCAGAGCACAAGCTGCTTGCAACTTCTTGGAGTCCAAGCTCACCGCCTTCACAATGCCACCTCACTGTCCCACAACACTGGTGGCACTTACGCACCTTCATCCTTCAGCACTGAACTTCTGCTCCTCTCCTTAACAACTGCAAACCTCACAAAGTGGCCTTTCCACATGCAGCATGTATAACAGTCACACAGCCACTACTCTTCCCCTACAAGCCCCCTGCTTACCTGTGAGAGGATGAGAAAGTGGCGCAAGACTTCATATCCAGTGAAGGGTCCGATAAGTCCAGCTCAAATATTTCTAGAGAAGCACTTGTACTGAAGGTTGCATCCAGCTGCTGAGCTGATGTACCTGCAAAGGAGCATGCCTAGCAGTGAGAAAACCACACTACACAAAAGAGCAAATGCAGAAGCAGCACAAGGAGAGGCACAAAACACATCACCCTTGCATAAAAGGACCCTGAGACGGTGTCAAGTTTCCATTTCTGTTATTTAGACATAGCTCTACAAAACTCTCCTGCCCATGGTTCCCCCTTTGGGGGAGTCTCTTAACCAACAGAAACAGGAAAAGCTTTGGGCAAGTGCCTCTATCTCCCTGATGATGCACAGAAAAGGTTCAGGTTAGATATTAGGAAACGTTTCCTCCTGGAAAGGGTTGTTGGGCATTGGAACAGGCTGCCCATGGAAGTGGTGGAGTCATCATGCCTGGAAATGTTTAAAAGACACGTAGATGAGGTTCTGAGAAACATGGTTTAGTGCCAGAGGTAGGTTAAGTTTGGACTCAAAGATCTTGAGGGTCTCTTCCAACCTAAATGATTCTATGATGCTATGAAAATGACCAATGTTACAAACAAGCAGCAATGGACTATTAGGACTGCTGTCACCTTACCCTGGCAGAAAAGAGGACGCTTGCTGTCACCTGTGTAATGCAAAGTGTGTTGTCCACACACATCCCAGCTGGACAATTCCACCCAAAGCACCGCACCACACAGTCCACTCAAGCCTCCAGGCCACTAAACAAACACCCGCGACTCACAACCATGGCCTCTTCACCTCACAACCATGGCCTCTTCACGGCAGCCACCACGCATAGCCCGAGGCCCGGCTTGGCACATCCTTCCCAGGGACTCTCACCTGTGGCCAGGTAAATGGGGTGCTGCTGGGCGGGGCTCCACGCCTGCATGGCGGTGCGGTCAACCTCCTTCAGCTTCATTTTCGCTGGAAAAGAAAACAAACAAACAAAAATAATGTTTAAACAGGGGAAGGAGAAGAAAACGGTCGGGGCGGGGGGGAGGGGGCTGGCGCGCGACCCGCCGTTCCCAACAGATCGGTCCCAGTTCGCTGCGAACGGCGGGTCGCGCGCCGGCCGCCCCATCAACCGCCACCCACGCCCCATTTCTGACAGAAACCAAACGGAAAAAAGGTGGAAAAGGAGATTTTTTTATCTGTTTGTTTCTGCCGCCCGCCTCACCTTCGCGTCCCCGGCGCTCACCCGCTCCCCAGCCCGCTCCAACGTGGCAGCCACGGCACCGCCTCCCCCCGCCGCCGGTTTCCGGGCACACCCCGCGCCTTCCGGCGGCGGGGGAGCGGGGCCCCGCCCGGCCCTGGGCGGGAAGGGAGCCTGGGGGTGAGGGGGTGGCGAAGACTCCTCCTTCTGCGGGATCCTTGGGGTAGGAACAGCAATGGAGCCTGGGGAAGAGGGAAAGAGGCGTTAGGGGTTGCAGCCCCACTGGGGCTTAGAGGTGGGGGAAAGTGTCGTTGAGCACGGGAGGCTCCGGGGCCGCCTGTCCTTGTCAGCTCAACAGCAGTAATCACGGCGTGGTCATGATGTGAACAGCAGTGAGGCTCATCATCGGACAGGGGCCGGGCCCACCAGCGGAGGAACCCCTCCGCCTTCTGGGGACAGCCCGGGTTGGGGGCCGCGGCTCATGGCTTGGGGGGCTCCTCCGGCTGCGGCCCCTGACCCACCTCTCACGGCAGCCCAAGCACAGCTCCGCTGCCGGCTCCTGCCGCTGGGTTCAGCGGCCGCTCAGCGGGCCGGTGCCGCGGCGGGCGCTGCCCCGGCCCCATAGCGCGGCTCTGGCTCCTGCAAAGCCGAGCGCCCGCGTGCAGCGCTCCCCCCGCCGGGCACCGCTCAGCCGCACTCCGCTGCCCTCCCCACCACTACCACCGCGCGGCGCGGAAAGGAAACCCGCCTTCCGCCCCCGCTATATACAGGGATTGGAAGGGCCGCTGCCATTGGCTGCAAGGATCGCTCTTTATCACTGGCTGCCTCTGCCTCCACCGCCGCAGCCGGTTGGCTTAGCTCTGCTCCCGTTCCTACCTCTGTTGACGTCACACCGAGGCGGAACTACAGCACTGCCACAAGACCAGCTGGCTGCCACGCCTAATGGGAAGCGGCCTCCCACAGGAAGGGTTTAGGGTCGTGGCTTGCCAGCCAATGGAAAGGAGGAAGCCGACAGGGCGGGCGGTGCGGTAGCCAATGGGCGGGCACGCCGCGGGGCGGGGCGCGGCGGCGGGCCGTGGCGGTTGCTGCGGGGTTCGCCATGACACGGAGCTGCTCGGCGCTGGGCTGCACCGCCCGCGACACCGGGCGGAGCCGGGAGCGCGGCATCTCCTTCCACCAGTGAGTGCGGTCGCCCCCCGCGGCGGCACCGCGGGGTGTGCCCGGCCCTCCCTCGCTTCCCTCTCTCTGTCTGCCACAGGTTCCCGGTGGACGCCGCGCAGCGCCGCGAGTGGATCCGCGCCGTGAACCGGGTGGACCCGCGGAGCCGCCAGGCCTGGCGGCCCGGACCCGGGGCCATCCTCTGCTCCCGGCATTTCGCCGAGACCGACTTCGAGCGCTACGGGCTGCGGCGGAAGCTGCGGCGGGGGGCCGTGCCCTCCCGCTTCCCCCGCCCGGTGCGTTGCGAGTTAACGGCCGCGCTCCCCTCCCCGCCCGCCGCCGCCCCGGGCCCTGACCTCCCCTCTCCCTTCCCCGCCAGGAGCCGCCGGGCGCGGGCCGGAGGAGCGGGCTCGCCGCCCGGGCCCCGAAGCAGCCTCTCCCCAGCCCCCCGGCCGGGGACCACACCTACAGCCTGAAGGGGCAGCCGGCGGCGGGCGGGGAGGCGCGGTCGCCACCCGGGGCCCTGCAGCAGCTCTCGGCGGGCGGGAGATGGGGCCCCTCGCACCGGCCCAGCGCGGTGCTGAGCATCCTCTGGGAGCTGGTGGAGAAGCGGCAGCTTTCCCAGGAAACCGTGAGTTTGCTGCAGGCCCAGTTTCCAGGTACTGCTGGGGGTGTTGGCCGAGGCAGAGTGCTCCAGGATCCGTTACCCCAGCCCTGGGTTGATGGATTTGTTTGGCTTTATGGGATCAGCAAACCCTGTTTGTTAGGCTCCTAGGCCTAATGGTGCAACACAGAGGCTTGGCATGCACCATTCAATCCTGCAAAGAGTTAAAATCTCGTGCAAAAAATTAATTACTGGAGTAATTGCTGCAGTGCTCAGGTCAGACCTGTAACTAGGGCTGTTACATCAAACCACACCACCATTCACCTGAGAGATAACTCCAGAATAGAGCAGATTAAACTAGGAAAACCTTATCATTTGCACTTCCCAGAAGTAAAGTCTGTTAACATGAATAATATAACCCAAAGAAGCCATTTCCAATTGCAGAGTCAAATGTAGGTTAATGGCTTCTCTCTTGTTATGTCAATTGTTAAGCAGCACCCACATGTAAGACAGAGTCTTTACTCAAAACTGTAAAATTTGACATTAAATAGGAAGAAAAGGGAAAGACCTGTTGAGGGCTTGGCCTCAGACAGCAGGAGGAGGAGAGGCATGGTGACAGTATGGCTGAGCTGTGGTCTGTGTGGTGCCAGAGGCAGCCCTGCAGCCTTGTATTCTGTGATGTATTTGTATTATGCATCCCTGTGTTATCAGCTAGTTATTTGCTTCACTAAAGCTGACTTTTTTTTTTTTTTAAGCAGATTTGCCTTACGAGTCACACAGCTGGAGGCAGATGGCAGAATACTCACCAGAAATGAGGCAATTTGTTTGTGTTCTCCACCTCTACCATAATAAGGCCTATGATTATCTACGGAAGATTCTTCCCCTGCCTCATCCTTCAAGTCTGACAAAGCAAGTTTTTATTCATACATTTCTGAATGCATTTCCAGGTATCCATCTAGAAATAGGTGTAACAGATCCATCCTGAAAACATTCAGTGGCAGCAGTTTTTCTTCCTTTGTTTTAGTAACAGAAGAAGGGGAAGCATATGTCCAGGAATGTTGATACCCCTCATCTCAGAGAGTTGCTGCATGTTCATGCATGTGGGTCACAGCATAACACATTCCTTACATTAACAATTTTGAAGAAAAACTTTGAGACTGTTTTCTGGAAATGAGAGTAGACAAGAAGGGAATATGAGAAAAGTCAAGGACTGCATAAAGCAGATAGACAGGACCTTTGGTTTTTCTTACCTTGCCTCACAAGGACTCTGGAAAGGTGGTGAATCTGGACAAGCGTCTGTTCCAAAGTTATAGAAGTAATTCTGTATCACACAACTCAGTTGTGTAACTCAATGCAAGTAATTGCATAGGCTGAGAATTTACTACATGAAGTACTGTTGGACACATTAACAAGGAGAGAAATTGTAACAGCGCACAAAACAAAAACTGAATTAACTCTCCTCTTACAGGTTTCGAGTCTTAAACTCCTGTAACGCAGTTGGAGGATGCACAACATATACACACATTGTCCGTGCCAGCCTGGGGGGGATTTCACACAGCTTCCTCCAAAGAATCTGCTCAAAGGGGTGCCAAGAGTTGGTGAGCAGAGAGTAGATCGAGGAGAGTAGCATTCCACATGGGCTGCCAAGGCTTTTGCATCTTCCCACCTGGATTAAGATGCCCAGTGTGAAGAAAGCCTGTTGGGAGGGAGAGCAGCCTGGTGTTCCTGGCCCTCTGCATAGCCCGATTGATACTTGTCTGATTTTTTTTTTTTCCTCTGTTGTCCCGTTCTCCTGTACATTGGAGAGGTAGGAAGCTGCTTTGTTATTTCCCTCCACAGTCAGTACGTTTTGCTTGGCTTCCTATCACTAGGGCGTGAGAAAAGAAACTTGGACTATGCGTTAAGACAGGCAGGGCTTGTTGCTTTATTCTCTGTGGCTTAGCTTGCTCTGTAGCACCAGACATGGCTGACCATGTCCTAAGTGGTAAAAGGTGCTGGCTGTTGCCTCAGTTTTCTCAGAATCGCATCTCCTAATCACATCCTCCCTTCTTTTCCAGTTGGCTGTCTAATAATGAGGCTGCTGCAGGCTTCAGCAACGACATTTTCCTCTGCCTTCAGGAAAAAGTGGAGAGAGGGGAACATGCCTACTGCTACTGTGCTCTGATGGTACAGGATGTGTCCCTGCAGAAGCAGCAGGAGTGGGACCCGCAGACCCAGTGCCTTACAGGCTTTGTTGACTTGGGAGCAGGCGTCCTTGATGCTGATGAAGCTCCGCTGGCCTCGGATGCAATAATCCTCATGGCAGTTGGCCTCTCAAGTCCCTGGAGGGCTCCCCTTGGTTACTTCTTTGTGAACAGCACAACCGGTCACCTACTTGCTCAGCTGCTTCGTCAGACCATCAATAAGCTGAATAACATCGGCATCACGGTGCTAGCCGTGACATCGGGCGCCACTGCTCATGGTGCTGAGACTGCCAGAGCTCTGGGGATCAGGATGGATCCTGAAAGGATCTACTGCACTTTTCACCACCCGCCCGGCTCTGCTCACAGCATCACGTACTTCTTTGACATTTGGCACACGCTCCAGCTGATAAGGAATGCGCTGCAGTGCTTCCAAAAGATAGAGTGGCTCGGTGACACCGTGCAGTGGCAGCATGTGGTGGAGCTGGCGGCTTTGCAGGAGGAGAGGGTGTTAGAGCCATGCACACCCAGGTCAGGCAGACCTGGAACTGAGGAGAGTTACTACCTAAAGGTTAATCTTGCTACCCTGTTATTCAGCGAGGGTGTTGCTGACGCACTGGAGCACCTCCAGAAGCTGGGTCTGGCCTCGTTCCGCAACTGCGGCGGCACTGTCAAGTTTGTGCGATTGATGAGCCGTCTCTGTGAGGTATTTTATAGCAGACGTCCCTATGGAAGGGGACTAAAGGGGCCTTTGCTAGCTGGAAATTACGCCAAAATAAACCACCTCTTTAACGATGCCAAGAGCTGCTTTGTCACCTTAATGGACTCTATGGGAAGATACATTATTAAGAGCAAACGCAAACTAGGATTTCTGAGTTTCCTCCTCAATGCTGAAAGCTTCAAGTGGCTTTACACCAACTATGTATGTCCAGAAGGCACTCCTTCCCACCACCTCCTGACCTACATCTTCAGCCTTGACCCGCTGCAGCTGTTTCTCAGGGCTCTTAGGAAAGCCTGTGGCAGCAGTGGGAACCCCTCCTGTACCGCTTTCCAGGCTGCTTATCACAAACTGCTGGCCAGCTTCAGCCTGGCACCAGGCTCCCCACAAAGCAGTGGCTCAGGCAATATGAGCTCCTTGGATATTTTCCCATTTCATAGAAGAGATCTGACCCTTGGCAGCATTCGTGCTCAGTATAACCCAGCTCGTGGGCAGACACTAGCAGCAGAGTACCCCTGTTGTGCAGAGTTTCTTTTGCATGGCTCTGCACTGAGCAATGCACTGACAGACCTATCGCTGCATGCACAGAGCATCACCTGCGCTGCGGGCTTTGTTGCTGAGCAATTAGCCTCCGACTTGCACTGCGAGGCTTGTCTTGCTGCCCTCTTTGAGTCAGACGAGAGCAGGCCAAGATGCGGGTCAGTGCTCTACATAAAAAAGTTAGGTGGAGTGAGTCTGCCCTCAGCAAGCGTGCACCACATAACAAGCATTTCGGAACAAGTCCTAAACCAGTATGGCAAATTAGGAGATGGTGACAAAAACTCCAAGGTGTGGCATTTGTCTCTAGAACAGAAAATCTTCCAGGAGTTTCTGGGACAAAGTCACCTCTTTCCCACCCTCACAAACCACTTACTTGATGGGGAGTTATGCATCAACAATCACTACACAATCTTAGTGAAGGAAATAATGCGATGTTACTTAAACATCAGAATAAACCATGCCAAACACCTGAACTTGAAAGACCATTGTGGAAGGCACAGATGGAAGAGACTGAAGGGAAAGCATTTGTTTCCATCACCACTGGGTAGCTGTCAGTCAAGCCAAATCCACACAGGGCTCTGAGTCGTCACTGCTGGTACAAGGATGCAAGTCCCCTCCTGAGGATCAGCGATGGCCAGATTTAGGCAATACCTGTGATCAAACAATGTGGTGTCTTCCCATGATTTGCCTGGGAAAACTAGTGTTGATAAGCAGTGATACCTTGGGCCACTGCAAGCAGTCTGATCAGAGTTTGGCTGAGCAAAGCAAGGAATTTCTTCTGGTTGTGTGTTCCATCTCACAAAGCTGCAGAGCAGCCACGTATTTCATGTGCCTCACTTGGCAGGTCAGGATGAGCAGCGGATGCTCAAGATACCAGGGAGAAAGGGACACTGCAGGGCATCCCCTGCAGGTGCTGGGTGGTTTAGCACCACAAGTGGTCTTGCCAGGAGAATACTGATGCATCCTCCATGGGGTGGTGGGATTATACATGCTGGCAGTTTGATTTCACCAAAGCAGATCTGCCTTAAAAAAAGCTGGAGGCAAGAAAGCTGACAGAGCTTTTACTTAAAAAGGAAAATAAAGAGATGAAAAGCAAATAGCACTCCAGTTGTACACACTCCTACATGTTTAAGTCTAGACCCTGGGGGGTGGGTGACACACTACAATATCAAACTGCACCCCTAAACCCCCATGTTTTACACATAAGGCAGTGGATACTAAGCAAGAAGCCTTTTTCACTGAAAGCAAGAGGACAATGCAGAGGCTGTTAAGCTCAGAAGCACCCAGGGGCACTCATACTCTCCTCTCTGGGCAGGAGTCCCAGGCACCAGCATGTGGGTATGCTGCAGCAGGGCAAGAGTTTCAGGTCCCATCACATTTTTCAGCATTCATAATTCCACAATTGTGACCAAGTGATTTTGTGCCACCCTTCTTTTCCAGGTATCTTTTGGACCCTGCTTTCCCTTCCCCACAACTCCTCCTCGCTCAGATGTTCACCATCTTTCTGGAATTCCCTCTTCCTAGCAACATGCCCTCCCTGAGGTCCATACAAACCCACTCCTAAGTCACTCTGAGCATCTCATTCCTTCTCTCTGTCCCCTACTGCAGCCTAAGGTAACCAACAGCCTTCTCTTATGGCAGCTGGTGTGCTAGGGGGGAAGAGATAAGTCCAGTAACATCTTTTATTTGCTCAACATCCTAACAATGTTCCTAAGACTCCCTGAGTATTAATCATAGGCTACCTTTATCAAGCTACTAAAGAAAGCTGAATATAGAAATCAGATGCACAAAAATAAAACAAGGTTTTACTATGCAGAAACAAACCAGAAACTCTCTTGACTTGTGCTTCTTAATGCAAGCAACTAATACAGCTTTGCAAGAGATACTCACAAGCCTCCTCCCCAAGAAAGACATAAAAAGACACAAACGCCACAAGAAAACAGTGCATTCTGTCCTCCGAACAAGCAGTCTAAGGCTCTTGACAAACCTTTGCCTCCAAGTTTTGCTCAAGTCCTCTGTGTGGCATCTGGCTGTCTTCAAGGGTGCCACAGAACAGCCCAACGGTGCAGTCTTGTGTGTATTTCCACTCAGTCTGAGCCTCTCGTGTCCAGCCAGGACACATACAACAACACTACTTTCTCATTAAGCAGTTTAAAAAAAGAGAAGTTATCATGTGGGCTCAGCTATCTGGTGCTGGCTTAGTTGACACGATTTGGCCTTTTATGAACTGTGTCACAAAGTGCTGCGGATTGCTGTGCATGGCAGTACTCCAGTAACCAAGGGTCTGTCTCTGGTAGGATTCGGAGTCGTACTGAAAAACCAAGCCACCAGAAGTGGGCCTAGTGTTAACAGATTTATTTTGACATTTCAGTGAAAATCTTTTGTGTATATTTGTCAGTGCTGAAGGAAAGGAGTGCAAAAAATAATCGTATTTACACAATAGTATAAATGTTTATTTTTCTTTGTGATTTATCTGACTGTTTTGTTTTTACAATATAGAAAAGTGTATTCTTTGAATAGGTCTAGTAAATATAAATTTATTTTTTTCTACCTTCAGATGTAAACAGAACTAGAAAATGAACCCTTGCCCCATTCCTAATTATTTTTAATCTAACTGGATGAACTTGACTGTAAGTCTTGTCCAGCAGTTTGATGCAAATGGCTAAGGAAGTACAAAAACCAATTCACACTTAATACACCAAGGAGAGGGGAGAGAAAAATCCAAGCTTAGTATTGGAGAAAGCTTGTTCGAAACAAAATAGAAGAACTAAGAGCATTTGATTGCACCTTCAAAGTCTTTACAAGCAAAATATTCTCAAGCAATGCCATCATACATAATTACAACTGTAATCTAAATTTCACAAGTGTTTTTGCACACTCTATATAAATACACATCACAGAAGGTGCAATTTAGGGTAAGACACAGAATATATACAAAATTAACATGGACTGAAGTCTAAACAGAAGAAGGCATATTGCAATCTGTTTGAAAAATAACATAAGTAGGTATTACTTTATTCACTTACACTAATTTACATTTATACAAATCTTACTGGACATACTATATTAGATCACTAGAAGTAAACTGAATAGCCGCACTATCTACATGTAAGGTTACCGCACTGACTTTTTAGTAAATCCAAGTCCTAATTATGAAAAAAAATGGCATTTAACTTACATGAGAGGTGGATTTCCTTTTCAGAGATGTGCACAAATATGCTTGTTATTTATGCTCAGGGAGATGGTAATAGGGAACAGGGCCCTTCAGATGATGACCAGCAGGACAAACCTGGTCTGCAACAGCTACCCAGTGGCCTGACACTGCTGCCTCCCAGGCCCTTCACACCACCGAGGCATTTCAGGGAGGCACCAGAGAAGGGTTGATGAGAAAGGGCCTCCTGCTCAGTACGCAGGACCGTGGGGTGAAGACAGGAGCAGAAGCTTTCTCCCATCCTATTGTCATCACACATGTAGGCACTTAGTTCTGCTGCTGGTTTGCCTAGCCCCTACCTTTCCCCAGCATGGCCCTGCTAGAAAACCTGGAGGAAGAACTCTGATGCGTTTCTCTGTATTTACAGTTCTACACAAGGAATACAAAATCCCTTTTGGAAAAACCTATCTGTCTCATTCAGGCAGTAGTGAGACAGGTAATAAAAATGCCTGTGATCAAACATGGTTATTGACATTCATGGTAGTTAAGTAATCTACCACGTTAATTTTGCAAATGTGTTCCACGATCAAAAATGTGATCTGAGATTGCTTGTAACAAATACNGAAAAAAAAAAAAAAAAAAATCCCCTGCCCTAGTCCATACACAGCTGTAGTTGATTCCCCCCAGACTTCCGTTTTGTTTAAAAGACTCTGCACATCTGTTTTGGTAGCAATCCTGATTCTGTGCTAGCATCTTCTCTGATCACAGCTCTCACAGTCACTGAACAACACTAAAAAAAGCCCCTTAGACCAAGTAAATTGCCAACATGCAGATAAGCAGCATCGTGAAGACCACAACCAGGCTGAACATGATCCCTACCTGCCTTTGCAAGTCGATTCAGATGCAGATTGTCTTGAGTCCTCATTAAGACAACTGTGGTTCCACTGTCTCCCATGACCTCAGTTTCTTGGCCTTAAACACTCCAGGTTACAGCTTGATCCTAGAAAACACAACAGGCTGCATAGCCCTACCTTCAGTGAGGGATTAGGCTGCTGCAGACCTCTGAACACCAAGCTTCACTTAAGCAACAGCACCCACCTGCTGCACGCTCAGTTAACTCAGGCAGACAGTCCAGCATTGCAGCATGGCTGCTCTTCCTCACTTTTGACAACAGGCCACTGTCTTAACCTTCAAGTTCCAGCTTAGAAAACACCTGAGCCCTCAGCCATAATCCTATCAAAAGACTCCCATTCATTCCATTGGCCTCTAAACACTTGGGGCCTCATTCCCATGATATTTTCTACCACTTGCCCAATGGAAAACTGCAAGCAACCCATCTTGTATTATTGTCTCTGTATTTCACACTGCTCTGTGCACTAAAGGAACGTGCTGTGTCAGGTCCTAAATACAAGTACTACCTTCCATTTTGATGCGCATTTTTACACTCTTCCTTTCAGGACTATCTCTGATACACTGATACCTTCATATTACAGGCCTGTCGCCAAAAGTGTCTGACATCACCTGTGTCTTCTTGTATGCACAAAGTGATGCAACTCCATTCACTGTAAATAATATATATTATAATAATTTATATATGCCATTCAGGCCATTATTCTGGGGAGAAAAGGGAGAACACACCTAATTTTTAAGAAACTCAAGGTAAAAGCTGTACATTGGGAAGAAAAATTGACCTTTAGGCATCATCTTAAGTAGAAGAGGATTTAGCTAAGATTTAAAAGTCTCTACATCTTGTTATAAAAGATTTTCTCGTTTCAATCTTATGCAGGTCAATTTACAACAAGCACCAAATTAACAAATATTATTAAATCCTCTATGCCAAACCAAAGTGTCCCTGTGCCTTAAGTGTTCTGTTCAGTCCGCTTCATTGTGGCTCATGTGCATGAGTCAGCAGTTCATGGCACAAGGGTCACTTTTGGACTTCCCTGCAGAGTTAATAACTCTCATCAAACAGCGCCCAAACTCCTCCAGGATCATGCGCTCTGCTGCAGCTTTCGACTTGCCCATCTTCTCTGCTTGCTCTGCCTGTGCAAGAAGGCATTCGCAGGTGGCATCAGCTACCTCCTTGGTAACAAATGTGAAGGGCAGCCTGAAAAAAAAACCCAACACAACAAAAATCCACTCAGTCCCAGCAAAAACACACAGTACACCTAACTCCAGGGCTGGGCAACTTTTTACTACAAGGACTCATGAGATTTCATCTGTCCTGTTGCTTCCAAGTGGCTTTAGACAACCAAGAGGGAACAAGTAAGTCACAGTTATAGTCCAATGAACTGGTGGGCCACTGTACTTTGGTGCCTGCCTCCATTCATGTACATTTTGAAGTAGACTCTGAAATTCCCAGGTACAAAGAACAATTCTCCAGCTTTTACTCTAAGGGCAGCTCAAAGATTACATCCTCTCAGTAAATGAGACACTTGTACGTTCTGCTTGCTGTGAGCACCTGGGCAACCATGAGAAGACAATGCTTTGTTACATGCTTGAAGACAGCCAAGTTTGGTATACCCTAGGTTCCGCAGAAAACACGGCTGCATGAACAAAAGGCTCCACTCACCTGAGTGCTCCTGCTCCTACAACTTATGCAGATAACATTCAAAGGTGACACGGACATACACGTTAGAAGCAACTGAACCGGGTGCTGCATTAACTTACTTTCCCCCACCACTGCTGAGTGCTGGTGTTGGCCTTGTCAGCAGATCTGAGATCTGGGAAGATAACTTGGTCTTTGCGGCTGTCTGCTGCTGGACCCTAACTTCTGCAGCATCTGCTAAATGCATCAATGTCTTTCGCTCTGGGCTTTCTTCAAAATTTTTACAGCCAATGCATTTGCATATGGAAGAACACATGATTTTTGCCTGAAAGAAGCAAACAAAATGTAAGAAACCTGTTGCAACTTTTACTCCCTTTATGAGAAGCCACAACAAAAGGTCTTATTTTAATCTGTTATCAATTAGCCACTAGAAGAAGCCCCCAAGTAGTAGTTTTCTCTCTAAATTCTCACCTCAAACTGACACGTCTTCTCAGAACGTATACTTGAATCAAATGCAAATCAATGGTTTCTCACTCATCCGTTTCTTCACCAACCTATTGGTTTTGGTGGAAATTAGGTGGTTGAGCTATAAGAAAGGTCAGTCTGCCACTGTTTCTACATCCACAGACTGATCAGTTAGCTGATGCAACAACAACAACTTTTGCCTTTGTCTTCTACAGGCGTGTTCTATCCCAGTCCTCTGAGGGACTTGGTACAATAGATTTCTTTAGGAAATACTGCTCTTCAGTAAAGGACAAATCCAAGCCTGAGCGTAAAGTTGCTACATGGTTTAAAATCAACCTTTACAACAGAAATGATCAATTTTGCACATACATGGCCTTCTACATGCAAACTGCTGGAGGAAGAGATAAACCGAAAAAATCATAGCAATATGAAGACCAGAGAAAGCAAACCTGAGAAGTTGCAGCACTAAAGGAAAAAAGTCAGTATCCTTAAGATAACACGTCATACCTCATAACATTCGCAGTAGTTTTTGAGACATCCTGAGCGTTTACAGTTACACCCTTTGCTGTGTCTCCGATCTGATTCTCCTTCCTTTCCCTTCCCTATTTTGGGCTTGAAGGCTTCAGGGTTTCTGTCAAGGCAGGCCTGTCAATGCAGACCCAAAGGGTCAGTCACTGCATGCGGGGAGCAGAATTTAGAGGTACAATGAAAGAACTTAAGCCTTGCACATGTAGGAGGACATCAGGGAATTATACACCCACTTCTGTCCCACACTGTAGCTTCAGAAGGCACGAGCTATACAGCTTTCATTCCAGCTGTCCTTGGAGGCAAACCACAAGGTCAGCTGTCCCATTGCAATGCTCTGTATGAGCATACCAAAATCTGTACAAATGGGAACATGCTCTTCAACTTCAGAAGTCGGGGAGCAAGGGAAAAGAAAGAAAACAACCACCATCACCACCCACTCACCCAACTACAAACAAAAAAAGACCCTTCACCTTTATTGCTTTTTGCCTATCATTTTCATGGTCCAGGTTGTTATAACAATTTGTACAGTTGCAGTTATTGCAGAATTCACCGTTTGCAAAACAATCACAATACCTGAAACAGAAGATGCAGAAAGCATTTGAAAACATGACCATTACATTGTTGTTAATACTGATGGCAGTAGCAGAAGTTCCTAGTCTGGCAATATGCACATGCAACAATAAGGGTAAAGGTGGCCCTATGCTCAACTCCACGTGTACAAGTGGTACAAGCCTCATTGCAAGGCCTAAATACTCTAGAGCAGGTCTAGCTGCAGTCTAAAGATACAGGTGTAGCTCAAGGGTGTCTGTCTGAACTGATGTTCACATAGCTCAGAATCCCATAGCAGCAAGAGAAACTAATGAGACTCTTTTCTAGGACTCCTAGGTGGCTGACCCACATCTCAAGGGCCATCCTGCTGTAGCCACCTAGTAGTCAGTTCAAGTGAGTCTTCAGGAGCTCTCCTACAGCCGAAACAAAAGGCAAGCAATTGTAGTGCCAATCAACAGGAAAGCTAATACACCAAAGAGACTTTTTTGTTCGTTTTGCCCATAAGCTGTTTGCAGCTGCAAACAGAGGCAGATTTCGCCAAAGCAGTGATGGAAGAATAGAAAAGGACTAACAAGCAATACACCTCATAGGCTTTGAAGCACAGGTAACTAGGGGAAAGGATCTGAATGGGGATAAAGCTGTAGTTAAAGACTTTTTAATGGGACAAGTATGTGAATAAAAAGCAGCAAAACACTGACAGGAAAGCAAATCACATTGCCACTCCTCTTACGTACCTCTGCTACCTCCTACCAAAACCAGGATCCCACCACCCCACAGGCATGATGCATGATAGAACCACATTCATTCCCAGCTCAAACATGGTTTTGGGCCATGACAAACTCTGGCAGGTTTCAGTGCTTCCAGTACCACCTCCAGCTATAGCTGGTGGAAATTGCAGATCCTCTTAGCTGCTTTTCAGATCCTGCTAGGAGTGTGTGTTCATTTTTAGGAGCCTAAAACCATGGCAAAACTGTCTTCCTGTGGCTTGCCCTGGGAACACTACAGGACCTAGATTAGGGTTGCCCCGGAGCCCATGAAAACCCTCCATCTGGTCAAATTGCATTTTGGTCATTTTTAGCATCCTGAATGGTCCCAGAGACAAACTACATGAAAAGCTTTTACAACCTGTAATAGCTGTCCTTTCTGTCCTGTTTAAAATTCCGCAGTGGAATGGTTCTAGTTTCCAAAACAAACAGTGCCAGTATCAACCCAGAGGATCAGTGAGCAAATAACTTGGACAAGTTCTTCTTTAAGGAATAGGCCATATGCCTACCTTCAACATTAATTTGGGAAAGACTAACTCTCATTTTAGACAGGAAAAAGTTTTAGTAATGAAAAGGAACATTTACCAGAGTGAATTAGACATTTGCTCTGCACCAATGCCTAGCCACTTAAAGATATAATTATAGTAACTCACAAGAAAAATTGTTTCAAAACAGCATTCTGAAGGTACAAAGCATCACCAGCATTGCCATTGCTCTCCCAGAATTTCTAGAGCATTCACGTGTCAAAGACTAAAATAAGTGGGAAAACTCTAAGCATCTAACATATTTTAGCACTATGAAATCAGTCACGTATGTTGTAAAAAGTTTGAAGCAGCAGCTACGTGTCTTCCCATTTACCACGTCTCTAGTGCAACAGGCAGCTTGAGGCTAGGAAGGCACAGAGCACACCTCCCCACATAAAGGTGTCATGTGTCACATGAAAAGAAACCCAAGCTGAAAAGTTTAAACACACTTAACTTGGGTTCAGATACTGTTGCATCACTTTCCCTTACAGTAGCACACCATTGACTTTCTCTTCATTGTGTACGATTCAGGGAACCACAGATAAATTTCAGTATTTCCTCTTGATATTGTCTCAGAAATGGGTAAACTGACTTTGCCTCAAGTTAAAAAAACCCCACCATTTCCTCTATTTAAAATGCTTTTATATCAAATTGTTACAAAAACACTGAATGGAAAAGCAAAATATCTCATGAGGAGGAGCAAGACCCAGACTTATCTGTGAAGAATCACTTGTTTATTCAATCATTTAAGAAAAGATGCACAGCCTAGTTTTTCTAAATTGCTTGATACAGCATGGCATTACTGATGCGCTTCACCAAAGTACAGATGCCCACCGATGGTACCATAGGATGTCATCTTACACCACCACCACAACTCCATCTGCTGAGCAGAATTGGCTCCACCATGCACAAGGCCATGAGGTTAGAAATTTATAAAATGTTAGGGTGTATATAGCTCATTGGAGTTGCAAAACGGCATAGGCACTGCATCATCTCCACCGATATCAACAGCAAGCTTAAATCTGCATCTAGATATAATATTTCTGACATACGTTATATTCTGTTATGTTATATTTTGTTATATGTTATATTTCCAACATATTCTTAGCATAAATTTGTGATATCAAAAATAAGGCTTAAAAACAAGAAATCACCAAACAGAAAACCAAGCTGTACTTACAATTTCAAACATAGAGACTTAGTACAATTGCAAGGCTTCCTGGGGCGGTTTGCAGATTCAGAAGAAATTATTCTGTGGGGAAGAAAAAAGTGCATTTATATATACATGTTTATGAGTTTCTTCCTATTTTACTTTCAAGTAAGTGGCTCATAAACAAACTTGGAAAAAAGCATTATATTCCTCTTGCATTAGGTTTTTGGCTGACTGCGTTTAAGTACTTATATATAGTGCCTTTCCAATATAGAAAGGCCTGGGTCATCTGCTGCAAACCTGGCTGCATGCCTGAAGTACAAATGAAGCTTAAAGCTAGAGGAAGCACCATAACCAAAAACTGGAATCAGAAAACCTCTCCAGAACTCCCTGCATGCACAGGGACTAGATCCAACCAAAGTTCACACAACATGATTGTGACTTTCCTTTTGTTCTACTTGGATTAAAAAAACCAAAACCCTCCGAAATTACAGGAAAGCAAGCCAAAATATGGCATGCAGTTTATAGATAAATTTTACATCAGACACAGGCTTTAACTGCTCTTAAAACTCAGATTTTGTGTCATTAATCACTTTTCATGAGATTCATTCCATCCCTATCCAGCAATTTCTGCACGTAATACCAGGGAGATTAAATCCAACCCATTTGTTTCAATAGCTGCATCTGGATTTGGGATTAGTTTGCAGCAACAAAAATCACCTCAGCATTTACTATTTCCAGCAAACAATTACATAAAAGGAGTGTGCAGAACAGCTAAGTCTGCTGGAGTAGTGAAGGAAAAAAAACAAACAAAAACAAACCACACCACACAAGTTAGCCATTATTTTCATCCTTAAATGAAAAATACAAGACTGAAAAAACCCAAAGCCTCCTATCAGGATCCATTTTAGGCTTTAGTTTAATTTTGCTGTTTGGCTAGATTTCTGCATGTGCTAAGCGTCTTGCTCTTATATCGTCCAGCACTTCTTTCAAACGAAGTTAAAAAATAGTTGAGGCCTACAGATCCTGGTGTGTGTGCAAAATGAAGAATGAGCAACAGGGAGCTTTCAGGTCATCTCCCTGCTATACAGGTTCAAAAAACAGAAAGGAAAACACAACTTTCATCAAGAGACTGGCTCAATTGTTAGACAGATCCACATTGTTTACTCAGAGATAATAACCACACCACAGCATACTTGATTTTCTTGGAAAACCCCCCAAACCAAACCCCAAAACCTCAGCCCACACCCTTCCTTATAATGGGAAGACGCTCATTCAGCAGGTGGTGCATTGTATGGTGTTTTTTTTTTTTTTAATCTCTTTGCAAAACACTCACCCATTGAATGGTAGCCGTGCTTGGGACTGGATACTAGATGTCCCTGTAAAGCCAGTGTTGCTCGCTATAGATACATAGGATGATTGCTGTAGCTAACAAAACAAAAAGGTTAATGTGTAAAATAAAAGAAATTAAAGTATCCATGAGAGGATTTATAGCTAGTCTTTTAATTAGCTTTCCAGATATTGTTATAAAAATAACATGCTTGTAAGCACAGTTTTAGAAATTTGCAGAACTCAGACCAGGCAGTAACCTACTGCCTCCAGACTTTGCAATAAAACTTTATTTTAGATGATACTTTTGTTCTCTATTACAGTGTGCACAATTATACAGTTAACACAGAAACTACACACAGAAACATTCAGACCACAAACAGTTCCAGCTCCTAAAAACATGCTCATTTCCCCACTTCTTTTCCTAAGCAACCCTGCCCCCAATAGAGCAGGATTGCTTCCTGCACAAATTAATATTAAGCTTCCTTAATATACAAGCCACTTATTACAGAATTAAATAAAAGCAAGTAAAGTGATTTATATTCTAACTGCTCTGCAGACTTGGACTGACTGTTTATTTTTCTCATAAAAAAACAACCAAACGAAACTTCATAAGAACCTGCCAAACAACACTGTTTTCGGCTGCCTTCTTTTGGATTACCTACACACAGCCATTTTCTCCTGCTGGGACAGGTTCTGAGGACAGATTGGAACATAACAAGATACAGACCTACTGGGGCTGGCTCAAAGGGGACAGATTGTGTCTGGAACACAAACCCTCTGGGAAGAGTTCCAACAAATGGTATCATTTAGTTTAAGGTCAGATTTGCAGAAGTGGACTGGAAGGACATGGCACGAGTCTTTAGGGACAAACTGCAGCTGTGACAAAACCAAAAGGGACCCAGAAATGAGGCTGGTGCTACTAATGCCATGAGCTGACAGGATCTCTCTTTGTACAGACTGGCTGGTCAGCCTTCAGAATGCTTCATTTATTCTCCTTTTCACTCTCAATGTTGGTCAGATCTTGGCGAAAGTAAAAACCTAATCCCTAGACCTGGGTTGGGGAGCAAGAACCTTTAACAGGTAGATAGTTACATTCCACAACAGCACTATTTCCTTATTTATCTTTGGATTAATGCCATACCTGTGTGACATACTGGGCTGGAAGGACTGCATAGCCGACGTTTCCTGTGCCAGGTGCTGGTGCCAGTACAGTGCCTGGCGGGAGGTTGGTGAGGTTGGGCTGTATCTGTGGCAGTGGAGTGGCTGGCATGATAAGTCTTTGTTGGGGCTGACTCGTAGTAACTATCTGGGAAGTTGGGTTGATTGGTTTGGGAACCACCTGGAAATAAAAGAGTTCTTTATGAAATCACTGTTTTGTTGATTCAGAATGCACTTTTATTAATAGAACAACTCATTACGGTGTTGAAAGCAGACCTTTTTCTCCATCCAAAGTCAGTCAGGAATATGCCTTTTACATTTAGCTCACCTGTTTCACAGTCTGTGCTGGCACTATGGGAACAGACATCCGCACTGGGGTCGCGTTCACCACCACTGGCTTTGCTGGTATCAGGAAACAATGTCACAGTAACACACATTATTCAAAGTCCACAGTTCAGTCTTCCAGACTTTCACATGTGCATAACACAAAGACACTTAATACTGTAACTATGCACTGAGATTAACTGGCTGAACTCATGGCACATAACACTTATGTCTAAATAACACCTTTGCAAATAGGTATTTGCACAAGAGTGTGTCCACATGTTTCACAGCAATGGTTTAAAAACCAGCTTGGGTGCAGAGCTCCTCTGGACACCAGATTTCCCTTAGCAAGAGGAGAATACAAAAATCACAGCTTGGTTTGAAATCTTTTATTCCATCACAGCTCTAGAAAGCATGGACAGAAACAAGGAGAAACATTTGGTGCTTCTAAAGCATTTGACACGCAAGGATCTTCACGTTGCAGGAATTTTGGCAACATGTTTGTGGGCTGCCCTGGCTTCACACTTTTTATACAGCGGATGCTACACTTGACATGAGTCAGCCACAAAGTTGGTAAACTAGGGAAAAGCAACCTAAACTGCTCCAAGGATTCAGGCCCAACTACAGAGCAGTTTGACGCAGAGAAGCATTTCCACACAAAACTGGATGCAACACTACAATATGAAACCTTTCAAAAATCTGTGCGAGTCTATCACAAAACCAAGTGTGTCTGGCAGTCTTGAAAGATCTGTTATGTACTCATTTTAACCCTTACAAAACAAACAAGAAAAAAAGCCCAAAAAATTTATTTCAGATAAGTCATTAGTACCCATACTTACCCTGTTGAAGCGGCTGTGTATTTGTACTGGGATTTTGACTGGCCGATTGGGTTGAACTATTGGCTGTTGTGGCAGTAACAAGTCTGACATAATGAAACTTGCTTCCAGGTACCTGAATCTGTTGAACATTGGGTGCAGTTGCCAGGGGAATAATTGTCTTAAATTGAGATGCACCCACTCCACCTACAGTAATGGTCTGCACTGCTGATTTCACAGCCTGTTAAGCCAAAACAGACAGCACAAAGTTATTTGTACAAAGGCAGAAAAAACATCAGCATGTTTATTCCTCAATTTGTTACTGACCAATTCCTTAACCCATATGTATCCTAGAGAAGCAAGTCAGCCCCGTCTTCGCTTTCAAAAGTAAAACAGATGTGAAGAGATTAAATGCCTCTCAACAGCTCAGAGCAAAGCAAACTCAGTTCCATTTTCAATGCTTTACACCAAACACCAGAGTAAACTAATATTTGCATGAGTGGCTCAGTCCACTTCATCAGACACGAAGCCTGCTGAGTAACGCTTCAGTTGCCCACAGAGAACATCATTTAGTTTGTATGCAAAAATGGAGCAATGAACAAACCTAGAAATATTCCTACTAATTAAAACGTGGTAAAAACTCCCTGCAGAACTGTTCATGCTGGACTGTGGCATGATTTATCTCTGTGTGTACAGGTCCACGCTCTTAAGACTGTTTGTGATTAATATGCAGAATTCACTGTGCAACCCCTGACGAGGAAATGGAACAGAGTTCATAAACTGATAGCTGAAGACATGAGAAAGAAAGGACAAGCTGAGAAATGAAAGAAGCAAGAACAATGAAGAAGAGCAAAACAAATGTAATAAGAAAAAAAGCAAAAAGGGGAAAGAAGGAGAATTCATCAGATCTGTGCTGCCTCACACCTAGGGTAATGATATACCCGGAACTTGCAAGACTTCATCTTTCCAATTTCTCTCGAACTACAAGATGATAACGAGTAAATGTTTATTGTATTTACACACGTAAGTATATTTGTTTAATAATGGCCCCCTTTTCCAGTCTTGCTCTTAACCTCAAATCTTGGTTTATTCCTTATCTTTCTCCTTCCATCTAACTTTATTTGGAGCTCACTTTTTATTCTCAGTATCTTGATATTAAAGATATAATTGTCATTAAGTTTTAGTATTAAATTTGGTTGACAATATGATGTGATTATTTATTAGAACATTTCCTAGCTCTCTAGCTTTCAGCAGCTACAAGACTGCAATCTCAATTTGTGTGTATTTTACTGGAAATATAAACCCAGTCTTTTCAATGAGGTGGTTTTTTTCGTTGTTGTTGGGGCTTTTTGTTTGTTTGGTTTGGTTGGAAGTATACTGAAACCTCAACAACTCAGAGCAATTCAAAATAAGCACTATCTGCAAGCACAGTCACAGCATTAAGTGCTATCACAGGGAGACCAGCATGGACAAAGCTCCCTCTAGCACACAAATTAGTGGCTGCCATCCAAGGACAACTGGAAAAATTGTAAAATTCAAGTCACAGTTCTTCTAAGGGCATGTTCTTGAGCCCAGTGAAGAGACAGGTAAAACCCTGCGGTTTCAGATAGGTTTGGATCAGAACTGAATACATATAACACACAGGTATCTCTGTTTTGTCACTCATGGTGCTTCCGATAGACTTAACCTTTTAACAACTGTTTTAAAAAGACAACTTCGCCAGTTTCACTCTGAAGAAAAAAAACACCTCAAATCATGCTAGCGTCCATGTGTTTGTATCATCATTCCAATTATCACCTGTATCATTACGATAAGACTGGCCAAATCTCCGAGTCTCTGGTCTTATGCTGTACATGCAAATGTGTCCACTCCCTGCTATATCCACTCAGTTTACTTACACTCATACACAACCCCTTCATGCTTACCCAAAACAGGAATACAGATTTTAAGACAGAAAAAGATTCACCTAATTACAAAAGAGGAATAAAACAAGAACTGCAAAGGTGTTTTGTGTTGTCATTCATTAATGCAAATCAATTTGTCAAAGCTATTATGGAAAATCCTGATGTTTTTCTAGAAGTGAGACAAAAGAAATCAGTAATTTCTAATTCTGTAGGTCTCAGACCACAGTATCTTGCTTATGCAGACCTTTACCACAAGAATACAAACTCCATTGTTGCAAACCTCAAATACCTGGAAAGCAGCCCTACTCAGCAGCACAGAAACACCGGCAGAAGAGACAGAACCACCCAAAGAACTCTTCCTCATATCAAAGGAAGCCTTTCAGATGACTTAGGAGATTCAACATACAGAGACGAGAACTATGGGGCTTTCCAGGTTGGAAAGCTGCTTTCTAACCACATGCCCTTGTACTCGCTTGCAACGGTTTGTACCCCTCAACTGCAGAAACACATGCTCCTCAGGGCAATGCTTTTGCCAATTAAGCAATCACTATTACAAGAACACACTGGGACTGACCACTGCCAATTTACAGTTCAGCACTCCAGTTTCCTGCAAGTGATGAGAAGAGATGGAGACACGCTAGAAGACAAAGGAAAATTCAGGCTGTACCTGGGTGGTTGTGTGGTTGACTACGGGCTTCCCAGGGGAGGAGGGCGCTGACTGCTGCACTGTGAGGATCTGCTGTCCTAACGCTACATTCAGTGGGACGCCCACCGTCTTCTGGGGGGAGTTGGGAGGCTGCGAAGCCACTGACACCACTGTTAGCTGCTTGGCAAAACAAAGAAGCAGTTTAAAGCTCTGCACAGCATAGAAGACCCTGTACATACACATGCCTTTCCTCATCCAAGTACAGTTCTCCACAGAGTTCTTCCTGTGAACAAGGGTGCTGTATTTAATAACAAGTCACGTGGGTCCAACCATGCAACAGGAGGACATAGACAAGTTTTTGAATCTTCAAGGCATTGCTGGTTTCCAGCACTGAAAGACCCCTGCAGAAAGCTAGCACTACTTCTGTTTGGTGTTATTTTTGTTTGTTTGGATTTTTGTTTATTTGTTTTTGTTTTGTTTTGTTTCTACTTTCTTTCTTTCTTTGTTGTTGTGGTCAAGATGGATTTTCTGAACAACAGCTTTATAATTGGCACCATGATTATTTGATCATAAACACAAGGTTTTAAAGGAGGGCTGTTGAAAGGAAAAAAGTATCTCATTTTATGCTGTTGATTCAGCCAAAGTATAAGAACATCAGTATTTTCAATCTGTTTTCCAGATTCCTGTAGGTATACAGTTTTCTGACTGCATTTCTGTGAAGTGCGCTGTTTGAATACTCTATTCTATATATCCACACCCCTTCCAAGGTTGTTTTTTACTTTTCTTTCTAAATTTCCTTCTTTATGTTTTAAGAAAACTACCAATTTTTAAAATAATTTGCTTTAAAAAGATACTTAGAATTGCTTGTCTACAGTTATTTCAAGATGTAACCCTAACAAGTCTTTTCATCCCCACTCATTAATTTTTATTCTAGATTTTTTTTTTACTTCTTCCCCATGTTGCTTCCATCACTAATAATTCTCAAACAAGTCTTTCACTTCATTTGTATAATATTACATAGCTAAACCACAGCCAGACTAAGAAAGTCTTTAGTCTTATGCTAGTTTCTATATACAATATTTATTTTGTGTGCATTATGCATCTAGGTTCCACCCGCAGACCCATTCTTTCTCCAGCAATATTCCTCTTCTCCAGATGATTTTATCAAATCTAAAATAAAAGCATTACTATGACACTTATCCGTAATGCAGCTTACAATGGATGAATTACTTTTTCTATTTATTGCCCACCTGTTCCAATCTCCAGCTCTGTACTTGTGAAGGACCACTGCACGTCTCATTTACTTCAGGCGTGATTAGAGAAGACTAAATTATATAAGCACTAGCAGACAATGGTTAATAAGTGCTAACCTATTAACATCACTGAGGTCTCCTCTTAAACAGTTTGTTGATTTTGTAAAAAGGCGTAAAAAAAATACTGTTTGAGTGCTTGGCTAAGAGAGAACAGCTGCTGTCGGAATGGATGCTTGGGGAATGGCAAGAACCAGCAGGAATAGGAAGTTAATGCAGTAATGCTTATTTATTTAAAACAACAGTAAAGGAGCCAATTGCAAAAAAGTCAAGCTTAGGCCATTACCACAGAGCATCATGATGCACAATGGAGACTCTAGAGCAGTGAGATCATAAAGAGCTTGTAGCAAAGACAGAGAGCTCCATTCAGACCACTGTGCATGAGGAATAGATAGCTGCAGGCAGAACCAGGTACTTACCTTATTAGGGGATTTGAGTGGCGAGATAGCTATTTTATTCGGTGTCTGTTGTGTTGTGGTACTCAAAGACGATCCAATTACTCCACTGTCAGAAATAGTTATTGTCTTCGGTGGTGTTCCTGGAGTGGACTGCGAAAGAACTCTACCTATAAACAATGAAGATACCATTAGCTCAAGTTATCCCTGTTCACATTAACTTTTAAAGCAAACTTTTCTCTGCGTATCACGCAATCGATCCCTACTTCTGACTGTATTACCTAGCAGGAAGGACATCAGCATTCTTTTAGATGAAGCAAAAGAGAAAATAATTGTCACTATTGCAAATAAAAACATGTTCACTTGGGCTTAAAAAACCTAAAATATACATTAAGTTTTCTGTAACATTCAGCTGAAAAATTCTTTAAGGACAGTGTAGCATCCTGAGGCACACAGATCTTCAAAACACCTGCATGGTGCATGAACCCCCAGCCAGCTGGCAGCTTCCTAGGAACTCACGGGGCTGCTGCCAAGGCCCAGAAAAACAGGGCATCTGTGAGGGGCTGCTTCCTCTTAAAACCCCAGCTGGCAGAAACAAACTGCCTTACAGTGATCAAAAGATGCTTCATCTCTCTACACTCAACTCCTTTTATTCTTCTCTTTGTGCTTACGGTTTTTTTTCACTGCCCAACAGAATATATGACACTCCTGTGAAAATAAAGGTGGTGGTTTAACTCTACAAACTCTCTGCTTTTACAATGGCAAAAAAGGTTAAACATCTAAACAAGCAACTCCAAATCATTAAATCAGTCTCAGGAATATCGCAGAACTTCCAGAGTGGAAAACTTTTTTTTTTTTCTTCATACTTAAGTTTCTTTCCAAAGAGTGCTTCAGCACTGACCTTTCTTCTGCTGTGCTTTGGCTCAAACTCATGTCTGTGATTGATAGCTTCTCTGTTACCCATTCTCTTGTACTTCATTATCAAAATAAGAAATGAACAGCAGCATAACTTTTCCATCCCAAACCAGCAAGTGACAGGACAACTAAATTAACTGGAACCAACAGGAAAAAGCATCATCTTTATAGAAAGGTGCCTTCTTCCAAGGTCTACGTGCTCTAAAATAAATCTTCACTTCTGTGCAGCCCAAGTAGCAGCGTACATAGTTGCCAGAAGCTGTTAAGGCCACATGCAACCTGAAAAATGTCAGTCTGTAGAAATTCTACCATCTACAGTATTCAGTGCATCAAGTTTGTTTTTTCTTGATGACAGCTTTCCCTTTCTCACTACATCACCCTCTGTGTCCCTTGGCATCAGCTTCCTAAACAGAAACTGGCTGTTTATATTGACAAGTCTCTCAAATTTACAACTTCCACCTCAGTCTGCAGAAATTCCCAAGCAATTGAAAACATAAAAACACACATACAAAATCAAAACACAACATGCAAATGTCGCACCTTCCCTAAGTGATGCCAGCTCTCAAAGATGACAAAATGTGCTGGCTGTTTGGGGTGGTGAGAGGAAAGGCAGATATTTAAAAAGTTTTCCCTCTCAATTAGAGAACCATGTTCACCTCCACTGATTCTTATCTCACAGGTTCAGGAACAGGTATTCTTGATTTTCCAACATACCAATTTAAAAGCTGGAAGTTTGTTTGTTTTGTAAAAGATCTGCTTGTCAATATCATGTAGGTATGTTGTGATTTGGACATTTCCCTTCATTCCAGAAGTAGCACACTTCAAAATATGCTCTTGTTAGTATTATTTTTGTTGTGGTTCCTTGCTGTTTACCAATTTTCACCTACTGCCAGATGAAAATGTAATGCAGCTCTAAGTGGCTCAGTTGAGGGTTTTTAATGTTCTGGGTTGGCACAGTAGTGGGTTGGTTTGTTTGTTTCGGTGCTTCTTTTAATAAACACACAAACAGCTTAATTCAATTATTTATAAAGACAGTGAAGCAATCTTGTTATTTACAGGCCTGCACATTTGGTGAGGAGCTGTTTGAGAAAGAGGAAAACTGGGGAGTGGGATGGGAAATCCCCATTTCACCAGAAACACACACAGGATTTCAGGGGGCAGGCAAGTCAGACAATTCAAGGAAAAGATTATGTTTCAATGATGTGCAATTCACTTGTATCCGTCACAGTTTTAAATACAGGAGACAGTTGCATTCCTTTTAAAACCAGCTTAAGCCCCAGTTCTGTAAAGGCTTAACAAATAAATTCATTTAAATATGTGGAACAGATTTTAGGCCTACTTGGATTGGTCAATCTGGAAACAGTTGAAGACATCCTCCAAGCTCTGAAGATGACTCTGGCTTCCTATACCTGTCCTTTTGAGAAAATTTACACGGCTCGGATGTTACTTGCATACACACAACGATGTATTTATCAAGTCACACATCAGTCCCACTGCCGCAATAAACAAATGATTGCACTGTGGGGTATTTTTGTTTGGTTTGAGTTTTGTTGTTATTAAATGGCACAAACATATATTTGTTTTCTAAAGAGACAAACCATTCCTTATTTGCCTTAATTACCTTCTTAGACTCTTCCGCAATGCTTATTTTTGAAGTAGGTGAACAACTTAACAGAAACAACACAGCTTTATTCACTTTTTCCACTCAAACCTTTTTCCTGTTATTTGTATGTATTACATTTAAGTCCAGCCATAACCAGATTAAACTAATACAAGAGTGTCTCCTTTTCCCGCTGTGTATTTACATAAGGTATCTACAAATACCTTCTGTTTATCAAGCAGCCTTTTCTCTGGCTATGAGGTATTTTTTTCTCCTCTCCAAAATCCAAAAAATAAAAGCAATTTACAGAAAAAGCAAAATTATCATACGCTACAATCACAAGAATAATTCTAAATGAGCAAAGTGTAAGGGTGCCAAGCACTGCATTTACCTGCTTCTACCTACCAAATAAATTATCTGCTGATGTTTTTTCAATTGCTTGAGGTACTTCAACAGAAACTACAGTAGAATCATGAAGACAGAAAATTTCTGCAATCACTATCTCTTTGAACATCCTTTAAAAATGGTAAAGCAAAACAAGTCAGAGAAGTACAACCTGCAATGACTGGTGACACTTGAGTGGTCTGTCCTGTAACAGCTTTGCTATTGATTGGTTTTGCAAAGATCAGCTTGGTGATGACTGGGCCAGAAGTTGGGGTTCGAGTCTTCTTTGCAATCTGAAAGATGGAAGGGAAAAAAGATCTAAAGTTACTTTAGCACTTTGGATCTAAATTATTGTATTGCTAAGTATATCTAGAAAAAAAATAGCAATACCTGCACACAAAATTAGAAGAATAATTGTCTATTTCACATTTCACCTCCATTTCTCTATGGAGAACTAGGATGTTAGGGAATAGACCACCTTAGCTTATTAAATTACTAGGTATAGTGCTTATAGAACTTGATCAGAAACTGCTTACCTGGAACTCACTTAGCATAACTAAATTTGCTTAGCACAACTTCTGCAATCTGTAAACCTTCGAACTATCAGCTTCATTAAGTAAAAAAGGCCTCAGAGTCTTCAAGCTAGAAGATAAAGGGAGTTTCTTCCCTGGAGATAAGTAAAGGAACAGAACAGTGTCTAACAGAACAATGTCTCAGCTGTTACCAATAACTTATTTTCTCCAATTGCAGGTGCAAAACAGAAACTGAAGGTCAGAACTTTGACAGCCAGCCTGACAAAAGTGAAGCAATCCAATGAACAGGGAGACACCAGAGGCTGATTTTGCAATCGACCCAGAGTGACACATGGTGGGTGGGGGCTGGGATTGTGAGACTGTAATTGTCTTAATTTTTTTTCTGCTGAAGGTCCCTCTTCAGGAGGCATACAGCTTGAACTGCTCTATACTGTACCTTGTGAATAAACTATTTTTAGAAGAATTTCTGGAATTCATGCCCAAGTCTCTGCTGTGGGATACCTAGGGAAAAGTAACTTCACTGACATAGGATATCATTCGTGCCACTTCAGAGAACTAACCCCTAAAGCAGGATAGCCAAATCCCTTACAGGTTTTACTCAAGGTATCTCTCTATGCATACATATCTCATCTTCAAGACACTGAAATTATTTCTTATATGCAATTTGTCTGTATTAAAATGTTAAATATGAAAGTCTCAACATCTGAAGCTTTAAAACAAGTTATTTCCTTTTCAG
Organism: Pampusana beccarii; assembly: GCA_013399365.1. NCBI lineage: Eukaryota > Metazoa > Chordata > Aves > Columbiformes > Columbidae > Pampusana > Pampusana beccarii. The sequence continues at coordinate 60,374 of VWYH01004263.1, read as the reverse complement.
ACAGGACAAAACTTGTTTGAGTGGTTTAAATATGAAAACCACTGCTCTGAAGCATCTCTTGACCTGTTCTGACATAGCAGCACACTTATCCTGCAAATGGGGAGACAGCCTTCTGCAACAGTTCTCAAAAAGTATGTGGATCATCAGTCCCTGAAAATTTTGAGTACTCACTAGCCAAGAAGAAATTAGTTGGCTACATCCAGGTATAAGGGGGTCTTTTCTTCCTTCCATGATCCAGTTTCCTGAAATAACAGCTGGACCAGAAGCATTTATGCGCAATCCAATGAGACAGATCACTTCAACTTGCAATCTTTACAAGCAGGGTTTATAGTCTTCAGTCTTAAACAATACTTTTTCCCCTTTTCCACACTGACAGAAGTTACCTACCAGATGCATTTATCCTTATAGCTACTATACACCAGCATGCAGCTGGCAAATAGTTCAGTTAAGAAGCCTACTTCCTTCAAAGACTATTTTAACCCGTTGACTACAGAAGTTGCCTGCAGACGGGGACTGCCGCTCGGACCTTCCCTGAGATGCAATACCTGAAGGCCAAGCACTGAAGGCTTTACTGAAGCCCTTACAATGACGCACCCCACAGGCCAGGCCTGTACTGCCCCCCCCATACATGCGCCCAGCCGCAGCCCATGGGCACCAGCCGCTGACTCCAGCAGTATCACAGAGGCATGACATGGGCACCCATGTGGAGAGCCATCTCTCAAAGGTGCACAACTGCCTTTGTTACTCAAGCAGCTAACTGGAGAAATCTCACAGACATGCAAAGATACAGAGATGACGGCTACTTTTAACAGCCTGAGAAAGTTGCAAGTGTTTAAATGAAGCAATTGAGTAGGCTGGATGTTGTGATTTCCTACACAAAACCCTATTTATAAAATTTGCTGACTGAAAACGCCTCCTTTACAGTAGAATAATGCCCAAACATTCAAAATATTCAGTAGCATATCACGAATTCACCAGCCACCCTGCAAAGAGCAGGCGTGAGGCTGTTTTGGCTCCCAGCCACACACTCCTGGCACAGCTGGGGACACCGGAGCTCCCCATGCTCTGGCCCTGGAGCCTCCAGCCCCCTGTGGAAAGCAAATGCTGTCTCTGCACACCTGAGCTGTGCTCAGGCCAGGGAAGCCGGTAACCAGCAGCTCCAACAACGGGCAGTGCCAGAAAACAGACTTCATGTAAAGGAACCCATGTGCAGCTCCATGGTTACAATATGAGTGTTTATCAGAGGAAACCTCCACCTCAGGCCATCGGCAGGTAAAAGTCGTTTGCCCAAATACGTTGCACCCAGGCCACATTAACTGCTTTTAGATGGCATGCAATATTCAAGGCTTAAAATGAAACAAGGAAGGAAAAAAAAAAAAAAAAGCAAAGCTCTTTTTGGATAGATGTAAGTTGTTTGAAAAAGTAAGCTTCATTCACAGGACAGTTTACAAATTTAACTCAAAGCCATTTTACCATTTCAAGGATTCAGTTCTCTTAGTATATACACAGCTGACAGATGAGAAGGCATTTTATCAGTTGTTTTTGTGGGTTTTTTGTAAATTTACATACAGTTTTAAGTTCTGATAAATTCCCCACATTTAATTTGATGGATTTGAGATTTATATTCTGCTGAAATTAATCTTACCCTGCCATAAGTTATTATGTTAACTCAACTGCTATTGCTTTTACGCTCTGAAGCAAGGGCAAAGTCTGGCTGAAAACGTGATCAACATCCAGCAGGAACAGCTAGCTTCGGACAACAGCAGTTGTTTCCCAGTAACAGTCATTAAGTGACCTTTATGAATGCCTATTAAAATACTGGCAACCTGTTAACACGAAGTATTTAAAAAAAAAAGAAAAAAAAAATCAAAATCCCCAAACAATACCTAATCAAGACCAGTGGCCCCGCTTCACTGAGAATCAGCTTACAATATCCTCCCTCAGATAAATCCTCACCTGCTTTCTGAGCGAGCTGTTCGTCTACGAAGAAAGTCTAACAGTCTAACAAGCCACTGAATCCCCTCAGGGCTTAGGGAACACGGCAAAAACCCCAGGTGGCTGGTTATAGGTGAGGAACAGCCCTCAGCCCCAAGTGCAGTCAGTGCACTCCTGCCCTTACTTGTTGCCAAGGAGCCTTTCTGAGGTTTTTGCTGTTGGAGCCAACAACCCCAGCTGCCTGCAGGAGCTTTCTAAGCATCAGTGGGAAACTCACTGGCTGTTGCAGTAGAGACTGGAGAAGCCAGAGGAAATGATCAAGATGACAGACTGCCCCTTTGATGCTCCAAACAGAGCAAATTCTTTGGAGTGCTCTGCCACTGCCTGTATTAATCAGAAGGAGATTCACTTTATTCCTCTGTCTCTGAAAACTAAGCACGCTCTCTGCAAGTAACTTTGAATTAGATTGCAAAAATATTTCCTGGGGCAATGAGCTCTTCCAGAAGAAAAATATATTTAGAAGCACACACCAACCTTCTTCCCCCTACAGAAGAAAAGAGATTTATCTGCAATAGTCTTTATTTTAAAGAGTCAATTTGTGCCTTGCTAAGTACTCTCCACTAAACCGGATGAACTAGAAAGTTTCCACGGCCAGACTTGCTTTTCAGCTGTCGAACCGTGTTCTATTCACACAGAAAAAGGCACATGCATACCTTGCGTTTACTGCTGGTTGAATACACACAGTCAGCTACCACAGAGAAACTAACATATTATAAAATCCACTCCTTAAATGACCTCATGAGAGCTTGTCCGTGTAGGCACACCCTATGTAATTTATATTTGCCATAATATGAGAAATCATGGACTCCAGAAATAGAAGAGAAGAAGCAGTGTATTTCAGAGAAACTGAAGAAACTGAGCTAGGAATGGGAGTTTGCTCTGAGGTCAGGGAGTGCACGAGGTCACTTTTCCAATAAGACAAAACCACGATGATGGCTTAGCACTTATCTTGACATGGCAGCAGTGATGCTATGGACACGTAGATTTAACTGCTGAAACACAAAGCCAGTTACCACATCAAGACACAATCAAGTTCGACTAGCTTAGTGACAGCAATGGCGATAGGTCTTGATATCTGGTTGAGAGTCATCTGCAAGGCTAAACTCCTGCTTAACACACTTGGACTGAGTAGTACACCAGCAGGCATATCACTGTTTTTAAGCCGGTATGCAGGCAGGAGCCACAGGCTGAAAGCAGATGCATTTGTCCAGTAATTTTGTCCACATATTCAGGGCAGTTATTTAAAAAATCAGGGCAAGCTGCCAAGGATTATAGTAAGAGACAGTAACAAACGTCTTGATACAGATGAAGCCCAAGGTCATGCCACATTTTACACGTCACAGCCTCATACCTCTGAAATTGTAATCAAGAGAGTGAGCCAGATTCCAAGGAACATTTTACTCAACTCTATCACTTATGCCTTTTCTCAAGTGCTGAGATTTCAAATGTCCCAGTTAGATTACAGCAAGGCTAATTGAGTTTCTCTAATGATCTGCAAAGCCCCTACAACAGTGACAATGTAAGGAGAACTGAAGAGAGCTCTTTGTCTTCTAAGGCTAATTTTTACCAATTTGATTTTCAGCACCAAGTCAAACTGCTCTGCTGCCTTGCATCTGAAATACCTGATTCACAAAGGCAGAAGAAGTAAGTTACACAAGACCTTTGGGAGGCAGGGAGCCATTCACAGCTTCTGTTTCCACTCACTGAAAGGTTAAGAGGCTCATTCAGGATGATGGGGTAAATGCATGACTTAATTTTCTAAACTAGGGACTCAAGGCATGGGTTACATCCCCTGCCATTCATGATAGGGTAGACCATTAATCTCCTGTCTAGCCTCATATATCCCTCTGATACTTTAGTAATTTCTTACAAGGAGAAGCGCTGTCTGGGAAGTGCTAATATAATCACCTTCCCTGCAGTATCAGGTATTTATAACCAAATGAACAGTGCCTTCTTGCTTTTCATTTCTACTTCCTCTTCTCCTTACAGGAAAAAAAAAGGAATGCCAGATGTTAACAAACCAATCTGTTTTGCAAATGGAAGCAAAGAGACCACAATAAAGTGAATGTAAACTGCAACTAACTAAACCTACAAATGGATGCTAAACCATTTGTAATGGCCTGTATTAAGGAACCTCTAGAATTCCCAGTGACAAACAGCAGAGGGCTATCACCAAGTCACTGTATTTCAGTCACTGACAGCACAGGCCATCTCATGCAAGCAAAAGCACATCACAGCTAAGTCATATTCTCTTCAGCTTCCTGTATCTGTCACTTGGCAGTGAGTAACTGAAGCCAAGTAACAGGAACTAACCCACTCTTGAAAGCTCCCATGCTGAGTTCGAGCAGAGGCAGAGCAGAGGCTTTGAAAGCTATAATGACAACTGTACCATTAATTATCAATGCAAGTCACTTAACAAAATTGACGTTTCAAACAGTCATTACTAAATATGTTCTCTACAGGTATGACGTAGCAACAAAAAAGGAGAAAGCAGAAACTGATGAAGGGATCATCTGCTGCTTTAAAACAAACCATCTTGAGAGTTGCTCACATTTGCTTGCCATAGGGAACTTACCATTCAGCTCACAACATACCTAAAAGTTTGTAAATTTCATGTGCAGCAAATCAGTTTTTAGAGTTTAACTTCTCATTTTATTTAGACTGTAAAATACATATTTTTCCACCATAACTTGCATTGAGCTCTACTTTTCCTTCACTCTCATGAGGTAACAAAGTCACTCACACATAGTTCTGCCATACATCAGATGAAAGTCAGAACCTTTTGGTCATAAACCAAGTCTTTTCAATATATTTTCAGATCCCAGCTGATTCTCTCTGGTTTCAAATATCTCATGAACTATGCTAGAGTTCAGGAACAGGACCTTGAAGTGTCCAGCTTACAATAGCATCTAGTCTATCACTATTAACAAGCTTAGCTAGATTTGAAGCAGACAACATATAGCTTTCTGTTCTTTTTCAAATGTTGTAAGTATTTTTTCAGACAGTTTACTTAAACTAAATTTATGAGGCAGAAGGTATCCTTTCATAAAGGAGTAAAGAATAAAGAAACAACAGGCATAGAGACTTCAGTCTTCCAAAAAGCATGTAGAATTTTTCTAATATAAAAATTAAAATAATGGGAAAAATCTCTTCAATTTACTAAATTTTAATAGCTCACTTTCTCTAAGGCAAAACCTAAGTTTCTAAACAGTAGATAGAGGTAAAGGGCATAAAATGGCAAATGTATTCACAGATTAAAGCATAGGCTAAGAGCAGCACTGTATTTTTTTAATGCAAGGAGTAAGTGCAAAGGTTGAAAGCAACTGTGTGTCAGTCAGTGAAGGAAAAGGACAACAGCTGCAGCAACAAAATTATTTTAAGAGGTTTGTTTCATCAGCATAACTCACATTACCTGTACTGTTTTCAACTGCTGGCTCTGCAAAACAGAAGGCTGGGCTGCAGTGTTTATTAGCTGACTTCCTTGTGTCAAAGCTGAGACACCAACAACAGGTTTCACTTCTGACCGACCTCCAATAACAACTTTGATCTGCTGGCCTTGTACCTTGGAGTCTCCACCTTGGGCTTGGGACGTGGCCTTCTGTGCCTGTGGGAGTTGGCTGTGGGGTAATGCTAAAACAATGGGTTGGCCAGACTTGCCCAAAGTTGTTACAATTAGTTTTTGTCCATCTGGTTTAATACTCTGATTGCCTATTTTAAGATCGGTGGTCTTGTTCAGAATAATTTGATTGGCTGATATAGTGACGGGGGTCTGAGCACCAAGTTTATGGAGGCCACTTGGAAAGGTAGGCTTTGCTACTGCATTTGAATCAGTTTTTGGGGCTGTGGTGTTCACCGTTGTGTCGCCTGAGTGATTGCTGGGTCCAGTAACCGATTCTGTGGTGACCACGGCTGTAGTTGTAGCTGAGGAGTCACTGGTGGAGCTTATGTTCACTATTTCTTCCAGTTCTGTTTCCATGGGAATAGAATCTCCTATTGGCGATGACACAATAACCGCCTCAATGCTGTCATCTTCCACCAGAGTTATACCGGTGTCCATTATTTCCTCAGGGAGCAAGCTGTTGACTTCTGCTGAAACCACCTCCATTTTGGCAGTGATGACTGGAACAGGTACTGCAATAATATTTTAAACAGTTATTGGCTTCCAGAAAACATACATTTTGCAAAGCTTTGTGAATAATATTACCAAAGAAGAAAATACAGTAGCAGAATTTTTTAAGCCAAAAGACGCTGTACATGCACGGGCGGGATATAATGAAAAAAAAAAAAAGCTATGAAAACATAACAAATTATGCTGAATTTGCTCTCAGTAAGAATTTATATCAAACCTCTTCAACATCATCCGCTGAAGTCAAATCAAGGCACTGACTTGCTGTGGATTACCAGCCCACTCTTGACAACACAGTACACTTAATAAACTAGTGTTTCCCCCAAGACATGGGCACCTTGTTAACACACCTTTAAGCTTACTGTAATATAGAGCAAAAGTTAAAAAGCTTTAAAAATCCAACAGATGATAATGGCATCTGTCAACATTGACTAGTAGGTTCTCTTGCCTCAAGAGACTTGTTATCCATACCAGACAGAACATGGCTTCATTCTGCCAAATCCTTATTTTGGAAATCCCAGAAAAACAAATAGCTGCCTAGTGTTGGGCTTTATCAACCCCAGAAGCTCAATCACCAGCCCAGCACCAAGCCAAAGCCCAGCCCTTCCAAGACAAGCATATAATTTCTCTACGCTGGCAGTGAAAAGAGCAGCTCAATATTTTCTCTCAACACTCACATGAAAATGTAATGCCCAAATTCATGATCAATTTGAAACATGTTCTAAACACAAAACAAAGAACACCCCATCTGAAAGAAAACAATTTTTTTTTAAATCTGACTAGTAAGAGTGACCAATTTATATATAAAAATTACACAGAGATACAAAGCTGGAGTCACTTCCCACTTGAGAAACCTTAAAGACATTGCTGTAAATGGTCTCATCTACCATTCCCACTAAAACTGTATCACTGTCAGAGGCTGAAAACACACTGGCTCCATAAGGCTCCACTTGCTGACCGCATCAGCACGCTTGGGCACTGCACAGGCAAGCACACTGCACAACTGTGTGTACACACTCTTGAGCACTCATGATAAGGCTCAAGGGAACAGGATCCTCACAAATTTAGTCTCCTACTTGCTAGAAAAGCAGAACTGAGCTATTACTAAACAACATTCATAATTAAGGAACTATGCCAAATGCTGAGGTGCCATTGATTCCTCCAGAGTCATTGTGGTTCTGTTCTGTATAGCAGCTAACCACAGAACAGCTGCATTTTGCCCACAAGGCAGAAGGATGGGGAAAAAAACAAACCTGCTATGATCTACCTAGTTTCAATGTTGAGCTCAGGAGGCTGCGCTGAAGCAGTCCATGGCCTTCCTAATTGTGAAGGGTGCCATTCCAAGTACAAGCCATACCGAATTGCTGTGATACTCAAGAAGCCCAAGCTGTGAAAGAACTTGTTTAGATGACCAATGGTGAAACTCGCACACAGCTCCCTTATTGGCCGGCATTTAAAGGTACAAAGTTATCTGATGTCACTGCCAGAAATACCTCCTTTGGAAAGCATTTCTCCCAAAGTAATGCCAGTACAGCTTGCAGTGATGCCAGCCCTGGTAACTAGCCCTAGACAAAACAGCTTACTCCTAAGGACACATTAGAAATAGTATCACATTGCTGTCTAAAAGGCAAATTGATGAACTGCACACAAGATTACACAAAACCAGGAATAGGAAAAACAAATCGCTTCAGCATATGTTGACGGCAATGACTCTTCTCCTGAGCTGTGTTGCTTCATTGTCTCCTCATCAGCCTAAGTAAGCTTGTGTCTTAGATCTTACAAGTCTGAACTATTTTGGACAACAAAAGGCCCATCACCCCATTCTATACTGACAAGCATAAGGGGCTTGGATCCAGAAGTTAGACTCCTAGGGACAACTGCAATTCAAATAATGATTGCTTCCATGTTTGAAAAGAACGAAATTATCTAAATCAGACAGTGGAAAAACAACCAGATTCAGTAATTACTAGTAATTTTTAACTACTTCATTTTGGTTTGCATTTGAATGAGTTACTCCTTAAGAGAAAGGTCATTCTTAGCATCTTTAACAGTATGACCATAAAGTATTTGCATATATATCAGCAGTTACACAGTTAGATAGCTATTTTCTTCATTCTCACCATTTGGTTATGTTACAAAGTGGTGAACTCTTACTAAATACCAATATCTAGTTGAAAGGGTATTATATCAAAATGCACACAGTTGGGATTTCAGCATTCTGATTTCAAACAAACCACTTGTAAGTCAGAATGCAGAAGGAAAAGAAATACATTATGTCAAGTCTAGAATCAGAGAGTGACAAGCTAAAAGAAAATAAATATTACGCATGGTTACTGGATTAACAGCTTCTGGCCATCACATTCGGAGATTTTAGAGTTATTAGGTCCAATCATTTTACAGTTGGCTTCCATCAAAGTATTCAAGCTAGTGTAATCAAGAACAGCAAGAAAAGAACCGCAGTACAACCCACTTGTTCTGTTTCTTCATTGCTTATTGGATATGACTGAAATAGATACATGAAATGTAATGATTAAAATCTCACCCTAGCTACATGAGAGGCTGCTGCCGTCTAAGGCAGCTTCAACTTCCCAGCTAAATACCCAGTAAGTATTTAGCCAGGATTTCTCAACAGTTCAGCTGTTTATTTTTTTTCTAATGCTTTTATACCAAACACACACTGTTTCTATTTTTCTACCTATTCTACTAAAATGATTTCCAACAGTAAAGACACACCAACCTCTCTTAAGATTCTAACAGCTTTAAGATCAAGATACAGAATTATTTTAACTATTCAAAAAGCAAAACAAAACATACAAACACTTTGAAAGTTTCCTTTGCTTCAGCAGCTATGCTCTGAGTCACTTGACACTACAAGAGCTGTACCTACACTACCCCCCAAAAATGCATCACTGTTTACACTTACTTAGTTCAGAACCTGAAGAAAAAACAATCTAAACCAAGGAAGTGGGTAAGCACACTATTAGATCAAGAAACTCCACAAAATTCTAGGATCATATTACTAAATAGATAACTTTAGCCTACAAAATAATGACAATACAACTAGATCAGAAGCTGAAGAAGAAATTCACAGAATGAAGATTTGTTTAGAAAATGTCTCAGCATTTCTCAGGACATGCAACCAGCCAAATGCACACAAAAAAGTAGGCACTAAAGCATATTATCAGCAAGCTCTTGGAGAAACAACTATCAAAAATATTTTTGTTACCTTCTACCAAAAATGCTGAGTACTATTAGGAGGATAATAGGGATGAAAGCTCAGCTTGAGTGAACCACCTCTGAATGTCTTATCCCTAGCATAGACCTCTATACTTGATAGTCACACAAAGAAGAAAATATAGAGAAAAATTTATTTAAACTTGATTTTACTCAGCATAATAGTCCAATACTTCTGAACCCTATGTGTTTCTGAAAAACCCTAATGTAGCTTTTTTAATCTTTAGATTATTGATCTGTTTATGTGTTTCTGCTTTTGTTTGCTTTCAGTTACAGCACAAATAAAATCAAACTGAGGAGGAAAAACTGACTACCTCATTCCTATCAGTATAATTTCATAAACAGTAAAGGGGATTTTTAAGGAAAAGGATAAAAAAGTGCTGTCATTGTTGGCAAAAACACAGAATGGTGTCTGACAGGAAAGTATGAACTTGGATGATTTTTCCTTTTCTGTCACTAGTATGACAGTGCAGAATCTTTCAGAAACTAACACTTAAAGTATTGAGATTAATTATATCAACACCTTTGTTGATAAAGCATGCAAAGCAGCCACACTACACGTGAAAATCTGAAGAATCAATAGAATAACACACACTGATCTGCAAACAAGTAAACAAGCTATAACAACACCTGCATTTTGTAGTAATTAACTGCATCTTATTGCATCTCCAGAAATGCCCCTACTTCGCTAGATAAGAATGGCTAACCTTCAAGTCTGCAACCATGAGCACTTCAAGTGCAGCTCTTATGTGAGGATGTTACAACACCATCAGTGAGGGCTATGCACTGCAACAAGAAACATACATAAATCCAGATTACTTGGAAACAAGGCTGCTGAGACCAACTTTACAGGATGTCCTGGGATGGTGCTGCACGTTAGCAAGGTCATCACAATGAAGCAGCAGACCAAAGGACTTGTCACCATTTGTGGCCCCAGTAGCAGTCCCTTCTCCATTTTCTGCACACAGCACAGGTCTGGTGGTGCTCAGCCATGGCATGACTCTGGTATAATTTGACAGGTCTACAGAGACTGGCCAGACCTGCCTTAATTCATTGGCAATAATTTCAAACTAATTTCTGAAGCGTCACTTTCACCAGACAAGAGAAAATCTAATCAGTAACAGCTTCGCATGAGCACCTAGCTTGAAGGACAAAAATACCACCCCAAAAATAAAAAAACTTCATAAATGCATAAAATCCAACATAGCCCCTAAAATAGCAGGGATTCTCATGGGATCAGTAGAACTGTTGCCGCATGCTAAGCAACTGCTAACTGAAACCAAGTATCTTCACCAGATACATCAGCCAGTAGTTCTTAAAAGCTGAGACACACGCACACACTTAAATGGAGCATTATTAAGAGCCAGCAAGAGCAAACATTTTCAACTTCCTAAGCTAGGAACTGCAAAAACCCTCAAAAAGAAGTATGAAGAGGAACAATTAAACACAAAAAAATCCCTCAGGAGGTCACCACTGGGATGATTGTCCAGGAAACAAGTCACATGGATATGTCTAGCATACATGAAACTAGTTACTACATCACTAACCAGGAGCACATGGAAATATGGCCATATATTCTTATTACACTTTTTATCCTGAGGGATGTAACACAGCGCAGAGTTTTGCAGCTCCCCAAAAAATGGAAAAATCAGAATCTTTGCAATAAGGGACTTACAAGCATCTCCACACACCCTTAGTGCCACAAAGGCCAAGTCTTTTTCGAAGATCAATACAGTTAAAAAGATAATACTAGCTTTTAAGATAATCAAGGCAGATGCCTATTAATTTGTGAAATGGAAGGAAGAACACCAATAGTTGCAGTATCTCTCAAGGGATTTACTAAGCCAGGGTGGGGGGGGGAATAAGGCTGGAAACTAAGATCACATGAATGGCAGAAAAGTACTAGTGGACAACCTACCAAGCAACTGTTAACTGCAAGTTCAATTGACTCTAAGTGCAGACTTGGGGGTAAAAAACAAAAGAATACAGTATTATCAGGTACAAAAGGGGTAACATCTGGAGTCTGCTTCGCTGAGACAAAAATGTGACACCACTATCACTTCTTTTTTAAATAAAAGTGGGGCAGCAGGCTGTTGTTCAGATTTGAAGATTTTAAAATGCAAAAATCCCACAATATTCCTATTAAGTTACATTAATAAAATCAGTATATTTCTCTTAACTAGTAAGGGTTTTTTAGAGGTTTCATTTATTGCATTTCTAAATCCATTCATGACAACAAAGGCAAGAAGAGGAGGAAGCAGGGAAAATACAGAATGGTTTCTCAATTTATCTGAGAAGCATGAGATACCATGAGCCACATGTAATCAGAGTTTAAGTGCTTAAATGCTTTTTCAAATTTTTCAGCTTCTGCTCACCTGCACTCCTCAATAATGGCAACATGTATATTCCAGAAGGCTGCTGAGCTGAAAAGGTCCAATTTTTTTGGTCTTAATACTTAGAGATTTAAGCAGTTTAAAATTACAAGGCATGAAGTAGTTGGAAGCAGCCACAAAAGAGAGATCCAAGTACAATCCAGTGGGAACACTGCAGTAGCAAGTCATTCTCCTGCTCCCATTCCCCTTCCTAATCTTCCAGGTCTTGGGATGGAGGGAAAAACAAGCATCTTGCAGTTTTCAACCACAGAATAGCTACTAAGCTCCTCATGCGGCTATCATTGCCATATAACACTACAAATTAGTGACAAGTACAGTTAAACTCAATGAGCCAAAAAACCCCCCACATAGGAACAAGCAGAAGATGCTTTTTGCAGACCTGCTGTAAAAAAAATCAAACATTTTAGTGAAGTTTTTGAAAATGTGTCTTGTCTTGAAAACAGAAATGTTTCACTAACATATTGACAAGAAATACACTGCCTTCACCACAAAAAAAATTTTTAGTTGATCATACCCAAAACTTCAGAAGTGATGCAACATGATCCCATGTTCTTCCTTGACCACAACCACTGTTACAAATAGACTTTAAGATTCAGCTATGTTGTGGCCTGTAGCTATTTTTCTTCACATCAAAATTAATCCTCACATACAAGAAATCACAGCATTCTATCACAGAAATTAGATTACACAGAGTACAAAGGCAATTTTTACAAGCAAACTAACAAAGACCTTAGACATAGTACATGACCAAAAGTCCTCATGAGTCACAGAGAACCTTTCAGGCAAAAAGGAAGCTAAAGCAGAAAAAAGCCACAGATAAGTTTTTGATGAAAGCAGCACGTCATACAAATTGCAAATGGTTGAATTACATTACATGTACATGTGAGTGCACTGCTTGCTAGAAAATTAGCATTGTAAAACATCCAGATATCTAACTCTGGATTGGACAACTCCCTTTTCACCACAAGAAGGAAATATTACATTGCCCAAATGTACCATCAATTACAAAACAAGACTGGTAAATAAGAACATTTTAGCTGTTGTTGATTACAAAAAGAGATACTGAGTAGTATTACTGAAAAAACCAAAACCAAAACCAACAAAACTCCAAGCACTCACCCAGAATTATTAGTATCTAGAAAACTAAACCACTTAAAGCTCAAATTACTTTCCCATGGATGGCTCACAGCTGTTACCTAGCTCTCACATGCCAGTTAAATGTCTATTAACAAGGGGGCAAAACCAGATACCATTCTGCTAATGTGAGTCTGCATTTCAAGCCAGGTCATCTTTTCAAATTCGCATAGATATCTATCTATCTCAGTCATCAGTCAGCACTTTGAGGATTTGCTATTTGTGGCTCACAGCAAGCCAAAAACCTAGACTTCCATCTTGTTCTGAAGATGGACCAGGATCAGCAAGCTGATGATAAATCTGCTCGAGAACTACTTAGTGCCCTTTAAGGGTCTAATCCTCACCAGTGCTAAGTAAATTCCAGAGTGCACTGAAAAGCAATGGCATTATCACGTGAACGCCGTGTGCCAATCTAATAGTGCAACTTTCTACAGAAGAGAACATCAATATGCATATGTTTGACAAAAAGACTGTCACGACCAGGCTAAGAATGCAGAAATAGAGTTTTAAGTAATTAGGGTAGTCATTTATGCTCCAATTAACAACAAATACATGTTGTCAACCACAAAAAGAGATTCCATACACATCTGTACATCCTTCTTTTCTCTTAAAAAGGAGTGCTGAAGGTCACTTTATCATGGTAACGTTGAATTATTGAACACTGCTTGTTTAGCACACACCTTGCAGCAACTTTTCAGGAAAGAACCAGAGATATATATATACGTATATATATTAAAAAAAAATATATATAAAAAATATATAAGATATATATATTAAAAATATATTAAAAATATTAAAAATATAGATAAAACATTCATTGCAACAGAACACTTGGAAGCAGTTCAGTTTGCTTTCTGTAACTGCAAACTATGTTCTACTTTCAAGCCCAGTTTCATGCAAACTAAAAATAAAATAGAAAGGAAAAAATCAGAACATTTCCCTTCACCCTTCCCATGCTTTGCATGCCAGTTTCAGTCATTTTCACAACACAAAGTAGCACAAAAGCTGAAAACCAAAACTGCACAGGTGTTTGTAAGATCACTGAACACATTCTGATGGTGTTCACTGCCATGAACAATCCAATACTTGGGTTTGTAGATTCTAGGGTCTTTACATTTAATGAAGCATTTCTAATCATATGTTCCGTGCAAACTTTTTGGCGAGACCAAACGAAATAATCCCAACTTCAAATTATTTCTCTGCAATGTTTAAGAGGCCAAAATCAAAGCATTAAGAATCTGAAGTAAAAATTAATATATATGTAGTGAACTTATCTTGAGATTAAAAAAAAAGCAAAACAAAACAAAAAACATCTAACAGAAATATGAAAAGTACTTATCACTAGGCCCAAGAAAGGCAGATTTCAGTCTTTTAAATAGAGCTTGAAATGAAGGTCTCGCTTTCCACGTTCTGGATACCTCCTGAATGTCGGGCTACAGAAGAATTCAGAACACAGAATCATATTGCACCAAGCACACTCTTAAAAACAAGCAGCACGAAAACTGCCATCATAGGCTTGTTATCAAGTTCCCTGCACACTTTTAACAGGTGTTATCATATTGGGCACCTTTTAAGATCAGGCTTGCTGCCAACAATTTCAGCAAGAGTGCATTTTCACACTGTATTTACAAGCAAAGATTCATCACAACAGAATTGTAACCTACCCATTTTATTGAGTCTTTGTGAATCAGGAAGCACAATGATTATGCAGTGCATGAAACATATACTTCAGCAGTGTCACCCAGTCAAAACATATAATACATTAAGTCCATTCTAACCCAGAAAAAAACCCACATGCAACACTGCTTTCCATGGGGTATCTCATTTTCAAAAATACGCTAACATGGCACAGAAAAGCATTTTGTACTAAAACTTAATCTGTCTTATGCAATCATTTGTTTTGTTTCAAAGTTAAAAGAACACAGAGATGAAACACAGGTAAAAAAATCTAATACCACAAACTGCAATGCTTTCATGGTAGTGCTGTCAAGATTCAGACATCAGTGAAAGCTGCTATGGCTGCTATTGCTTTTTAAACTTATCCTAGAAATCTAAGTTGTCTTTCCTCAGTTTTGAGTCCAATGGAGCACTGAAAGAAAAAGCAAAAATAGCTCAGTTATAATTCAGTGATTTGCCAGAAACATGCTTCTAGCTGCAGATCTCAGCAGCTTGACCAGCCTCAAACATGACAGCACTTAACAAGTACAGAAATATATTTACTTGCAGAAAGACTGAGCTGAAGATAAATAGCTCACCTGCAGGCAAACCAAGACTTGGTTCAGATGCCAAAACCCACTATTACCCTCTCCCTCCTGCTTCAATCTCTAGATAAAGCACCTCCATATTCCTCTTGGGAAAAACTTATTTAAATAACCAGGACTGTGCAATAACTGACTGGCTTTCACAGAATGAAATTCTACATTAATACTTTGAGTCAAGAGATCAGTTCAATAGGAGAAATGGGAATTTCAGTGAAATCTTCACCTCTGCTCCAGAACCATGTGGGCCACTTCAAATGCAGGCTTCTTAGACCTCTTAAGTCTCAGTTATCATAACTCAAAAGGTTGAAGATATTCTGAAACACATACTGGTAAATTTTCTTAGGTGTACACAAGAAAACCAACAGTTAAGCTTTTGGATAAACAGCTAAAAACCAAAATCCTACAGACAGGCATAGCCAGAAAGAAGCATTTCAGTGACTAGGACCACACATTACCTCTTACAACCTTTGATTTCAATATCCTGACACCATAGAGATACTTACCATATCTTATCTATCCCTGGAGATGCTTTATTCCAGAGAGCATACCAACGCCACCTGGAAGGAAGAGTTCTTTGCATGCACTCTCCATGCTGCTCGCTATATCCCTTTCTGTCCTTACAGGATATCCGTCCCAATTCCACTTCCATGGCAAACACGCTCTGCCACCAGCTTAAGAAGTCACCACTATGCTGTCCTAGTTGAAACTGATCTAGAAGCTTCACCTCATTCTCAGAATAAGAGAAGAAATAATTATAAACAAACCTGAATTGTGTTTCTCCATGGGAAAAACTTGTGGGTTTTTTTTTTGTTTGGTTGAAGGTTTTTTTATGTTGCAAGATCACCTAGCTCATAGATTGCCTCTTTACTACATCTAAGACAACTTCACATACACAAAAGAAGCTTTTGCCAACTGCCAATTCATAATTTTGGGGATTAGAGATTAGCAGTGTTGTTATGTATGCCAGGATACCAAAGCTGAACTGCAGCCTTGGCAGGTTATTTGCCGTGACTCAGTTTCCCTAGTCGATTGCTAGACTGTGTTAAAGCACTACATACCTGCAATGAGTTGGACACACCTGAATCAGAGAGTATCTCAGCACCTCAGTAAATTCCCCCAGAATTCATCCGACGACATGCATCCAAAAAGCTCTGTGTCAAAGTGTACAGTCCATCAAAACCAACTGAGCAGCAGCAGCACAACCTACAAGTGGCTACAAGATGAGCTTGTGCAAAATGGTATGGCATCTGCACTGCTGCTTGTTATCTGGACAACTAAGAGAACTCTTTTCCAAGGATAAAGCTTATTTTGCAGCCGTAAACAAATATTATAAGCATATTGCGTAATTGCATAATGCAATTGTTAACTTTTTTCTTCACAGGAAACAGAAGTGACAACCTTTGCTGGTATCACATTTTGGATGCTCAACTGACTACAGCCTTGCTGGTCCCTTTGCTGCGGCCAGTTCATAGCACTGGGACCATAACTATTATTTTTAAGTGGAAAAAACGCACTCTTACTTCAGTTCACATTCTGGACATTAACCCAGCAAACAGGAGAAATTTATTTTAAGAAAAGATCAAATAAACTACATAAATCCACAAGGCTCACAGTTCCCACAGATTCTTAACTGCTTGCTAGCGCCAGTGCCACAGAACACCTACCTGTGCAATACAGAAGTGAGCTACAGTTCAGAAAGTTAAGGTGACTTGTTTGACCAAGTTAATTTCAGAGGAAAAAAAATCCGTCTTAGAGAAACAAACCATTTTACTGGGTCACTTTATATCCAAAACAAAATTAAGAACATGTTAGTTCATTCCCTTGTTTGCTGTGTTTTCCCATCCCTTTTTGCCAAATACATAAAGCACGCGTCAACTATTCCAGGCAAGTGCAATTCACAAAGATTAACGGTATAAAAAGAGAGGAAATGTAGTTCTTCAGAAGCTCGACACCAAACATGTTTTTTCTCATTTGCTAGAAAAGCCTTCACAGAAACATATGCATATCCAAGATTTGTCCGCTACTTCTGGCATATTATCAAATGAAAAATCACAGCTGTAGGTAAGAGATCTTACTGTGCTCCAGTTCTCCTAATTAACGTCTTTCCATGTTGCTACTATTTTGCTAATGGGTAAAATAGTATCATTCATTTTAAGCCTTCTCCATTTTCTTACTCCTTCTGAGGCTCTACATTTTGTTTCTAAAATTGAAGGGTTTGTTTTGTCATAAAGCAAAGAATTACAACATTATTCAGCACTGCATTTTTTCAACAGTCTTCTGTTCAAGCTTACTGAACTAGACATCGCCTTCAAAAATACTTGTCACGAAACAAAAAAAGTAGGAAAGCTAAGGTTAACAAAGGTAAATGGAAAAATTAATTATCTCAGCCTGCAAACTCACTCTGTTTGCATGTGTAACAGCAGAGTGAAAGCAAATAGTTTTAACACAGCAACAAAATATGCATGTGGACCACAAAGTAATTTCCACTCTCTTGCCCATTTTCTATAGAAGACAAGATATGGAGGCCGTTGTTCTGCACACTTTCCAGAGGATCCCAATTCTAGCTTTATCAAATACAACACCAAGGGCAAACTATAGCAAGGAGAAAAACCCAACCTTACTCCTTATCAAAAGCTGAATACACAATTTGTTTAAGCATCCAGTCTTTTTTAATCAGTTACAAGAAATACTAAGAAAATATCAGGTGTTCTTAACCACAAATTTAACTGGTGTAGTCACAAAATTCAAAATAATTGTTCCCAAGGCAAATATAATTCACTCAATCAATGCACACTGTCCCCTTCCCATTTCTTTACATACTGTTACGTGAACACTCCCTATGTGACACACCATACATGCAACTGTGTGAAGAGTATCAGAGGAATGGGCAAGGTGAACAAATTACCAACTCCTATGTGCTTCAAGTAACAGTTATCAAGTGATATGGACATGAGAGCTTTACATTACACAATTAAGATTTTTGGGTTCATCTTTTTTTTTTTTTCATGTGAAGATTAAGCTGATGTCACCTCTGCCATGTTTATTAGAGGTGCTAGCTGTTTTCTTTTTAAGAATGGCTGGAGGAAAAACACCCAAACAATCTAACCACTTGACCACACACCAGTTATGAGAAAATCATTCTTCCCTTTGGAATTTCTGAGTAATTTAAGGTTCCATTATAATTTTTAAATGAAAATCAACAGCTAAAACCCCTTATCTGTCAACAAACCGGTAATCACATACTAATAAAACAAGCACCTGCTACAATTATTTCAGATTTACTGTGAAAAATATCATAGCAGTATTATCTTTATTGCACTGCTATTTGAAATAGCATCTTTTGCTATTTTGACCACTACATGCATGTGATCAGCATTACTTATACTCTTAATTCCTCGCATGTATTAAGCCAGCACGACAAGGAAGAAGCTGCCAGGAAGAGCAGGGCCATCTTCCTCACCAGAAAAGCAGCAACGTGTGCTCATGGGATTACAGCAGTGCATAGCCACATCTTCTCCCAAATAAACGAGAGGGTAACACTTAGGAAAAAAACATTGAAAGTAAGTAGAAAACAAAAAAAGCTGGCAGTAAAGCTCTACCCAGACACTACAATATTAACAATTAACTAGGTTTTAAAACACTAAGCTTTCATTTGTTTGCAGATTGTGGTTCCTGTATAATTCAAATATCGGGGGGCAGAGGGGAGCAGATTAAACTATATATGCAGACCTAAGGCCACTGGGAATTTTTTTCATTAAAATACTATCAAAAACCAAACCAAAACAACCACCCTGAAAAACTTTTCAAGGAACAGCAGAAGTTTCAAAAACTTTCTTCACAAAGGCTTCTTGAGTCCCTAGCAGAAGCTGCTGTTACTCCAAAGGAAAAAAAACAAACAAAAAAACCCCAGACAGACCCTAAACAGAGATGGTGATTGGGTGCATGCCTGGAACTCATACAAAAGATCAGAGCAGAGCCCAAAACTGAGGACATAAATCCAGC
Source organism: Pampusana beccarii (assembly GCA_013399365.1). NCBI lineage: Eukaryota > Metazoa > Chordata > Aves > Columbiformes > Columbidae > Pampusana > Pampusana beccarii. The sequence continues at coordinate 41,229 of VWYH01004263.1, read as the reverse complement.
GTAGGTAGCAACACGTTCAATTGCAGAAGTATGGCTTGTGAAGGGGAACGAGGCACAAGTTGGAAGAGTTAAGGAGAATCTGATCCTGAATCGGAAAACTGAATCTCTTGCATCATGTAGCGATGTGCCCCCACCACTGAAAAAACAGTTATTCCAGAGGTCTCATTCTTTCTCATGCAAGAAAAACTTCCGTGTTTTCTAATGTTATCAAGTGAGTGGCTGTACTGAAAGCCACATGCTGCTTACCAGTTTTCTAAGCAACTGAGGAAACCAAGCTACTGAAGTGTAAGGACTGGCAAAATACAAACCCTTGAATCAAAAGTTCAAGAAACCTTTTCCACTTCTTATTGGGAGCTCCTCCAGCTAAGAATAAAACTAAAACCAGCCAAACAAAAACCAAACCCAACCAACCAAAAAAACCCAAATATGAGTTTGTCTCCTGGGTACCAGTTATGAATCCCACCATTGTAATATACAAATTCTGTAGGACATTAAGATGTGCTTCTAACAGCATGTGAAAAAAGAAAGTGCTACCTCTACAGCACAGGAAGGTAACAGTAGCACAAACAGACCAAGCAACAGATAGGGAAGCACAGTTTATTGCTGAAGCAGAAATCAAAACTAACACCCCAAAATGCCTTACTACTTTTTTTCCCCATTAAATATTTTTCAAACAAGTGTAAGGGGAAAGAATCTTAAGGGGCTTTGACTGCTTTTCAAAACCTAAATTAAAAGATACCCCAGTTTATAAGATAAAAATGTCTCCAGGGCTGATAATCCAACAGCACTCTTCATCAGCACACTTCAAGTTTACCCATGGTTAGCAGATACTCAATCTGAAACCACCTAGAACTTTTTGAGAATTCTAATTGAACGACAGTAACAAACTGAGCTTGGACATCAAGAAGTACAAGCAAAACAAACAACAGCAGAGAGTTCTTGGTAAGTAATCTTAACAATCAACCTTGCATAACAAACTTTGATATTCACTACATTACACCAAGCATGAAGTAACTTTTGTAACCCAGTAGAGAAGCTGGGCTGTATTTCTAACATACTCTCCAAGCCTTTAAGACTGCCTGGTCTACAGAGCAACACAGCCACACATCTCTCTGTAAAAAGCATGTAGCCAACAGTTAGTACTTGCTGACGCATATGTAAACTGGATATACGGGGGAATAAAAAAATACAAGTCTAATGCATTTTGCTTTATGAAAGGATTCCCCTGACAAAAGACATATTCTCATCTGATAACCTGCTATTCTTCTTGTCTCCAACAGGCCAAAAAGTTATTGTGAATAAGCTAACCACACATACAAGGCATTGCCTGTTATCGCCAGCTTTATGTAAGCAATGCAAAGAATATTCCCAATATTTTTCTATATTTAGTATTTTCTACAATAACTAATATATTTCAAGCAACCATTCAGAAAGATTAAACTACTGAAAGACCATTTAAGTATCTGCTCTTTCCTCACTTGAAATTTTAAGTCTTAAGAACTTTCCTCCTGGTCATCTTCTCTTCCAGCGGACAATTTCACATGGCCCCAACACAGCAGTGCCTTCCAGAAATCAAAACCTCCGTATGAAACATTACGTAATTAGTACAAAATGTGCTTCAAAGTCAAGGCCACAAATAAATCACAACGCATTCTGACTGCCAATATAGCTCGTAATGAGCAAAAGCGGCGAAGAGAGAAGCTGGGACTACCCCAAAAGACGGTCCAGCTCAATTCGCTTTGAGCTCGGAGGCTGCCCGCGGCCGCGCAGCAGGACGCTGAAGGACAGGTGTGCCCTCGCACTGGAGTGACTTACGGAAACGCGGAAAACACCCCGCGCCGTTCCCACCGCGCCCCGTTTTGCAGGGCAGCGCCCGAGCGAGCATCCCCGCACACAAAGCCAGGCCGTCCTCCCCCTGCACCGAGCCCGGCGCTGTCCCGGCAGCCCCGGCCCCTCCGGCGGCCCACACCGGCGAGTTGGGCGAGGAGAACGAACCCGAGCCCAAGCCGCTGCGTCCCGCCGCCGCCACAACCAGAGGCCCGGGACCGCCCGGCCCCGAGGACTCCCCAGCACCCGACGCGGTGCCCCGGGGGAGCCGGGCCCCGGCGGCCCCAGGCCCGGC
>VWYH01004263.1:25643-38003 GCA_013399365.1 Pampusana beccarii | reverse complement strand
CGCCCCGCGGAGCCGCCCGCTTCCGGGGTCGGCGCGCGCGCGCGCGCGCGCTATTCAGGGAGGACCCGGCCTAGCCCCCACCGACACGCACACGCAGGCCACGCGTGATTATATACTTATATACTCTATACACTTTATACGTGCTGCTGCGCGGCTGCGTGGGGGAGGTGGGTGAGAGGCCGGTCCCGGCTTTTATCCCCGCGGTCGGGCTCTGCCCGCGCGGGACGCTCCCCGCCACGTGACCCCCGCCGCGCGGCGGCCCCTCTGGCCTGCCTGCGGCTCCACTCTATGGTCGGAGGAGGTCTGCGGGCGCACGGCGGGCCGGCGAACATGGCGGCCGCGGTGAGGCAGGACCTGGCGCAGCTGATGAACTCCAGCGGCTCCCACAAGGACCTAGCGGGCAAGTGAGTGCTGGCGCCGGCCTTCCCGTGGCGCGGTGAGGCAGTGAGCCGTTGGCGTGAGGCAGTGGGGCTGTGGCCGTTGGGGGGCCATGGGGGGGGCTGCAGGGCCCTGGGCGGGGCGGGGGGGGAAGCTCCTGCCTGAACAAAAAAGAAAACAAAACCCACTTATGATTCTTAATTTTTTGTTCGTTTTTCGTTTCTGGCGACGGCTTGCTCTGCGCTGGCCGTGTCTCAGCGCAGGGTCCCGCTCGGGGCCTGAGCCTTTGGCCGCCGCTCCCTCTTGTCTGCTGTAAATATGTCGCTATCTCTATTATTAATTTTTCTATTTTTTCATTAGGTGGGTGTTTTGGGTGTCAAACCTTTGGGGTTTGAGCTCCTTGCAGTGCAATGGGACATGCAGATTTTCTTTCCCCCGCGAGGGTTCAGTCAGAAGTCGATCAGTTCAACTGAAATTCTTGAGCCCCAGCTCAGTTGGTTGTTTTCCAGAGGAACTGCTTTGCCCCTAGGAGTTTCGTGTAAAAACTTCGAAGCGTTCCCCTCAAAATATGCCTTCAACTTGAACGTAATACTTCATTATTATTGCAAACACTGAGGTTAAGGCCCAGGCAAAGTTTAAGAAGCTTTATGAAGCACAAAAACTGAAGTAGGTATTTTTTCAGGAATAAGCGCTTAAAAATGCATAGTCTGTGCTTGTGCTCGTATCAAACGGCCTTAACGTATTTTTACCTCCCCACTCCCAGCACTGTTTCTCATTTAATATGGCATTTTGCACGTTTGACTAACTTTATTAATCTTAATTCATGAGAGATGTAGTTTTAATTACTTTTTCTACGCACTATCCTAGGGACTTGTTTGGGTTTTTTTTAGTCTTCAAAATTGCATATATGTTCATAGATAACAAAATGATGAGCTGTGTTATCTGATAATTTAGTCCTGGAATTGAAAAAGAGATGGATACCAATTCCAGGTGAATGTTCCCGACATTTGAACACAAACACTTGGGAAAATTGCCACCTCAGAGGTATAGCAAATGTAGGCAAAAGGAGGGCTCTGACATAGAAAATAAACAGAAAACCAGAAGTTGTTAGGCAAAAAATATGCCCTATGAGTGATTTTTTTTTTTTTTCCCTAATTTGTGGACAGATATCGTCAGATATTGGAAAAAGCCATTCAGCTGTCCGATGTCGAGCAACTTGAAGCTTTGAAAGCTTTTGTAGAAGCAAGTAAGTGCATCTGGTATCATCGCTTGCACACTGAGTAAAGGCCTGAGGGTTTGCATATTTGTTAGCTGTATATGAGGTTGTATAAATACATGATATTTTGGTCCTATTGGAACTCAAACACAACTAGGAGAGGAACCATCATTGCTGTATTCAGAAATTTAGGGAAAACGGACTCATAAGCTTTGTAAGTTACTATAACTTTCCAGCCTGTCAGTGTGACAGTGTTGGAAGGTGAAAACATGAAGCAGTCTCTGTTGGATGCTCAGATTGATGCTGGATGCTGAGTGGTATTTAAACTAACAACTACCTTCTTCTCTGGTCTCAAGTTAGTTTGGAGAGCTGTCAAGAAGAAATGCTTAGGGGTTTTTCTTCTGTTTGTGTTGGTTGGATGTTTGGCTTATTGAATACCTCTATAAATTATACCTGTTGTAATTTTTAAGTTGAGAATAAAGCTGGTGAAATTTAGCCTAAAGATTTACTTTGTCCAAGAATGTTTCAGCAATTGAGAACAGTGATTCAGAGTGAAACATCTTTCTAAACTATAAATCAGAGTGAGAAATGCATTATTTTCTGTCAGGGGTTAGAACTCTGGTGACCTCTAGTGTCACCATTTCCGAGAGAAAAAAAATCACTTTAAAAACAAACAAAAAAGCCCCTTCACTTAGATGCAGATCTAAAAACTTGAAATATTCAAACTTAACATAAGAGCAAACGATCACTTACAGTGAAGACACTGACAAGCATTGTAGCTATCTTGTGTTTTTATTCCATGTGTCTCTGAAACAGTGGTGAACGAGAACGTCAGTCTAGTGATCTCACGTCAGCTGCTGACAGATTTCTGTACCCATCTTCCAAGTCTTCCTGACAGCACGGCCAAGGAAATTTACCACTTCACCTTGGAAAAGATACAGCCTAGAGTTATTTCATTTGAAGAGCAGGTGAGAGATAAATTATGAGGGATTTTTGGTTTGCAGGCTTGGCTTTGACTTTTTTTTTTCCTTCTGTGCTGACTGTTTTCAGGTCTTTAAAATGCTGTTCAAAACAGACATTTCTGTTTAGAGGTTAATTTTGCGAAAACTTGTGTGAAATGCAGAGAGTATTTAGGACCGTGCAAAGAATACAGACTTTATCTCCTCATCTGGATGCTGGACATGTAACTCCTCCACTACCAGAAAATGGCTTCTTAAAATGAAACAATACTTGAGCTACTGGAGGCACTGTCAAGAGATAGACTCGTACCCATTGTGTTGCAGCTTACCCAAATAATAGAACAGACAGGTGATATGAAGAGAGAAGTATCTTGACAAATGTTTTTTGTTTCAAAATAAGTATGTGTTTATATATATTTAAGCTATAACCATTTTACAAAGAAAAAATGTTTTCATTAAATCCCAATTCTACAGTTACCTGCTGAATGTGCTGCCATTCTTTTTCAATTTGGTTCTTGGTTTTGTTGTATGAGTATTCACCATTGTCTGGGAGTTCTTACAGAAGATGTTTGTACAAAAAGCCTTTAGGATCTAGTACTTGAGCAGAAAAGCAAGGCAGTTTCTGTCACGAGTTGTATTCGCTTCTCTACACCTTTTGTCTTTTAAAGTAGTGTTTACTCTGAGTCTTAACTGAATGTGCGCATATATGTTGTGATGGTTATGCATAATTTAAATCTAAAACAACAGGTGATTTCTTGTTTTTTTTAACCACACTTCTGGGTATAAAACCTGGATTGTATGCATGGATATTTCACCTGCTGACAGCTGCTGTACGAAGTAGAACTTTCTGCATTATGATCTAATCATAGTTCGCCTCATTCATATCTCACAGGCATGGTATAAGGTATAACTGCAAGAAATGGCGTGTGAATTTTGGTGATCCAGTTCTTAAAAACCTTGTTTCATCTTTTTCAAAGCTTTACTAAAGGTTACTACTTATCACTCCCTGAAGATAAACTCATTTTACTTGTCACAAGGTTAAGTGGAAATGCTTCAAGTCAGTACTCAGATTTTAAAAGCTCGGTTTTAAAGCTTGATGCGGGAGTCCCACACAGGACTCCTTGCATGGGAGGAGTTGTGTGTAGGTTGCTCTATCTGTGAAGCTGGGGTATCAGTTGAGGGTGTTCATGAACAAGAACAAATACTGGGAATGTTAATACAGAACTATTCAATTTTTACAATGTTTGCTACTTATGTTATTATTGTGTAGGTCGCTTCAATAAGGCAACATCTTGCATCAATCTATGAGAAAGAAGAAGACTGGAGGAATGCAGCACAAGTATTGGTGGGGATCCCATTGGAAACAGGGCAAAAGTAAGTACACGGTTGTGTTGTTAGGTATTCTTACTCCCTTTGTACTGAACTAGACCACTAAGCGAGAATTTTGGGGTTGTGTATTTTCCCAGAGTTTTAGTAATTTAGGCCAGAACTACTGCCAGATGACAGAAGTGTAGCTTTAAAACCATGTGTTAAAGTAAACAGTTTAGTGGGTCAAAATACTGCACTGGAAATTTTGCACTATTTATTAGTCTGTTGATAATCAGCTTTTTTCACAGTATTTTACAAAAATGCTTCTAAGGTTATCGAAAGGTTCTTGAAAGGTAGCAGTTCTTCTATGTGTTTTACTTTACGGTTCAACCTGAAGACACAAGTTTGAAATCGAATATTAACAAATGCGGTTGAGGTTTTGGGGAGGGGTTGTGGTTGTTCGTTTGGGGTTTGTTTATTAAGTCTAGAACCCTTGCTGTTATTTTTCTCTGGCTGTCCTTTCTAACCTGTTTCTCTGTATGCATGTAGAAGGAATTGCTGTAGGTTTTGCCCATTTAGCACTTATTTGGTCCAATGCAAGTTTGCTTTTTTACTCAAGTGGCTCCCCGTTTATGGCAAACTTCCAATCCACTAAAACCAGATTATTAGAGTGTACATTTGTGTCTTGGTGGACAGCATTATTTCTACTGGTGTTTGTAGAAGCCAGGTCTATATTGGCGTTCATCTCAAACTTCCTTACCCTGAATGGAAGGCACTAATTTTGGAAGAGAGCATTAATTAGGGAAGAAGAAAGCGGGGTAAAGTGAAAGTTGCCAAGTACTTAAGAATCATAATATATGTGTAGAACAGAAAAGAGCAAGGGTGGTTTGGAGCAACTCTGAGCATTTGCTTTTTTGTTTCTCTACAGACAGTACAATGTAGATTATAAACTGGAGACCTACCTGAAAATTGCCAGACTGTATCTGGAAGATGACGACCCAGTTCAAGCAGAAGCTTATATTAATAGAGCTTCCCTGCTTCAGAATGAATCAACTAATGAACAGCTGCAAATCCATTATAAGGTTGTCTAACTTAGTTTATTGCCTTCTTTTTCTAAAGGGAAATGATGCCACACTGAGATGTTTTTATGCAATGCCACTAAAACTGTCATAATGAGAAAAGAGACAAAGAGATAAAGCTTCTAAATGGCCTTGGGAGCTTGAGAGCCACATCTTAGCAATAATTAGACAGCTCATTCCTAATGATTTGGGGAGAAGTTTGTAAAGGTTCCTTAAACGCCGGCTTTACTGATTGAAAATAAATCGTAGGCTTCAAAACATCTGAAAAATTGTTGAAAATATTGCCTCTGCCTTTGTCTGTAAATGTAAGAGGAAAAATAATCATGTCTGACATTAGAGACAATGGAAGGCCTCTCACCCCATACTTAAATAGTAAGTACTATCCATGAAAGTAGCTTTAAGTCTCAGGTGGTAAAATAACTGACTTTACTGCTTGTTTGTGGGTTTACTGTGTAAATAGTTTGTATGATGATTTCTCAAACCATTTTAGTTACTGGGATGAGCAGTCATAGCTATAGCATGATAGCACCAATGAAGCATGGTGGTGGTGTTTAAAATTCTACAGCATAAAGCAGATGTGCCATGAGCTGTAACTTTGGATGTGGTGGTGCTGGTTTGTTGGTTTTCCCTTTCATTTTTTTCTCTCCTGGTGCTGTGTTTTAAAGTGTGCGCTTAGTTGGAAGTGTAAATATTTACTGTAAGCATTAGAAAAGCATAAAGGAAGGGAGAGGAGAAATATGAGATGTTACAGCGCTGAAAGGGAAAAGCAAACACTTGAAACATGAATTGCTACTTAAATGCTAGCTATCAGTGTCAATGGTGAAGGGGAAGCTTACATAAATACAGTATTAGCTGTACAATATTTCATTTACTGAGTTTATGCCATTTATACATTTGCAATGTTTAACATATGAATAGTGTTGGGCAATGCTGTTTCAAATGCTTTCTGTGATACTTTAGCAAGGCCTTTCCAAGTCAAGCTAATTGTTTGAAGACACAGATTTCCCTAGGGTGCACTAGAGCAATATTTATTGGAGCTGTCACTTGATAACATGGGAATTTATACACACCTATGTTACACAGCCACTCCTGTTAGTTTTCTTTCTATGAGACATATTTTCTTTCTAGGTTTGCTATGCTCGAGTTCTTGATTACAGAAGAAAGTTCATTGAGGCTGCCCAAAGGTACAATGAGCTGTCCTATAAGAGCATAGTCCATGAAACTGAGCGACTGGAGGCATTGAAGCATGCTTTGCATTGCACTATTTTAGCATCGGCAGGTAAAACACACATTAAATTTTTTGTATAAAAGACCCAACGTAGGTATTTCGTATCCCCCGAAGCAAGCCAGCTTGTGCGTTACTTGTGGGAAGAGGGATCTTGTCACTAAGACTTGGTAAGGAATCCAAAATTGTGAACACAGTGTCAAAATTATCTATTGGCATACTGTTAACTCCGAGTTGGATTATTAATACTTCTGTGTCTTTGCCAGTGATAAGGTGGCATCTGATAAAGATGCAGGAGATAGTGGCAAACAATGTTTTGGAACTGAACACAACTGAGTTCCTTCTTTGGTAGAGCTTTGTTGGTTAGTTGCATGTATTGAGAAAAGAAGATTATAACTGTGGTGTTTACCTGTATATACTCAATGGTTTGGTGATCATTTATGGGCATCTTTCTTGATTCTCTCAGGACAACAGCGTTCCCGCATGCTTGCTACACTCTTCAAAGATGAGAGGTGCCAGCAGCTTGCAGCCTATGGCATCCTGGAGAAAATGTATCTTGATAGAATTATCCGTGGAAATCAACTGCAAGAGTTTGCAGCTATGCTAATGCCTCACCAAAAAGCAACTACTGCTGATGGTATGTATTTCTCTAAAACCTTGTAATGTTAGGTGTTCATCCACAGGAGTCAGATTTGCCCATTGCAGCAAGAGATGTGATGGAAAATAATTTAGTATTGCTTATATGATTATTTAAAAGTTATTTCCCGGAAAGTTACCCTCATGAGTATGGTTCAATAGTAAAACTTCTTAGCTTCTTAGCTAAGGTTTTGAAATACTCTTCTGGAAGCCTGTAAAAATGTGGTTTCTTTGTCCTCTTCATTGACAGCTTCCTAGTTTTTCTAACCTTGCGTCTGGCCTTTAGAGCTTCTCCAGTTCTAAGTCAGTGTTTTAAACAGGATGCTCAGAAACGTGTGGCAGGCTGTGTGCATGATAAATTTATTTGAACGGCTTTCTGACTGTTGACAGATAGTTAGGCAATGATTTGGACCTCACACTGTCTCCAAATTATTTTGTGATCCATCCCACTGACACCTTACTAGTTTTGTTCTTCCTGAAACCTCTGAACAGTGAGAAATCATGTGAAGTAATGACTTCACTGGAATTCTAAACACATTGGTCTCAATTTTCTAAATTAGAAGAATACTGAAGTGGAAAAATACAGAAGCATGGAATACCTCTCAATCAGGCAAATCTTCCTGTTCAACAATACTTGTTGATTAAGGACAAATAAACAACTGTGTAATTGCAGAGGTGAAAACTGGTTAAAGGTTCTTATTAACAGTATGCTGCAGTCCTTTCCTTTGTTCAATGTGTTGTTTATTTATAGCCCATACTCCTTGTCCTTAGGAGTTAAAGAATGCCAGTTAGTTGGTATTTAATAATATGCTTATCTTCAGCTGAAGGTTAAAGCTCAAATTAGTTAAATTACTAAATCAAGAAGAGAGAAATTAGATGAGGGTTTATTACCATACAAGCACAGTAAGAGAGAGGTTTGTTGTAACCCTGAGAGCTGTAATGAATGAAAAAAAAAAAAATGTTTTCATTTAGCAAGTTTGAACTGGTCACAGGAGGTCAGACTCCCTCAATTCAGATATTGGGTCTTGTAGCAAAACTGAGGGCTCAACCTGATTATTCTAGAAATTAAATAACAGGGTTTAAGCTACCTGTCTTAAAACCAACCACGTGACATCCATCCCTTTTTGATGACTTTCTTCTGTCTACCATAAACTGATGCAAGGCAGCTGCATCCGAACCTTCTGCAGACATAACCCTTGGGGAAAAAAGGCATTTTCCATCTGCTCTGCAGTATAAACCAAGTATTTTAATCTCATAGTAATGGATTTTTTTCTTATCCAACCCCTAAGGTTCCAGTATCCTGGACAGAGCTGTTATTGAACACAACTTACTATCTGCAAGCAAACTTTACAACAACATTACTTTTGAAGAGCTTGGAGCATTACTAGAAATCCCTGCAGCCAAGGTACCAGTTTTCAATGTATTTGGTAAAAACAAGGAACATCAGAGACATGAGAAAACAGCTGTGCTAAATATTAGGAAAATTAGCTAAATATTAGGAAATAATTAAATATAATAATTAAAAATTCCATGTTTTGAGGAAAGGTAAATATCTAGCATCTCTTATGAGAAGGAAAGGTACCTAATGTGGAATGAACAACAGTGGAGTTAGATGCTGCTGATAGAACTTCCATAATTAGTGTTCTCTGTAGAGCTTTTTTCCCTGCCACATGTGGAGTGGATGAAAAACCCATAAGGACTATGAAGTCTTAATAATGTTTAATTTCTTTCATAATGGAAAAAGTTTCTAACTTCTTTCTTCATGGTTTCAGGCAGAAAAGATAGCTTCTCAGATGATAACAGAGGGTCGCATGAATGGATTCATTGATCAGATTGATGGAATTGTTCATTTTGAGAGTAAGTTTGACCATGGTAATTTACTTTTTTTTAGCGCCGTTCAGAGCAAGCTTTTTGAGTTGTTGCCTTACAACCTAAGGAAATTTAAGTTTCTTAGTATCTTCCCTCTGAAGTGAGCTTGCTGCATCCTGCTGTGGCCAGGAGGTGGCAGGGTTTGCCGTAACAGAGGACCACACTTCACCCGCCCTCCCTCCTTGCTCCACCTTCTCTTACCCACAGGGAAGTGTGAATTTATTCCATCGGTTGTCTCATAGGAACAGGTTCACCAGGAAGTTCTCTGTTCACTTCTACTTTGCAATGCAGGAGTTAGGCTTGTAACAGACAGCCAAAATCATTGTAGCTTTTGAATACAGAAATGAGCATGATGTAGCTGCAAGGAAGGCTTCTTCAGCGAGGTAGGTGAGGGCAGTGGCAGAATAAAAAGTCACAGTTGAAAAGGCAAGGGAATTCCTAAGACTTCTTTTGATTTGTTTGGTGTTTTGTTTTGTTTTGTTTTTCAGCTCGTGAAGCTTTGCCAACTTGGGACAAGCAGATCCAGTCACTGTGTTTCCAGGTTAACAACCTGCTGGAGAAGATAAGTCAGACAGCCCCAGAATGGACAGCGCAGGCAATGGAGGCCCAGATGGCTCAGTGACTGTGCAGCCATTGTCTGAACAGAGGCAATCAACTACCTGCTGTGCTGAAAGAGCAGGGCTGTGAACCAAACGAATAACTCACCTTCATTTCCTCACCTTCTGCTTTCACTCTGGCTTAGGACACAATTAGGTGATACCATGTTGGGTGTGACAGTCCCCCATTTCTCTGAGCACAGGATGATACTGTGGCTTCCTCTGCATTGCACTCTGCTGTCCAGACAGCTGTGATTTCCGTGTAGAAGCGGCTGTAATGCCTGCAGCAAGCTTTCATTTTCATTTATTTATTTTTTTCCCACCACTCTTACTACAGCTTTGTAGCCCCTTACTTCCTATGGTGCTTGTCCTGCTGTGAAAATATAAGTGCCATGTTTCTTTCATGTTTCTTTCAGTTGTAATTATTCTAATAAAGGCTGGTTTAAGTGTTGTAGCGACCTGGGTTGCTTTTCTTAAGCAGTACCATGAAGTAAGTTGAGGTTTTGGAATTGTCAGTTTCAGGCCCTGAAAATGTTAGCTGAAAAACTGCTTGTTTCCTCCTTCTCTGTTTATAAAATGTGAGTCTGAAATTGTAACTGAAGGAAATACAGACCCCTCTCTTGCACTGGTGCAGCTGGGCTCAGAATTACCTGTGCTTAAGAGGTGGGGTAAAGACCCCACCCAGAGAACTCGGGGTCAGTGATGAGAACATAGCACGTGTGCCTTGTTTTATTCTCTAGGTCAGGACAAATTGGTGATTTAACAAAAGTATCCATGGTGGTTTTGTGGCAGTGGAGGTGTAATGAGAGACTCTTGACAGGTGAGGATTTTGCACTACAAAAGATTAGACATCTGAGACTGGAGTGGCTGGAGAATACAGATTACTTACATAATGAGATAGGAGTAGGGCGAACCCAAAATGCAATGAAATAACAGAGTGGCATGTCTGATGTTTATCATTCTGGAGCTGGACACTCATTACCTGTTCGCATGGCCTGCCAGATATATATGTCTTATTGTGCAATCTGCTGGAGAAGTTTTGATGGAGAGCTCTTCTGGTAAACGAGAAACAAGGCAGAGTTTCATCGATAGTTGTTCCTGTCCAGAACAACTATGTTTTAGTTCTGGGGTGATCACGTTTGGGTTGCAATTCCAGCTTTGATGTGAATTGCCTTGGCTCTTTCAGTCAAGTAATAACACTTTCTGAGTTTTCAGTCTAACTGTTCATCCTAGGGCTTTTCACCTCATTATCTGGAGGATGGTGGTATCCTCTCAACTCAAACGTTTTGGCTTAATCCACAACCCTAATGCCTTTTTTCCATTTATTTCTCTCTTTGCTTATTTATTACACATGTTTATGTGTTTATATTTTTAGTGCTGCTAGATTTTTAGACAGGAGCTGGTGAAGGGTGGTTCATCCATAAATAGAATGGACTTGTGTCAACCTGGCAGGTGGTAATTCTGAGTCCCAAAACAACTGGCCAAGTCAATTATGACGGCTCCCAGTTGGAAGCATCCTATAGTTTCTGTGGGAGGGCGAGTGGTGGCAGAACACCTGTGGGAGTAGGAAGGAGCTGCCCACCTCTTGACATGTTTAATGTAAAAGAGCAGTGGTAGAAAATCTCCCAAGTCCTTATTGCAGATGGAGGGTGGGTAGCTGTTGACCTTCCGTGTGGGCTGACATAGTCCAGTCAAGGGTCTCTGTTTACTCAGGCTGGTGTCTGGCAACCTGGGCACTCCCCTCCGATACCCTCGAGGCTCATCGGTCTTACTAACCTGCATTACCCTTTAATGCAGCAGACATAAGTAATTTATTGGCTACAGGAGAGACGGTGGTATTTCAGTAGATGGCAGTAAGAGCCAGGCTGACAAGAGCCAGTCCTGCGTGCGCCATAGACATCGGTGCTGTTCTGCTTGTTGCAGAACTCAGAACTAGCCCTGGCGATCCATCGGACAGCTTCTTTTATTTCCAGGTGACCTTTTTTTCTCTCAGTTCTCCCGATTACTTAGAAGGCAAGTATAGTGGCAAAGTATTTATATAGACTGTAAGACAGATATACAATATTTACTCAGTAATGCCTCAAGTTGTAATGTAATCTAGTGTCAGCAGAAAAAAATATACCATTCAAAAATTGTGATTAGGCTTTTGATCAGCTCATTGATGTGGAGGGACTGACCTCATGATCTAAATAGAAACTTCGAGTGGTGAGTTGACTGAATTACACTACAGCTTGAGATTTGGGATGTAACCTTAACAGCTATGAACAAAATATTCATTGCCAAGATTTCACTAATTTCACTGTTCCCATCTGGGAGAAAAAAACAAATTCAGAACCATCTAAATACGAAAGTAACAGTTGTAGAGGAAGCCCAGGTCTTCTCCCCAGGTCTTGCCTCAGTTCGCCAGAGCTCCTGAGGCCTGCCTTCATCTCCCTTGGGCTCCCCAGTCCTCCCCAAAGCTTTCCATGGCTCCCCAAAGCTCATCTCAGCTCCCCAGGGCTTGCCTCAGCTCCCCAAAACTCGGCTCCCCAGGGCTCCCCATTCCTCCTCAGGGCTGCGGTGATGTGATGGAACTGACGGCAAGCTGTGGGGAGGACAGACTCATCACAGCTGGGACGATACGTAAGCTGAAACACCGGGCAGCGCATCTTTATTTCAAATGGGAACACATACACGGCACAAAGAATTTTACGCTACACAAGACACAGGGCTGTCCTGAGCAGCTGCACAGTTGCATTGTCTCTGAGGAGTTCTGGTGGAAAATCACAGAATCACAAAATGTTAGGGATTGGAAGGGACCTCAAAGGATCACCCAGTCCAATCCCCCTGCCAGAGCAGGAACACCTAGATGAGGTTACACAGGAAGATGTCCAGGCGGGTTTTGAATGTCTGCAGAGAAGGAGACTCCACAACCTCCCTGGGCAGCCTGTTCCAGTGCTCTGTCACCCTCACTGAGAAGAAGTTTCTTCTCATATTTAAGTGGAACCTCTTGTGATCCAGCTTGAACCCATTACCCCTTGTCTTACCACTGGTTGTCACCAAGAAGAGCCTGGCTCCATCCTTGTGACACTCACCCTTTATATATTTATAAACA
>VWYH01004263.1:0-24752 GCA_013399365.1 Pampusana beccarii | reverse complement strand
ACATCCTCACCTACCTCTTCTTCAAGATCCAGGGCCTCACACTTATTACAGAGGGGCACCTGGGGAAGCACAGCAGGTAGGGAGGGAGGTTGGCTGTGACACTGAACCGGAACTCGCTTCCAACCCTCGTCGTCTTTTTGGTCCCCCACCTCTGCCCAACAGCAACAGGGGGTTCATCCCCTGCTCGGCGGTGGGAGCAGGGAACCAGGGAACCCTGCACGTTGCAGGGGACCCTCATCTTCCAAACCTGCACACAAGAATTACACTTCACCATCAGATGACAGCAGAAACTGGGAAGGCTCTCAAAAACTAAGGGGGAAAAAAGGAAGGAAAAACTAGGAAAGGAAGGGGGAAAAAAGGAAGGAAAAGCTAAGGAAAAAAAGGAGAAAAAACCACTATCCCTGAAGAACTAGACAGCCCCTCAGAAGAATTTACAGTCCCACACTCACACAAACCCGTTACACTCGCTTCCCGTTCACGGACACCATATACACCCCGCGACCCCAGGGGCACCAGGTCTACCTGGGACCCCAGGTGTCGTGTCTCCCCTTTTCCTGCTCCCCCATCCCCGTGACTCTGAACTTTGGTTCCCTCCCCACTTTGGTTCCGCCCTGTGCATCCTCGAAAACCATCCATTAGTGTCCCCTCTTTTACCTTCCCCCCCCCCCCCCCCCCATGACCCTATAATTTGGTTCCACCCTCCCTCTCCTGTAGGCCTCGGTGCCACCCTGGGGGTACCTGNGGGTCACTATTGGGGGGGTGGGAGGGGTTTGGGGTCACTTTGGGCAGGTTTTGGGGTCACTTTGCCTGGGTTTTGGGGTCACTGTGGCTGGGGTTTGGGGTCACTGTTGGGCGGTTTTGGGTGGGGTTTTGGGTCACTTTGGGAGGGCTTGGGGGGCCACTGTTGGGGGAGCTTGGGGTTACCCTAACCCTGGCCTTCACTGATTCCTTTTTTGTTATGGACTTTTTGAAAGTGAAGGATACCCTGTAAGATGCGAGTCACACCAATTCCCAGGTGAGATGTCAGGCCGCTTGCAGAGCCTATACTTGCAAAAGTGTCTACAGTGGGTTATCATAGATACTCAAAATAAGATTTAGAACAGTTGTGGAATACAAATGAAAAAGGTACTGCTTGTCTGTCCTCATCTCTGTTCACATCCATTTTACAGCACTGTGGACTTAAAACACTGACAGGGTGTGATACAGTTTCAAGCTTTAAATGAAGGGGAATATAGAAAAAAAGAGGAAGCAGCAGCATTCAAGAGTATATTGTAGTGGGGGCTGGATGCTGAAATAATCAGTCTTCCATGTAAAGTTCTTAGAGCTGTTTCCAAAAGCAAGCTGAGGTTATTTCTGTACTAAGAATTATTAAATCTTCAAAACCAAACATAGCCAAACTTGACAATAGTTAATAGGTTTTGTAAAGAGGAAAAAAAAAGACAAGAAAAGGGTATATGTATAGAATAAGGAGCTGCTGAATGTAACTCTCTACTAAAGGCTTTTTTACAACCTTTTGAAGAAGAGAAGCTACATATATAACTAGCGGTTTTATACAAGACATTTCCTTTTGCTTAAAGCAGTGTTGAAAGATGGGGCTGGAAATCTAGACCCACCTTTGCAAGTCTCCTTCACCAGCCTCTGACTAATAGCCTTGACCTACAGGGTTTTGCTAGTGGAGCTCAACACGTGTTCCCTTCACCTGAGGGCACCTTCTCTGATCAGATGCTTTTTCCTTCCATGCAGAACAGAGATTAACAACAGGAGAGGATTAGCAGGGAGGGGAGGATTATGACTTCACTGGATGCTCTGCATGGGTAGAGGCTGGTTGGGAATTCAGGATGTACACCCAGCCACTGGGCTAATATAATAATATGCACAGCTTGAGAAGGTACATTTCTACTGTAGGAGTAACCGTAGACCCAAGACAGGGTCAGAAGTACTTTTGCTGGTCCGAGTAAAAGGTGTTATGGCTCCTACTGTAAAAAATCCTTCGTTATCTCCTACAGGTTTAATTTTATTTTTGTAAGTATTGTTTTTAGCTGAAATTTGCCTTTAGATCATTAACGGTGTTTCTCTGCTTTTGTGGCATGTGTGAAGAGCCAGAGGGAAATTGGTCACTGGACCAGGAGTTCATATTTAGTTTAGGGCTCATCAATAGGTTTGTCAGTAGTCCCAGGGAAAACATATCAAAAGGGAAATGAGATTGACTCAATGAAGAATTTCAGGAGGGGGATGTACTAGTGTAAGTCAATATGGCTTAAAGGAAAACAGATGCTGGCAAACAATCCATGTGGTGTTTCTTCAGTAGAAGCACTAGGGTTGGAAAAAGTAGTTGTACAAATGTGGTAGGTTTGGGTGACAAAAGATACTAAACTTCACAGGAATTGGTGACTTGCTGGAGTTAGCTGTTGCAAGCTGATAGGATAAGAGTGAACTGATCTCTTTCCAGCTATTGATTAAGGAATTCTTATGTGCTGAGGGCCGTTGTGAGAAACAGCCGCAACTCAGCATTTCTATTTACAGTCTGCAAGTAAATAGGTAATAGAACAGTATTTGTGGATGCTATGTGACAGTGAAGGCAGACTGGTAAGGCAAGACAGTCTGGATGGAGGGGAGTCCTGAATGCAAAATAGTCCTTGAAATGGCTGTAAGCAAATCAGACATAGGTATGTGAGTATTTCGTTGCTTTTTAGCTTGTATATCGGCACTGGCAAAAGTGTTAAGTGAAATAACCCAGAAATTTGAATACCTGTGTTTTAAAACGGATAGTAAAGCGTTGGGACAATACAGCAAAGTGGTGTTAGACTGATTTTAAAGAAGGCAAATGTCTTTTAGGGAGGACCTGAGGAATTTATGCTACTGCCTTACTTCAGAAAAAGTCCCAGGAGAGGCTGTGTTATAGTACGTTCTCTTCTGTGGAAAGCAAGTTTACTAAACTAGGGTGAGAAATGCAATAACAAATGGGTAGAGGTTGAAAACGTGCAACTGTAATGATAAAACAAAGCTGCAGTTCCTAAGAGGAGCAATAAAGCTCTGGAACTGTCAAAGGGAAAGGACAGATTTCCACTCCTTTGCTTTCTTAAAATGCAGACTGGCTGTCTTGCTGGAAAGTGGCTCAGTCAGCTAATACTGGCTGAGTTTAGTCCTGAGGTAACGGTGCCGTTACAAGAGGTCAGACAAGGTGACCTACTGGTCTGTTCAGGCCTTGAAGCTTCTTGAAGCTACAAAGTGAAGGTGAAAAGATTTGCACCTTCTTACTGTTATGCTGCAGGTTTTAGATATTTTTATCCTACAATGCTTGCAATTTATGGTCAGACAACAAAGCAAACAAGTTAATCAAGCAGTATCTACTCAACTTCTGGGTCTGAGTGGAAGGTTACATCACATTTTCAAAGGTATTCATACTTCATTGGAAAGTTTGAATTTAACTAATGAAATACATGCCTAAATTCCCTGATCAGAAAGTGAGCAGCTAGGGTACATGTTGCTACATGTGAAATATTTAGGGTTTTTTCTGTTGGGGTTTTGCTATAGTTGAGTTTTTCTACCTCTGGGCGGCTTTGAGCCACATGTTTGCTCAGAAATGGTCTTACTGTTTCTAGTTTTTCTCTAGTCAAGGAAGCCTGTGGGGCTGGGAGACAAGAGGTCTCTGGCTTCTCAATGGGTGCTCAGCTGAAGGAGATGGTGTTTGGTTTTCTCTGAGATACGGGCTATCCTGAACACTTGGGGCACTGTGAGCAACGCAGAGGTTAGAATTTCCAGAAATGAGCTATTCTCACCTTGTGAGGAACAGATGTAGTTTCCAGCAGTGATGTTGCAAGGAGTTAAGTAGCCTTGGTGAACACAGGTCCCAGGGGATGCCCTGGAAGGGTTATTCTATGTTAAGCTGTTACCCAGGTACAAACGAACAAAACAGAAGCGCTGTGCAAATACATCTGCCAGCAGTGGTGGGATGTGTTCCTCTATTTGGATACAGGATCATCCTTCTCGTTTTCACATTCCTCTGTCAATGGTTGGAGAGTAGCGTTAGCTAAATCTGTGGGGGTCTGGCCTTGGCAATTAATTACTTTCTTGTTGGGGGTATGGTCTCTGGTTTCAAAGCCCTTTTGGGACAGCTGAGCATTTGGTTGAACTGTCGGGCTGTCATCAAATGACTGGGTACCTTTGGGCATGCCTTCAGACACGAGCCATGGCAAGCTCTGGGGTGCATGTCCCTTTGGGCAGGCTGGGCAGGAGCTGAATGATGGCATTGAGGGGGTCAGCAGTGTCTGGCTGCTGGTTTGGGATGCCTGAAGAGGCAGAACAACTACTATGAAGTAATGCTTGAAGAACTAAGTGTGTTGGATGGCACACATAGGTACATAAGGTACATAAGCCAGAAGGTACATAATCTCCTAATCACCTGGCTTTTTAGTCTTGTGATTTACTGAGTTGCCTCTTGCAGGAGAACTATCAAACATGGGTGAGAAGCTGATAATACTTGTGCCTTGCCTGCTAGTGCAGACTAGTGATTGACACTGACATCTTATTAGTGCTGATTAGTGACAGAGCTGGTAACTTGAGGAAAATGAAAAGACAGGTGGGTGATCTTCAAATCAGTGCTCGCTACCTCTCATGTGTGGGCTGTTGTTAGCAGAATGGTGGGCTGGTTTAGAAGTGCCTTCTGCTGTCAGCTTAGAGCTTGTGGCATTGAGCTTACTCTTAACATAATTTAAGGAAAGTGATGCTGGTCATGAAATCGTGCAGCTGTTCTTTGAAATCCCATCAGTCTACTGTGTCCTGGCATGAATGCAGATGGCCTTTGGGAACCATGGATTGGTAAAAGACCACTGAAGAAGAGAGACTGGATTATCAGTTGTAATACTTAACTATACTGGGGTCTTGTACAATTTTTAATTAAAAAAAAAACAACATGTAACTGACAATTACATGTCCTGACATGCAGACAGTCAATTTGATAGGCAGTTGTTCCTCCTTTCTTTGCCCAAGTACAGGCCTGTTTTTATCCGATCTTGCATTTGGCCCTGTGTGACCACGAATTTCTCAGCCTGTGCTAAGGGATCTTCTTGCAGCTCATGGGGACAGGACTGGCAGAATAGGCACTGGCTTATGTCTAAGTCTTATTACAAACTCACCTGTCCCTCCTGCACTCACTGCAGACCTCATGCCAGGCACTGGGGATGTTTAGGTGGCTTCATGCTGAGAGGGGAGCAAGGTCATGGGCAGAATTGTGGGTGGTTAAGGAGAAAGTTGAGATTTGCTTTGCATACACGCTACACATAATGGTTTGACACAAGGCTGTTGAGGACAGATTCTGTACTTGTACTGAGTAGATGGCTTAGTTCACACAGATGGCTGCTTCTGGGCCTTTATTTCACTGAGATACTGTAATTGCTATGTTGGTTTCTGGTTATTTATTTTTACTCAAACGTCTCACTAGGAGACAGATACCAGCCAGCTGCTACCCACTCCTGAAGGTCTAAAACAATCGTGATACTTAAAGGAGAAGATGGTTAAAGATGTTCCATGCGCTTCTCCAAGCCAGTTATTTTGTTTCCCATCCTTGTAAGAGTTGGCAGGCGCTTTCTTCCTTTGTTGACATATTGCCATTGCTTCTGGCTGCAATCAGCACCGACTGTGATATTAGCTTGTATTACTGTAGGAGACAATCTATACAAATGATTAGGTCTTCTTTCTCACCAGTACATGGCAATCAATCCCTAAGCTACTGGGGCTAGCAGAGCAAACCATTGCGTTTTCACAAAATGAGATATGTTCCTTTTTGGTGGAAAGCCACTTGTACTTAGCTGGATTGGTTTTCCTGAGAGCATGACCAAGTCAGCTTAGGATTTCTACAAGTTAGATGCAACACATGGGAAGGGAGTCTGTTACCTCATATTTTAAGGGCTTCAGAAATTAAGCACGGATTCTGTCTCACAGCAAATAAAACTAGGTTGTAGTGGGTGTATGGGACTCCTGTTAGTACCTGCAGATCTCATGTGGGTAACTGGTCTTGCTGTTCTTCTACACTAAGCAGGGACACTTAATGCAGTTTGAAGTCACTGTTGTTCAGCAAATTTAGCACCAGTTGTAATTGCTTTCTGAGCAGCTGTTGGAAACTTTGTCCTTAAAGAAATGTGTCTGGGGGAGCCAAAGAATGACCTTCACTTTCTGACTGAAATTTAGTCTTTTAAGCTAATTCTTAAAAATGCTTCCAAAATAGACAATAGATTAAAAACGAAACAACACCAAACACAAAAACCCCAGAACTATGAAAATGTGGCCATTTGGGATAAAGAAAACCAGACTGTACAGGGCAAGAGTTTTCCTGCAATTAACTAGTTGTTCTCATGGTCGTGGCCAGAGGGTTTCACAAAGGGTAGCTCTGCTTTGCAGGCAGTTTGGTCTCCTGTGCTGGCCTAATGTTAGGCAGAAAACTGATTCAGGTCCACTGCTGCTGGACACAGATGACAACTGCAGTACTTGGACTGTCTCAGCCAGGTGAAACAGCCTTTTGTGAAACTACCGCATTCTCAGTTGTTAGTTCTGAGTGTTCGCCAACCTTTTTGTACGCTAGGTACAGTTATAAACCTGTTCTGTGTCCCTGAAGAGGGTCTGGTGAGGTGCACATGGGTGGGACACATGCCTTGGATGGGCTGGAGTTACAGCTCTGGCAGCTCAGCATATGCTGCATTTTTGCCAGTAACAGCCATAGAGTTGTACAGATGTCCCAAACTGTGTGCTACAGATGTGCAAGAATAATTTAGCCTTGGTTACCAAGTGGTGGCCCACGAGAAGGAGAGAGCCCAGCTTGAGTTAGCATCACCTGAAGGCTGGTGCTGCATAAAAATGCAGCATATTTTGGCATTACATGCACTGAAGTATGTCAGCATGGGCCTAGTTCTTTGTGAAGGATCTCTAAATGAAATGGATCACAAGATTAAAGCACATGCAGCAGAAGCTAGCTAGGAAACTAAGTGAAAATATCCTGATTACCTAGTAGTACAAATGTCTGGTACCTAAAATCTACATTCCATTTAAAAGTTACTCTTTAAACTGATTTAGTTGTTTTGAGGCATGTCTTAAAGAACCAGTCATGTGCAAGATTGTTTTAGCTTGTGATAAAGGCTTTACTGCTGTGCACAGGATATATTTTATTCGTGTTTTCCATGCAGTTTGGTTTTTGTTTCCTAGAAATGGCTGTTATGCATGGTGACCCAGAGAGCCGTCTATAATGTCAATAGCATCTCCACACCTGTGAGGGTGAAAAAACTGGATGGTTGTCCTTAATGAGCAACTGAGTCCCCCAGTTTCCACCGTGCAGGAAAAGCCTGTGTCTGTAGGAGGCAGCAAGCTCTTGCTGCACTTTATTCTGTACAGCAGACAGTGACTCCCTTAGGACCTGCAAGCAGAACAAGACAGGAAGCCCTGCCACCCCTCAACTGCAAGGCACCTCCTTTTGCTTTTGCCTTATGACAGTCAGGCAGCAGAACGTGGATTTCCATTTCAAGCTTTTGTCCACCTGTCGTGTCCATGCTGCAAAGAGCTGGGTACCATAAACACACCCCAGATACTTTGCAAAAACAAACTGTGCTGAGTTCTGAGCTTTCATACCGAACTTCTTGCGGGATTTCAGTTCAGCTCAACTAAGGCTTGCTTTTGTATCTCTTGATAATACAATAAAAATTAGTTTGTGCATGGCTAATAAGGGCTTTAGTTGCTTTGAAACTTGTGAGCTGCCTTCTCCAAGGATAGCTGAGACCTTATGGCAGTTGGGTAGTAAAGGGCTGAATCTGATCAGCACAAGTGCTCCTAAAACCACCAAGAACAGCACCCAGCACAGGGGGGGTGTGCTGCAGAGTAGGTGTGAGTTTCTATAGAGAACATTATCTGTTTGAGCTTTTTAAAAGTGCCTTCAGACTCTCACCTGACTGCATTGGTTCCTACCACCAGTAGTTTGTGAGCTTAGCAGGAGCTGAATTCATTTCTCATTAGTGACAGTAGGAATCTGCTCAAGGAAGGTTCTCTCCAGGCCATCCCTCTTCTTTAACTCTTTTTTTTTATGTTCCTACAACATCAAACAACTTATCTGCTGCCAGAAAACGTGAGTGCTGGCTGTATAACACCTGGTTAATTCTCACTTGCCGCTTTGTCACATGGGTCATTCTTGATGGGCTCTGCAGCTGGTCTCCTTTGCTGCTCCTAATCTCTGCTGAAACATTTTAAGCCGCTAAGGACACACAGTGATTCACAGTGGTGTCATGATTTATTTTCTGCATTAACATCGCGGAAGCATCATCTCGCTAAACAGAAGAGCCTCCAGGATAGTGCGTTAGGGATTATCAGGAAAAGCCGGCAGGTTGTTCAGTGTAGACTACAAAAAGCCTTTCTTAAACATGGTAAATGAAGTTTTCTTAAAACCCTGATTTCTCCTCTATCAGAGGTCTTGTTCGTGGTTTGTGCAAATGTCTGTGTATAGCATGTTAGCCAGGGATTAATTTTTGTTAGGTGGAAAATGCCCTACAGGGATTTCTCTAGTATTGGAGGGCAAACTGTTGAATTATGCTGGTCCCTGGTGGCACCTTCTGTGTTTAAAATTCCTCAGAAAAAGGCCTGAGAGAGGGCTCAGCAGAAGTGGTTTTGTTCCCATATCTGAAGGCAGGAATTCGTCTTTGCTCTTCCATTGGTTCCCCTTTAGGAAAGAATAAGCAGCAGCATACTGCTACAATCTATTTAGACAAGAAAAATCACAAAAATGCAGCCAAGAGTTAGGTAAAAGTTTAGGATCCCTTGGAGAGTTGAATTTTTCAGGCTTAATAGGTTTGGAGACAAATCTTGGAAGAAGTACTCTGAGGCTGCAATGGGAGCCCTTGTGTGTCCATGCAAATGGGTCTCATAGGATTTCTCAG
The DNA here is from genome assembly GCA_013399365.1 of Pampusana beccarii. Taxonomy (NCBI): domain Eukaryota; kingdom Metazoa; phylum Chordata; class Aves; order Columbiformes; family Columbidae; genus Pampusana; species Pampusana beccarii. The sequence goes on along the minus strand of VWYH01004263.1, from coordinate 15,843 downwards.
AGGGAAAATGCAACCCCTTGAATGCCAGTGGCTGGGACAAGGGAGGACATGGACCCCTGTCCTGTACCTTTAATTTACAAATGAGCTAACACTAGCCCACCTGAATTATGGTTTCTGAGTACCAAAGAGGTACTCAGAGGTACTCAAAGAGGTACTTTGCATTGTCCCAAACATCTTAAAGTGTCTCCTGCAAGGCACTTCTCTTGCAGTGTTACCTGCTGGGCTGTTTGGATAACTCATCATCCCATCTCCTGTAGCTGAGAAGCACCTTTCGAGATGGGTGAGAGATGTCATGCGCAAGAGAGAGCTGTTTTTCCTACTTGTCTATGGAGGGATCCAACATGCCTTGGACGTGTCATGCTTACAGCACCTTTATACAGCATTTGTTGGGCAGGATAAATAGCATTCAGGTCACTGCCTCCCTTACTATGGCTGCTTAGCTGCAGGATCCCAAGGGTAAACTCTTCCTCTGAGAATTAGTCATGATCTCCACTTGGGGACAATATTCAGATCACCCCAACTGTTTGACCTCTTCCTTAGAGGTTTTGGAAATGAGCTACAGATATGCTCACATGAATGGAAAACATGCTTGTGTTGATGATAACAGAGCGAGTGTAACTAACGTGACAGTACATTAGTGTTGCCACTTCAAATTAAAAGGGCAAAAAAGCTAGTTTATGCATTCCAGAATAGAGATAATGGGACAAAGTTATTTCTCCTCTTGTCTGATTGTTTCTGTGTATGATTTTCTGGGGATGTCCTAGCCATTCCTTCAACTTGTGAGTAGTTGCAAGTTTCTTGACAGTGCTTCACTTGTTATTGGAGCTTTTACTCCAATGGATGGAAAACTACCATTTCATCTTTTACAGCCAGTTGACCTACTGGAATAGATGCACTTCAGCCAATTAGTCGTTGTGATTTTTTTTCTCTTCTTACGTGACATGGCTGGTGCTGCGGAGCAGTCTTCCTTTCTGCACCACAGTGCAATTAGTGAAAAGCAGCTGAATGTTACTGACAGCGTTTGGTGCTATCCGTCTTCTAAGAAAGAGCGCAGCGAGGTAGGATAGCTTCTGTGAGCCTGTTGATATGTATGTGCCCTCTTGACCGCACAGATGTGGAAGCAGCCACACTTCAAGATGCTGGTTCTCAAACCAGAATCGCTTCACGTTCAGTCCCTGTAGCTTAGTTAGTTTCCTGTGTCTGCATAAGCATCTGGTAGGTTGTTAATGTGAAGGCAGCAGTTGAAGAAATGCCTTCCCTTCCATGCATATAGTCTCACAAATCAAATGTGTGATAACTTCATCTAGAGAGAAGTTCCTTTGGCTCCAGCCTGCAATAAACACTTTATTGAGAAAGGAGAGCCACTAGTGCTCAGGAATTCCCAGGGCTGTTCTTTAGTGCAAGTAGGTTTTGCTAAGGACTATTGGTCCATCCAGATTACATAAATATCCTTCCTCCCCTCAAATACTTGGTGTTAGAACTTGACAAGAGCACTGAAAATGTCAGAGCGGATGAGTCCTGCTTTGTAAGGAAATCTTTGAGGTAGCAATATAGAAAATCTACAAAATTTAGCCTGAAGCAAGTGCTCGTTTTCAGCTGAATTTTTCCCAGCAGCTCATTGTGAAAGGTAAGATGGGAGATACATAACATGCTCTGATCCCATCCAGCTCGGAGCTGAGCTGTCTTGCATTTGGGGGGCAAAGTTAATACAAATATTGTCACCCAGTAAAAATAGGAAAAAATATTCTCTACTTACTGTAATATAGCCTTTCCTTGAGTCACGGAGTAGCAGGTAACAGGCAGTGCTGAGGGCAGCTGCAATTAAGATGGTGACTACCTTGGGATTAAGGTTTTTTCTTTGCAGAAACTATCTCAGTGCTTACAGCTGGAGAAATTGTTGTGTTACTCCTTCAAAATGTGCCACTGTTAGCATCATCTGTGACTGAAGAAAGTAGAACAGAGTTGTTCCAGCTATGGTGGAATGGGAGCCACGAAAAAAGGCATGAATATAGGCAGAGACCAGTCCCTCTTCTCTTGCACCTTCCATCAAGTGTACAGGCTTAATAATTACATAGCTATAGGACAATGGATGGAATTGGCACTGCTAGAGTTGAGGTTGTGCAAAACGATTCATCACGCCCTCAACACTTACGCTGTCTAAATGGGATGGGTGGAGCAGGGAAATAAACTCAGGGAAGTATAAAGTGAACCAGAAAGATTAGTGATGTGTCTGAAATTCTGTGAATTTGAGGGGAGAATATGTGTTGGCAGGATGTGTGATTGCATGTACATCCTTGAGACACCGATCAGCAACTTTATTGATCTGTCTGGTAATCCCACCTGGTACAAAGCCCTGTGCTTACAGGGGTCAGGGGTGCTGGGCTTCCCACTCGGCCCATTTTGATGTTAACTATGAAACTTGTTGGGTTACTACCATACTCATCCTCAGCACAGGGGTCTTGCAGCCACAGGTTGGAATGGAGGAATTCAAACGCTAATGAAGCATTCTGCTGGTCTCTGCTACTCTTATGTTTACCCAAATGCCATTTACGGTCATGTATTCTCAACTTGCCCACGTGAAGGATGAGTAGGGACTATCTCTGCCCCTTGAAAGTACTACACATCTGTTCGACAGTGCACATGATGGATTTTAATATACATTTAAGTAAAATATATAACACAGCTGCTAGGCAATTTATTTTCACCAGTGGAAAGACTATATTTCAAGACAGTGGTGAAATGTCAAGTGAATTATGGGGTTTGACTTCTTACTTGTGAAAAAAAAAATGGTATATTTTAGAATCTGAACCAGACTAGTTTTTAATTATGCACTGTTTTGCTTTGATTTACTAGGCAGGTTATCTGGAGGCCAAAACACAAGTATATTTTCCCTAGTCAGTCTGGAACAGAATGACTTAAAGGGCATCCCTTAGACTAAGTATTTTATTTTTAACAAGCTACCATAGTTTCTTGCTAGGTTTTAATCTTTTGCCTACAAGATGAACTCTTTTGTGGGTTAGTATCAACTTCACCTTTCTGTTTTATGTTTTGATTATTTACTGGCAACCATGTAGATTCTGCATATGGCTTAGTCCACAAGGTTTCCGGAGAAATAGGTGTAGCCTGAGCTTGTCTACGCAGGGCTTCTAGTTAACTGACTGCTCTTTCTTGTGGAGATCTGAGAATTGAAAGAGAAGCTAGAGGCACTTGGTGGTTCAGTGGAAATGCGTGCATCTCTGTGCTGTTGACCATGTGCCAGACACCCTGGGCTTTTGAGGAGTAAAGCTGTTCAGTCTGGTCAAGCAGCGGAGTGGGTCCCTCTTCTAAGCCACTGCCGGGCTGCCTCTCTGGAGCCACCTGGGTGCCTCATAGCTTGGGGATGATGGGTCCTGGGCAGTTTGGGCATGGCTGGAGAAAAGCACCTGGGATACAGAAGCAGCCAGGACCAAATGGCATCTGGTTAACTGGAGCTTTGAAGACCTCTTGCAACAGCTCTGGTTAGTAGCACAGGACAGGAGACGATATCCCCTTGTGCTCACTATATCCGCTTGGTACTGATAGTAACACTGATGTCTAATTTTACCAAACAACTGATGGTCCAACCAAAACCCTGTGAGATTTAACTTTCTTGCTGTGGTCTCATGCTGGAATTTTGTGTTCAAATCAAATGCCAAAAGTTTCTAAAGAGAGATGAACTTCGAGTGAAACATGCGTTTCTTTTCAATGGATTGAGGGCTCGTGATCAGTAATGAAAATCCAACGTATCAGTTGTCTTGGACGTTTTCCTGCATGCTGGTCATGGGTAAGTCCTGTATTCTGACTGCAGATGTAGAGATGCAGCGTGTAGGCTTCCAACATCAGAGTAACCTCTCAGCCTCTATAATGGCTGATGGAAATGGCTAGTTTGGGTTAGTAAAGAGCTGAGCAAAGCTAAATGTAAGGACCAGGTGTTAACATCCCAACCAGCACTTGATGAATCGAATAGATTTGATAAAATTTGTAATATTCTGACCGCAATCCTAGTCTAAAGTACCTAGTACATTTACCTGGTGTGAAGTAACCCAACAGCAATGTGAGGCTGTTTTGGTTGCTCTTGTCTTGGAAGATTATTTTGAAGGAAAGCAGATGATTCAAATAAGGGCTGTTATGTGAAAATAAGGATATGATAACCTTTAGTATAAAGTATTTTAGAGAAAGTGTTACTTCAATAATTTGGCAGCAGGAGTTGAAAAACGACACTGCAGGCAGGCTGACTGTCAAAAGTTAGCGAGCACTGATATTGTGCTGCAAGAATGACTACTGCTTTCACATCTGCTGATGCTCCAGCCTGACCCCGCTTCCTTCTGGGATCTTAAATTCTTGTAGCCTGTTTGATGCCTTAGAGAGCTGTAAAATGGACACATGGGCATTCAGCTTTTGTACTGGAAAGTGATCTCTTGACACGTGATAAAGTGCTGCAAAGCAAGCTGATATTTGTCAGTGAGCAGCGGAATTTGATTTGTTCACTGGGATTCCTAGTGCTAGTTACTTAAGTTACATTTTTGAGTTACTTTTAGGTTATTCCTGTGTCAGTACAAAATTGATAAAGAGGCAACAAATCCATCTGAAGAATTATGTAAGTAGAAAGCCAGCTGTCCAGTAATAGTAGTCTGTGCTCTGTGTAAGTGCTCCCAAAGCGTACCGTGCCTATTAGTAGTTGTTTGTGATAAAGGATACATATCCATATGGTACACGCACTCCCCCCCTTCCAGAAAGCAACAGAAACTTCAAGGCTGATGGACCACTATAGTCATGCACACACCCCTTGGTTGACATACAGGGACCTTGACCAATGAAATGTCTTGGTTGAGAGAAGTTTCTGGACCACTCCTATAAATGACCACAGCTCATATTCAGTTAGGGTATGAATGAAGCTCACCAGAGATGCCCATTGATTTGGTCTTTCTCGGAGCAGTAGGGCTGAAGTAGAAGATTCTCTATCTAAGGGACGTTCCTTGGGGACGGAGACACCTTGCTGACCTGCTAAGTGGTCTTCTGGCTACCCTGGGAGTCTTCACTTCATGAGAGTGGGAAGATGCTAATTCTGAATAATCACTCTAGAGTTTTGGGGTCTGATCCCTTGAGTTTGAATTGGCTGTGTAGTAACCGAACTCCTAACCAGTACCCAAACCTGTGTTTTATAATGATGTTGGAGTGCTGAATAATTTTGGATAAACCCTTTTTCTAGTTGGTTTTCTGCTAAACAGTTCTGGTTGGAATAAAGACTGTTGGAGCTTATAGCCTGCCTCAAGCGACTTTTGGGTTCCTCTGTGACAACCCATGACCGTGGTTTCTGTAGTAAGTTGGGGAAGAAAATTTGGCCCTACTCCCCATGTAACTTTTTTTCTTTTTTTGGACAAATATCACTCTTTTAAAGAAGCTCCATAACCAGCGAAACTGGGTGGAACTCCTAATTCACCAGCTTTACCTAACAGTAAGTGCTGCACGTATGGTCTGACCATACTGTAAATATGACCAGAGCCTTCTCTGGCCAGCCTGGAGGACAGACCGTGCTTGTCTGATCTACTCCTCATGTAGTTAGCATTCATTGGCCGGGTTGTGGAGGGCTAGATGAACTGATATATATTGGAAACCAGGTAGTGTCTTCAGTTTTCCTCAGAGTTAGAGCTGCAGTTGATTATTATTATTTTTTTTAGTATTAAGTTTTAATTACCTTATCACTTAGATACACTAAACTGGCAAACATGCTTCAGTGAGCCTGCATATTGCAGCACAGCTGCTGAGCGTACTACAACATGGATGATATGCTTTATCTGGTAGGTCTGTCAAGATGGGGTTTTAATTCTTTGTATTGGTATGAAATGATTCTATCTTTAACCTTAGAAGTGTCCTTCCTATTTTAGTTTCCTGTTACGAAACATCTATTAGGAAAAAGACAAGCCTTTAAAGTTCAGAAAGACTTTCTAGCACCAAGAAGCAATGGTTTGTTCACTGCCTCTTAGTGTCAGGGTAGCTTCATAATTTTCTTTTGCTGTTGTGGTGGATGTTCGCAGTTAGAGCCACATGACTGCTGCTCAGGCAAATTAGGGACAGATATAGAAGGAATGGTTGCACTTCTCAGAAAAGGAGGAAATAGCAGGGCAGATAATTAAAGTGATGATCTTGTCAAGTGGAAGGTGGGGGGCAAGGAAAGGCAGTGAAACCTAAATACAAAAAGGTGGTTATGGGGAACAGGAGGAGAGAAACAGCCTTGTGCTCTGTTTGCCTTCTGCCTGGTGACTAAAAATTATCTGCAGTAAGTCTGTGTAACACTACCCTGGCTGTGGCCTGACAGTCACGATTTCTATTCATTACATGGAATTTGTTCTCCTGAAGTAAATCTGAGGAAGTATTTATATAACTATATCTGTCTACAACATGAATTTATTTTCATGCTGTAAACAAGTATCTAATGCAGACTGTAGAGAGCGTCAAAGCACAAGAGCTGAATGAGAAGAAGTAGAAAGCCATTCCGTAGAAAGAGCCATCGTGTGAAGAAGCAGTTCATATTCTGGGTTGTAAACATTTCAGCTGTAATTTGCACTTCCTTTTTTACCTTCATGTGACTATGCCCACAAGTTTTTCCTGGACATAGCTGTGTACATCAAAAAAATAGCATAAGGTTTTCACAGCAAATGGCGTTTCATAACTGAGATTTTTTTTTTTTTTTTAAGTTGTTAAACTTGGAGGCCAGTGAAGTTTCTTTGGTTCCCAGCAGAACTAGATGCTCCACAATACACAGCCCAGGTTTGCTCTTCCCTTGAGGCTGGATCTGAGGGAGTAAACCGGGCAAGCAATGGTTCTGTGCCTCTGGTGACACCTGCGGAGTTGCTGGCATGTGGGAGCTCAGGTGGCACGGTCAGATCCGATCCTTCTGGACTGGAAATCAAGGCACCCATACATTGGAGGAGAGGTAAATACTTTACCTGCTCATCAAGATCTGTGTTTCAAATGTGCATATTCAAATGTAGCCATGGAAATTCTTAGTTTTGTGGTTTTAGAGACAAAAATATTTAACACCCATTAACTTGAGTGCAAGTTAAGCATTTGCACTGAACAGCTGGGGATCAAGCCACCTATGAAACACGAGTGTAACCTTGAAGAAAAGAAAGCAGATAATCTCCACACTTAGCCGCATGAAAAAAAATCCAGTTTTCAATACTTGTAGTGTTATGTAGGGTATTTCTAATTAAGTGTTGCTAGGTTGTTGCATGTGTGGCTGTTCCTTAGATCCCTTTATAGATGGATGGGTTGTGTGCCAGTGAACACACCTATTAACCTTCATCTGATAGAATAATTAAATAAAGTATTAAAAAAGCCATATTAAAGATACCTGTATAGGCTGGTTGTTTTTATTGTTCTGGTTTACTTGAACACTGCTGGGTAATATAATAGCGGTGTAGTGTTAGTTGTGGTTTATCTCAATAGGATTATCAGGGTTTTCCAGCAATTGCTTCTAGCTTTTTAAAAGATAAGTATGCAAAATTGAGATTTTTGTAGAGACAAGCTGGCTGCAGGTATGCAAACTCTTCACACCCTGTGTGATAAATAATAGTGCGCAGGTGTCAACAGTGCTGCTTTGAGGATGTGTAAAAAGTATTTTTGGGGATGGTACCATGTGGATAGGCACACTGGCTGCAGACATTGAAAAGATTAATTACCTCATGTAGAAGTAATAACAAGACCAGCAAAAATAGTTGTAGCACTTCCTATTAGTGAGATTTCCTGACTGCTCGGTAGAGTGACACAGAGCATCCAATTTCTTATCTGCTGTTACATTTCTTGGGGGGAGAAAAGGTATTTAATTTCTTTTTGCAAGTAATGTTTTAATATCTAAAGCAATTGTTTGGGCTGGATGCGTCAGTGAGGCTCTGTCCTGACCCTTGCTAGATGGGAGCCAAGCTATGGATACTACTGGAAGAGAAATTAAGTTGCTCAGAGTGCAGATGAACACCACTCGTATAGTCAGGCACAATATTTGTTAGGAACTGTTGTGGGGAGTCCAAGGACTGGGCACCCTCATTGTTTCCGATGGTCTTTTTTTTATTTAAGAGTTTGAGGCCTGAAGTCCTGTCTCAACTGCTATTGGGGACCCTGGGGGCAGGAAGGTGTCATCTTGGAGAGCATCTACTGCATAGTTAAAACAGTAAAGGAAAAAGAGCTATCTGTGAATTTGTTGCTGTTTTGTATTATTGATTCAGTAGCATCCAGTGCTTTTATACAGGAAAAAAGTATCATGAAACAGGTAAACACATGATACCTCCTTTACAGGCATGCTTTGTTGTCATACCCTCTTTTGCCACCGGCCCAACTCAGATCATCCCGGATCCTGTAGCCCTTTCAAAAGCTGGGCAAGTCATTTTCTCAGCTTGGTGATGGTCCCAGGAAATTTTCCAGAGCTGTAAGGAGTTTGCACTAGAAGCTGCAAACCTGAGGAAAGAAGTTAAATCCAAGGATCTGAAGCCTGAGATCGGATGATGTTTAACGGGTGGGTCACGCTGATCCTACCCTCCATGTGCGTTGTCTTGTATATAATTGTACGTAAACGTTCATGTAAATATTTTACATCTTGGGCATGTAGATTTTCATTTTTTTAATTGATAAAAAGGGCACCCATTCACACAGGTTTTTCCAAGGGAGGAACCTAGTTTGGTCTTAAATCTTTTGCATAAGGTTTAAGCCAAATTACTTTGTGCTTTTAATTTCTGAAAAGAGATGTAGAAAAGAACCAAAATGTTTATAGTACGAGTGGCAAACTTCCTTTTAAAGGAAATCAATGTTCTACAAAAATGTTTTTCACAACAGGTTTTAAAAAAAAGTAATAAGAATCAGAATAAAGGCATATTATTGATGCCTGAATAGTGAAGTTTGCACCTTCTGTATGCTCATGTGCTAAATTACAAATGTTTTAACAAATAACTGCAGTAGAGACCCGGTAAAACACCTAATTTGCAGCCAGTCAAGTTCATAAAATGCAGTAAGCAGAGAAAGTTCTTCGCTAAATTAAAGGAAAAACATTTGGTGTCAGACAGGGGCATGTCTAAGGGCGTGTGCTTCAGATGATTTTTACTGTTTTGTTCTGCTTGACTGAGATGTCTGAAGCATAATTGTGGTTTTCCCACATAGAAAAAGTTTAAGCAGCCTTTCTAGCAGTGATTTTTGTATGGGATGTTGCAGTCTGGTGCATCTCTCTGTTATACTGTAATATCGTCAGTGGTTCTAATGTGACTTTGGCTGTCAGGGATATGTTCCCATGACTTTAATGACCACACTCTTGATGAGTCTAGGAAATCCTGATTAGTATTTTTCCTTACCCCTTTCCCTACCATAGCAAGATACTCAGACAAATACTTATGTTTCTCCTCCCTGCCCCCTGAACACAAGGTTGTTTCTAGGAGGTTTAAATGTTGTTTGTATAGGCAGGTGCGAGTACATGGATTTTCCATCAGAATGATGTATCTGCTCCCATGCAGTCAGATGTTGTAATCAATTTTCATTTTTACCAAGGGGGAGTTGAACGCTGCTGTATCATTGCTTCATTTTAAGAAGCAGCTGAGGAACAGCAAATACCACCATAGTGTTTTCATACCGTTTCTTTTAATATGAAGTCCAGAGAATGAGATACAGTTTGGAGTGACAAGTCACAACCCCTGTGGACAAACCAGTGGTTGTTTTCTTTTTGATTTCTGTACTTTTCTAGGTGACATTTTCTTTTGGTAACTCCAAGTATGTGTTGAAATAGAATTTACTGTAGTCTAGAAACAATAGTTGAAATGGACTTTTTTCAGGTATATAAAGGATCTTATCTCAAAAACTTTTGTGTCTACACTATGAATATAGTGTTACTTAAGTTGCATATATGCTGTGGTTTTGTTGGTAAAAACTATTTCTGAGTAAATCTGTTGTACTGCTTATTTATTGTTATGTTAAATAATGAAAAATTACTCTGGTTACAATTGTTCCAATATGCTTTTCGTTCTAGCTGATCTCTTAAAAGCACATGACGTGCACCAGACTAATGTTTAGTTCTGTTTAGTGAAGTGAATCTTGGAGAGAGAGAGAGAGAGAGAGAGAGAAGAGGACTCCCAAGTCACTATTTGCCATGTATGACCAAAGGGCAAACTTGTCTGTTAGTGGGAGATGTTGCAGAGCACAGAAGGTAATATTTTTTCATGATCCCAGGAGCAAGCTGGAATACATAAAAAATATCATTCCGATTTCTTTTTAACAATGGTCAAATAGGTAGACATATGTTTGAACAAATGCAAGTGCCCCAAAAATTTGCTGTCGGGGGGTGGGGGTGGGAATTCAAGAGCAAGGAAACAGTTAAATTTGTGTCAGGTTTCATTCTGTTATTAAGATTTCATCATTGCATATCTTTGAGCTTCACTTGATTCATGCAGGCTTAATGCAGCAAATGGAAGTTAACGAAGGAATAGTACTTTGATCTATCACTAGCATGTGACAGCAGTTGCCCTGTGTTGATGATGTACAATAATTGATAGAGTACTCTAGGGTGTCTTTAATATAGCAAGGCTGGAGAAGCTTGAATGGTGGCATTTGTTGTACTCAGATGGCACTTTTTCTGCAGAGCTGCATTGCATTCTATTAAGATGTATGCGTTTTATATCCCTTGTCACTGCACGTGACAGGTAAATGATCTATCCGACACATGCATTCTGCTAATTGTGTTGCAAGGTGAACTCATTGGCCACACTTTTTTTCTTGTTATTGGACTTCGCCCTTCAGGCTCCTTAAAGATGGTCTGTATGACTTTGGGCACTGCAGTTAAGACCAGGTGCCACAGATGGGCTTGGCGATGGAGGATGTCTGTGGCATTATGGTAATTCGGATCATTTCCTCTTTCCTCTGTCATCTTCCACCTGTGGTGGCACTTGGCAGCTAGGCCATTGTCGCCAATGTACAGTCCTAGTGAAGGAAAGCAAGGATTTTGGTAGGTAAGGGTTGGCCAGGACACAGCAGGGTGCAATGCTGTAGATGCCTCTTCCTCAGCCATGGAAATTGCTCAGTGATTTATACAAAGCATCAGCTTGAGCTTGGTTTTGTTGTATGATCATGGGCCAGTGGTTGTGACAGATCAAAAAGTCTGGCTGATTGCTATGGCGAATGAACCTTAAATTCCCTCACTAATTAGCAGTAAGTAGTGAATCCCCTCTTCAACCCCTTTGCTCCTGCTTGCGTTTTGGATGCTACACTGGACTTGGGAACAGAGCTCTTGAATAAGGGTTGTACAGGCAGAGAGAAAAGTGAATTTAAACTGTTCTGTGCTAGATCTAGGAGGGAACCTATAGATACTAAGACCCAAGTAGACTCTTTACCAGCATTGATGGAAATGAATTTGACACATCCTCCTTTATCTGGGGCTGAGGTATTTTAGGCATTTATTTGTTCAGACTAAGCTAGGGTTTTGTTTACTGCTGCTTTATCTGTTTGATGTTCAAGTACTCTAACCTTTAAATGCTGTGTGCTCTTCAGATGTCTCCAAGACTCTGGCTGAGACAAGTACTCGACCTGAATCATAGGCCTGGTGAAAGCTGGTGGCTTCCAGGTGGGTTTAAAAAAGTGCTCCTAAGCTTCTGAGGAATGCAACAGCTGCTAGGCAGGGTTACCAGCTAGGACTTTGCGTCCTTTTAACTTGTGGGTGTCCCAGTGTGTGTGACCTGTTCCAGACGTTGTAGCAGTAGAGGGACATGAATAGTGCAGGACTGGAACTGGACTGAGGCTGACTGGGCAATATGGAAATGTTATGCAGAGCCAGCACAAGGTTTCTGTACTGTTTGAGTGAAGTTTATTGTCTCTGTCCCAAAAATGAGTGTGAAGAGAAAATGGCGAGAGGGAAAGGGTCCCGCAGCAGGTACAAAAGACTGCAATTGCTACTTCCCAAACCACAGACCCCTCATCTGAAATGCCAGTTCAAAAAAGCTGTTGGTTTCTGGACGGTAGCAACTGCTTCACAATTGAAGTTACACTGACTTTTCTGTAAAATGGGCTTTATTGACCTTACAGGAATTTTCCCGAGAGAAAACACTATGTTTGCCTTCAGGTGTGACAGGTGGACGCCTAGATTTCCTTTCCCCGCATCTGGCAGTAATGCAGTTTCCCTGCCAAAAAGAAGGTCATGCCAGCACCATACTGCGGAGCACCCTTGTCTGAGCTTTTGTGCAGTAGTGCAGTGAAGTTCGTAGGGAGAAACTGATGGTGCTTAAAACTAATGGAGAAAAAAGCCCAAACAACTAGACAGAACAGGAGAGATGAGTTCTTGGGTCAGATGCACCACTTTGACAAGAGTTGCCTCTGTGCAGAAGAGGTAGGATGAGCGAGAGCTAAAATCTGAGGGTGGGACCGTCTTTTGCTTCAGTACAGGCCTAAAGTGATCATGAAAACACAGCTCAAGTACCAGCCTGGTCAGCCCAGTCTATGCAGATAACTCAAAGGAGCTGGATTATGAGAAGTGCCACATGGTTTATTGGAATATGTTTTTCCACGAATCTTGCTTTTCACTATGAATAAAATACGAAACATGCTGCTTTTAAAGCTAGGGTTTGAAGCTGCACCTTGCATAGTATTGTAGGTATGGGACATAACAAGGACTAACCTGACACTGACATGTGTCCATGTGTGGATCAGTGATCCGAGACCCTGAACTCCATCCCTCCAAAACGTATTTGCAGAACTAAGGCAGGAATATCAATTGGCTGACCAGGTCTCATGGCTATAAGGAGTGTCTGACCTGTAGAATCAGATGTGTGCTCATCCTCGTTCTTGCTAGGAAATGTTGTTGTTCATGCTGAATGCAAGCATGGAGTTTGGGAGAGTGGTGACATTCAGTGATGGATGAAATGAGTGCTAAAGGTGTTCATGTAATGAGGAGTCCCCAAGGATGGCTTGATTTCTCCTGCAGAAGCCGTAGATTCGGTGCTAATGCCTCAGCTGAACGCTGATCAGAAGCACTTGCAAAATAAGGGGTTATCTAGGGTAACAGCTTGTGTCCTGCTTGCTGCTGAAAGGTGGGTTAGATGATTTTGGCAATTTGAGATATTTACAAAGAGAACAGGTGAGAAAAGGAACATATTTGAGAAAGGAACAGTCACACAGTTCATGTTCCTGCTAGGACAAGTTTGTGTTGTTCTGTTAATGTAAGTAATTTCTTAAAAGGGCTGGGAAAGCAGGCAGACAAAAATGTTGACACCGAAGGATATTTGCCCAGGGTTTTTTCTGAGGAGGTTATATGTTATCATGAGACTGAGTCTGATAAAGGAAAATCTTTGTGCATCATTCCAAGTAGGAAATGACTTAGCAGTTAAACCCACTTAGACCTTTTTATTTACTCACTCAGATCTCTGTTGCAAGGCTTAGTATTTTAGAAAATTGGCTCATCAACTGTGGTATTCAAGCAAGACTTTTTGTCCTGTTTGGCTGTCCTTCTGTTTGGAGAGACTTGTCTTCTCTCGTTAAGTGTTGGCTGGAATACATTTCAAGGGCTTTGTTCTTCATAAAGGAGTTTAATCAGTTTGGAACAAGACATCTAACAGGAAGAATAGCATAAGGAGCATGTGTCCTGTGCATATTTTCCCAGCAATGCTCTGTGTTTTGTTGTTGACATAATTGTGTACAGGATGATATATCAGGAGATAAAAGTAAGTCTGACATACAGCTTAGGAGAGCTTACTTTACATGAAAATCAAATGTTTGAAAATGAAGGTTTTTCCTTTCAGCATGATTGGGAAAGAGAGATGCTGTGCTGGGCAGTGAATGAAGCAATATGCTGAGATTTTGTGGCTCTTCTGCTGACTGGCTGTGTCACTCAAAGCCAATTATGTGCAGGGAGAGTAGCTGCCTGCCTTCTAATGCCTTCGCATCTGTGGGGGAGAACATGGCATAAATACTAGCAAGGAAAATATTTTTCTTTTCAGTCTCACAAATGCTTGTTGTGCCTAAACACTTGAAAGTTTGCTGTCTGTGGAAATAAGCAGATCTGCACGCAGTTTGTGGTTTCTGGCCTCTGCAGAGCAAAAATTAGCACTAATCCTGTTTTCTTCTAGGAAGAAACCTTTCCCCTGGAAAAGACACCCTTTTCTTTGCAGAAGGTTGTGTTCACTTGTGGAGACAATGGACAAAAATGCCCATGCTATGCTGCCAAAGTGAATATGAAATTTCAAACTATTCTCTTTTGGCGTTGGTATATAGTATTTATGAGTGGAGCAGTTCTGAAATTGGAGATGTGTTCAGGGAGCACCTAGCTTTGACTCAAGAAATAATAGAGGAGGAGAAGAATAAAAAGAATGGTTTGTACAGTATGTGGAACAATGGCACTTTGAGATGCTTCAGTAGACTTCTGTATCTTGAGTGCAGCCTTTCATGTTACCTCTGGCTGCACTCACTCAGCTCTACCTCTTCATATTGTTTGGCTGTTCTTCTTTTGGAAGGGATTTTTATATATATTTTTATATATATATTTTTTTAATTTTTTTTTCCCCCTGTATGAATTGGCTGAAATCCAGCTCAGGGGATTATTGATCATGAAGGAGTTTACTTGCTTTGGAACAAACCTCGGATGAGGCGCGCTTGTAAGGTTCTTCCTCCAGTTTACGGTCTATAGATCATAACTTCCTTTCATCTGCTTCCTCTATAAACTCACCGTGGCCAGGTTCTTCCCAGCCCCAGCTTGCTCCCACACCTCCAGGGCAGTGTGAGGACGTGGTGACCCCCATCCCTTCTCCAGGGTGACTGGTAAGCCAGGCTGTTTGGAAAGGAGTTGTGCCAAGTTCACCAAGATGTGTGAGTTTTGGAAACTATGCAGAAATGCCTCTTGACTGAATCTGTGCCAGTGCTAAGCTCAAATCAGTTCAAGCTTTTTTTTTTTTTTTCTGCTAAATAATATGAACAGACAAGTTTATTCTCGTCTTGTTGCCTCTTCCTGAATTTTTGCCATTTTCTAACTTCACAATTAAGAGAAATATGTTTAATTTATTGAGGATTTAAAGCAACGTGACATGCAGTGGCCGAGCCCAACCTTGGAGTCGTGTAGTTTCTTTGTTTGAAGGAAAAAAAAACTTTTCACAGTGACCGGACCCAAATCTGCACCTCAGAGCTGTGTTGTCACTGGGCCATAGCGTGGCGGTGGTCTTGGGTGGAAAAGGTCCTGTCCACAAAATAGATACAGGTTCCTGGATAACATTTAAACTTAATAAGCCTTGGTTTTACACTTATTTTCCCCAGGTACTGAGACTAGTGCAGGAGCGAGGAGAGTTGGTTCATATGGATAAACAGCTTAAATTCAGGCAGCCTGTTTGGAAACCTTGTTGGCTGATTTCTTGTCCTGCACCATCAGACTGAACACTATGTTGTTTTTTCCAGTACACATATCAGAGTGTTCTGGTGAGTGCAGTTTTAACTAACTAAATGAATATACCGCTGCCTTCTCAATGGCTCCTTCATAGGCTCCCTGCCATTCAGGGTGTTTGAAAGTTGCAGGACAATTTCACAGCATACGTGTGGAGGTGAATTCAGTCAGCTGATCGGAGCCAGCCCAGCTAGAGCCGGAGCCGGCACGCTTCAGAGACCACGAGGTACAGTGGAGATAAGGAGATTCAGAGGGGATAGTGCAGAGACACCGTGATTCCCGACATCCCCAATCCCCGAAGCCCCGGCAACCCTTGTGAGAGAGTGGCTGGTGTGGTGGGGGGGCGTCCCCATGGTAACGGCGACCACACGCCTGCCCCTTGCCTTGAAAAAGCCTCCAAGAGGACAGCGACACGTCGCTGCCCACCAGGAGCAACCAGC
>VWYH01004261.1:133458-148412 GCA_013399365.1 Pampusana beccarii | reverse complement strand
AAAAAATAAAATATATCTGTGATAACAATGCTCCACCTAGTGGAAGTAAAACTGTTTGAGTTACTGTAAGACTATATAGTACAAACTTGGAGAACTCGTCTCTCAGTGCCTAAACAGTCAATTTTTACAGTGATGACAAAGTGTTAGTACAACTATTACAGTATAGGGCCAATTTAAGAACACAAAATACTGTCATTTTAAAATGTAATAGTGAATAAAAAGAGCAAACTTCTTGGGCATCTGCTGTTATTATGAATCTATCACTAATTTGCTTATGATGACTCCCTGATACAGCTATAGTTAAAATAGTTACCTTTACAGGAACATTTCTTATTCATTGATTTTTAAAGAGTAAGTAGAGAAGATCTGTCAGACACTTTGTCTAAAACTAATATATTGCAGATCAGTAAATTTCACCTTCTTGTCTCAGTAACTTTTGTTTTACTAAAGCATTTTCAGTTTTGTGGTAGTACATGGAGACTTCAGCAGGAGATTGACAACCCATTGTTCTTTATTTTGGGAACAAACTTAATGAAGATCTAATCTTCCATTCAAAAGTTCATAATGGGGTGGGTTTTGTTCTCATCACACAGTGCATTTACAACTCAAACAGCAAGGTAAATATTTTTCGTTTTGGAGGGAATTTCAGATGAAGAGGTGTATGGAACAGCCAGAAGCCTTTAGGAGCCTCTGAGAGTGAAGTGTGAGAGAAGGTAGCAAAGAATCGTTCATTGTACTATCCATGGGAAAAAATCAGCAGTACATAGTGGTCTTGTACCTGTAAGAACTTGCACCTACTTTAAATCAGTATGAGACTTACAAACCTTTTGGTAAATTAAAAAGGACAGCCACAAAACCCACATCTTTCTTATTGCATTATTGCAATGGCTTGGAATTCTAATATTCCAAGTAGCCAATATGGGGAGCACACTGAATAGATTACACACCTGTATACATTACAGGAAGACTTTTAGTCATCGACACGGGTAAAACAGACAGCTCCCATTGAAAGTCAGTGACAGTTTGTGGTGGATTCCTCCTCTGAAAATCCCTCTTCACACCATGTTCCTAAATTCTTACTGATAGATATTGAAACCAAACCAAATGTTAAGCTAAGTATCTGTAGATCATTATATACACACATATGTGTGCATATACACATACATCAACACACTCCATAGTGCATATCCCGGGCAGATTGGTTTGTTCTAATGTGGCGATTTGTTTCCAAACAATGCTTACCCAACTAAATAAATTACATGGCTTCAAGACAAGTGAGATAAAGAAAAAAGGAGTCTGCAGGGATATTCAAAACCTCTCCAGAGTATCATACTTACTTTTAATTCATTCAGGATCTGTTTTCTTTCCCTTTCATGCTCCAGTGTCTGTCCTCTGCTGCCCCCAAAATTATCTTCTTCAAGGCCTTAAATCATCACAGTTTACTGGTTGAGTGGAGGAAATGTTTACTGAAAATACACATAACAAGTGTTTTAGAGGCAGTAATTTCATTCTCATGAATTGTATTTCTAGCCTATGTTCAGATTCCATCTATTTCTTCCCATCAAGTTACCTTCAGTTCAGTATTTAATGTAACTTGAAGCTGACACCTACAGAAATATACAGGGAAAGTTACCATGAAGAAAGGTAGGGTACGATTTTAAAGAGAGTTACTTTCTCTGCACTAAGTCCTCATGCATATGTGCTTATTATGCAGGAGGAGTGAGGTATCCTAGAGCTTTCTGAAATGCCCCCATTGAGAGACACCACTGGTGTTACACAGCATGCCAACTACGTGGTTAATAGCTACTTTTGCTCTGAGGCCCCTGATGTGGATTTCTGCTTGTTCCAAAGAGTAACCTTGGTGAAAAAAACTACCTAACGCAAAGATAAATTATTTCTTTATATGAATGTGTTATTATTCCAGCCCACAAGGTAGAGAGTAAAGTTCAAGAAAAGACTTATTAATTTAATTTAGTGGGATAAATACATTTCAGTATGATTCAAAAATTAGAGCAAAAATTGCACAAGCCACTTTGAGCAATTTGTCCTGTTAGAAATATGGCAAATATAAACTTGTTAATTCCCTTCATAGTTTAATCTAAATTGCCCTCTCTCACAGAGTCTGAAGATTTAAAGGTCATATGCTTAACCTTCAGGAAAAGATGAACAACAGAGATGAAAGATATGATTTTGCCTTGTCAGAAACTAGATCTAGATAAATAATGAAATACCTGCCTATTTTCTCAGAGCTACTGATTTCCTCTATACTGACCACTCTGTATAATTAAATTTTTTTATCACCCTTTATCCTCTCACAAAATCTCTCTTTATCACCAAGAAGCAAGGAAGCTTAAAATTTTAAATAGGTTGTTTGACACAGTAACATTTCCTAGACTAAAAACATTGGTGTAAGATTTGCAATTTTAATCCGTTCTCTCAGTAAATGAAAGGTAATTCCTAAGATAATTGCTTAGCATCCTTAAGTATCTACATTGACTCCTGCACAGCAGCAGTTATTCAGCCTCTTTATCAAAGACTTCTAAAAACTTGCCATTTCATTTTTTTGAATGTTAACTTAGTTTTGGGGGTTTAGCTGGCCTTTTATTTATTGTTTTTATCCCCCCCCCCTTTTTTTTTTCTTCCCATAGCACAACTGAGCAGTATTTTCAAAAAATTTAGGTGAGGACAAAGCAAAGAAAGATGAAGTTAATGGAGCATTATGTTCCTAAACCATCCGGGTGCTTGTAAATGCCTTCCCCTATCACGATATCACAACCACTGATGAGAATAGTAGATACACCCTGTTGTAAGACCTTAGTATTACACATCTATATAGCTGTTTAACAGTTGTTTAAGTTAACATGTACTTATGTTCAAGTCAGTAAAGTGAGAACCTCAGCACACAGACTGATACTGCGACCGGTCTACTCAAAGCAAGAATTTCACTGAAGGCAAAGTTTCATTTGGTTTTACCCATATTCTAAGCTCTCTGTGGCCAGGTAATGATTGAGAGACAGTCAACCAGCCACATCACAATTGCACAGGGCACAGAAGAGGAAACTCATTGTTGCTGGGAACTTCTACACTCAATGGGTCTTTAAACACGCTGTTTATCTTGTCTCATGGTGACTCACGAGAACCAGAGGGACCTTCCACTTTTACTATTTCCAGTATCACAGAATCACACAAAATCACAGAATCACAGAATGTTAGGGATTGGAAGGGACCTCAAAAGATCGTCTAGTCCAATCTCCCTGCTGGAGCAGGAACACCTAGATGAGGCTACACAGGAAGGCATCCAGGCGGGTTTTGAATGTCTCCAGAGAAGGAGACTCCACAACCTCCCTGGGCAGCCTGTTCCAGTGTTCTGTTACCCTCACTGAGAAGAAGTTTCTTCTCAAATTTAAATGGAATCTCTTGTGTTCCAGTTTGAACCCATTACCCCTTGTCTTACTGTTGGTTGCCACTGAGAAGAGCCTGGCTCCATCCTCGTGACACTCACCCTTTACATATTTATAAATGTTAATGAGGTTACTCGTCAGTCTCCTCTTCTCCAAACTAAAGAGACCCAGCTCCCTCAGCCTTTCCTTATAAGGGAGACGTTCAGCTCTCTTAATCGTCTTTGTTGGCCTGCACTGGACTCTCTCCAGCAGTTCCCTGTCCTTCTTGAAACGAGGGGCCCAGAACTGGACGCAATATTCCAGATGCGGTCTCACCGGGGCAGAGTGGAGGGGGAGGAGAACCTCTCTCGACCCACTAACCACCCCGCTTCTAATACACCCCAGGATGCCATTGGCCTTCTTGGCCATAAGGGCACAATGCTGGGTCATGGTCATTCTGCTGTCTACCAGGACCCCCAGGTCCCTTTCCCCTACATTGCTTTCTAACAGGTTGTTCCCCAGCTTATGCTGGAACCTGGGTTTGTTCTTACCCAGATGTAAGACTCTACACTTGCCCTTGTATTTCATTAAATTTTTCCCTGCCCAACTCTCCAGCCTGTCCAGATCTTGCTGGATGGCAGAACAGCCTTCTGGCTTGTCAGCCACTCCTCGCAGTTTGGTGTCATCAGTAAACTTGCTGACAGCGCACTCTATTCCCTCATTCAAGTCGTTCATGAATATATTGAATATGAATATTGAATAGTACTGCATCACAATTGCTTCTTAGTTAACCATTTGCGTTTTCCTTTAGTAATGTTGCTGGAAGTCCTCTCAGTGGTCTGCTTTGCTACAGATATCTCACTCTGGCCAGGTTTCCTGTGAGCTGACTGACTTGTGTCTGCCCCTAATGAATGTGTTTCCCACATATGCACCACAGATTACAGTGCCTACGAGCAGAGACTGCATCAGTATGGAGTGGAGAGTGGAGTGGGGCACAAGAAAAAGATGTAGATGGCCTTTATTGTAGGAAAACTGTGAACCTTATTCGTGCAAGTTTCTTTCTGTCATGTCTCTGCACCAGCCCTCAGCACACAGGAATAACAGCAGCAAACCTCATGTCCCCAGCTCATATGGCACTACTCCATGCATTACAGGAATATCATGTGGATCAGAGCTTCAGTCCCTGCTATACTGATTAAAATGCTGGCCATTGGAATCAGTATGTCCTCAGGCTTCCTGTTTCAAGCAAAAAAGTTATGTTTTCATCCTGAACTCAGTTTCATATCTACAATTGCTTGTAAAAATACAGTCCTCTAGAAAAGGGAAGTTGCAGGTGATTTTATATTGGTTTTCTGTTTTTCCTCCTAATCTACCCCAGCAGCTGGTGTGAATCAGAGAGAACCAAAAGGTATATGACTTTGTTTCCTCTTAATTCCTCTGCATTCAGCAGTAAGGGCAGGTAATTGTAATATGAAACACTGAAAATGTGGAACCAGCAGCACCAATTGCCTCTTACTTTCCAAGAGTTTTCTTACAGCAGGTATTATTCCTGGTACATGTGAAAATATCTTTTTCTACAGTTTGGAGAGATGTAAAACCTCTATTTTGCTTGTGTTGACCGGAAATGCATATCTGAAATCCTGAAGATGACCAAAATCTTGCTTTCAAAATTGCTTGAAAGCTAATGTATGAAAATCGTTATTCCTATGACCTGTTTACAAAGCTAGAAAAGACTACAGAGAAACAGAGATACTGGCAGACTCAACCCACAAACAGAGAGCACCACAGATGAAGAAAGTTGAAGGAAAAAGGCGTGCCAAGCAATTTTACCTCCATGTCACACATGACAGTTGTGAAGAGTAATTGCTTGTACACTCTGGCTATTTCAAAATTACTTGCTCTGAACATTCACTGCATTTCTTGGGTGAAGTAAGTGCCATTTTGTCCTTGACTAATTTTATGGATTGAGAGGAAATAACTGATTATATAGGTACCATATTGATTTGTCTGCAGACATCAGTAAAGATTTTAGTTGTGCCTCTTTATGCTAACTACTTTTGACTAATTGTGCATCAATTCAGTAGGATCTCTGAAGTGCTTAATTTACTGTTGTATTTCAACCAAATATTTAGCTTCCCCTTTCCTTAAATTTGACTGGATAAAAGGAAGAACTTTAGCAAACAGGAAAGTTCGATAAACTGAGAAAAAGAGAAGCAATTTTAGGAAAGCAGCTATTCAAGATGGATGTGTAGACAGCACAATGATTTTCAAACCAAAGCAAAGATAAAACAGTAGTTCTAATTAAAACAAGAAAAAATGTGCAATGAACACACTAAAAACAAGATGCCTGTTGTGAAAAAAAAAAGTAAGATATCATCAGTGATGATCAGTTTTGCTCCATGCACTTCCATCTTGCTGAATTTTCCTCTTCAGCCTTTTGTTCCCTCTCTAATGTAAGAATGGAGAGACAGAGAAGGAATTTAGTTACTTAACAAAGGAGTATGTCATATCTTTCCTGCTCCTGCAGTTTACTGAGGATTAGAAGATTGTTACTTGTGTCTGCACAGTGCTCTGTTCAGGGCCATGAGTCTGCTCTAAGAATAAGGCCCAACTCTATGTGCTTCAGTTCAGCCACACGCTGAAGAAATGCTATACAGCTCAATCTTCTTCCCGAAGTGCAGTCCCTTTCTCACAGCTCTTCCCGTTCTTTGCCAATGTCTCTCCCCAGCTGCTGTGACCATTCCTGGATTTCATTACTTTTTTTCTGTAGTCTATGCAGATGCTGTCAAAAAGAAACTCAACTCTCAGCCACTAAGGCACAACTGCCATCTTCCCACCTGCTCCTTGTCAACTGTTTGTATTATCACCTTTTATTTCTCAAGCTGCCTGTAAGATGAAGACATCATTGTCTTTTATCTGTCTAAATGGAGCTAGATCACATTCTTTGTAACTGACTCATATTTCAGGTAGAAAACTCCTCAAACCTTAAACCTTATTCATCATAAAACAAGATACAGGGATTCATTGGTCAGGTTATGTGATTCAATTTTCCTATTGATAAACCTGTTGAGAGATACTTAATATTCATGCAGTTTCCCTTTTGCAATTTTTCTCTTTTCTATAAATACAATGTAGATATGCTTTGTAATATTTAATACATGTGGCATGTATGTATCTAGACTACTAAGCAGAATTTATGGCAAAACCATCCACCAAATACAGTAACATGATAAGAATTTTTATACTAGCAAATGATGTCTTTACAGCTATGGACATAGTCATCATTACTAACTATCATATATTATTTATTTTCTTATTACTGTTATTAACTTTGGATAGATAACTTTACCACTATTTACTCAATATTATTAGGCCATTATATTTTTATTTCTTTGCTACTCTTTATGTTTATTGCCATCATGCAGATGGCTTGCATTGCAAATGTCTTCATTATTGAAGAAAATTGCAAGAAAACAGAGAGCTCTTTGGTCACCATTTCTTAAAAAAAATCATAAACTTTCCTTGCTAACTCAGAAGACTCTATAAATACTGAACCAAAAAAATACCCAAAGGAAATACCAATCGTTCATCAACCTTGCAAAAATAATCCAGCAACTGGTGAATATTCTGCCTGCAGTATCAAAGAGAAAATTACTGGTAATCTGATACCATTCCTTGAGACAGTGCTCTAACAAGAGACTCATCAAACTCCTATGCATTACATATTTTTATTATATTCCTTCTTCTCTGTATCTTTATAGTACCTGTGTTAGCTGAGAAAACAAATTGAGCACTATATAAAAATGTGTATTTTCATCCATCATGCCTCAAGACTGATTATAACTGTCAATCATGTATCTAATTTTTTTTTTTCCCAAAACCTGAAATTAATGTTGGACTGAGAAACTAACAGGTTGTGGATACACAGAAACTCCTGAACAGCCATAGATAAACAGCTAAGGTTTCGTGGAGGGCCTTAATATTCACATTATACAGATGAGGTTATTCAAAGAAGTTCTAACTGTCTTTATTTGGAAGGGCTTTCTAATCTTTTAATGGTTAACTCTTTATGCAGGGTTTTACCACATGTTGAGTAAATGTCACATGAAGCTTACTGTTCTCTGCTGCGATACAGCAGCTGACTTGGTTCCTGTTTCCTGACCATGGCCCCTTTATTATTTGGTTGATCTGGGATTTGTGGTGGTGTTTTTTTTTTTCGTTTGGTTGTGGTTTTTGTTTGTTGTTGGGGTTTTTGTGTGTGTACGTGTGTTGAGCCCTTTGACTGTGCTTCCTAAAGTGTATCTGGCTAAAACATGACTATAGGAAAGGAATCCAGTTTTAATTTTAGCACATCAAGAGATCTGGTACTTGCTTTGTACTTTATTTTGGTAGCTAGAAATCCTCCTTATTTTAATATCTAAGTGAAGTAGTTCCTGTCTCCTGCTATGGGTCCTTTTAACATTTTCTTTTGCTAGTTTAAAATAGATTTTCATGAACAAAACCACATATGACAGATGGATAAAATAAATATAATCCCACATAACTGATCCATTGTTACACAACAGCACTTAAGCACACCCTGAATTAAGTCATGGACTTGTTTAATTTCAATAGATTTTTAGTATTTTAAGCCCCTAGCAGATTTTTTTCCCCTTTATCAATTAATTATATCTGAGATTGTTTGACGTCTACACATGATCAGGGATTTAAAACTAACACACACATCCTGTTAACTCGTGTGAAACATCCATGTCTGAAACATACTTTAAAGTGCTTTTTGTAATTACGTTTCTAGAATCATAGAACCATAGGATAATTTTGGTTGGAAGAACAGAATCACAGAATCATTTCAGTTGGAAGAGACCCTCAGGATCATTGAGTCCAAACATTAACCTAATCTGGCACTAAACCATGTCCCTAAGAACCTCATCTATACGTCTTTTAAACACCTCCAGAGATGGTGACTCAATCACTTCCCTGGGAAGCCTGTTCAGTGTTGTATAAGCCTTCCTGTAAATAAATTTCTCCTAATATCCAATCTACTTATGCAACTCAAATACAGTTGGGAAAACTATCTGCATGTCTTTCATATTATTGCTTCTCTGGAGCTGTCCAAGCATTTCATGTCATGTTTGGATTTTTTTGAATAGCAAAAGGAAAAAGAACAGACCTCATAATATGTAAAGACACTTCAAGCAAAGTAAGAGTGTTATTTATATATCTTGTCTAGGTAAGAGCTAATGGGATCACACAATGAATAGGTTTATCTCTTTTGTTTGATCATCTGTTTTACATCCCACTAACAGCCTTCCTTCTTAAGCTACTTCAAACACCATTTCCAGTGTGCAAATTTCAGTGATGTCCCACATTTTTTAAGACAGCAGCCACAAAAATATTCTCCACATTTTTAAAGCCAAACCATTCTGCAGTGTGGCACAGTCATTGTTGGACGCTGGGCCAGTAAAAAGAAAGCATTTTATATATAGTCTGGTGTCTTGGAGATGATGAAGAGGACAATCAGCCTTGTAAATGGAAAGCAGGGAAAAGGGGTGGGTGGAGAGAACATTCTAACATTCTAGTTTGCGTATGCATTGTCAATGGAGTTTTTTTGGTTCTTTGTGAATTTTTTAATTCATTTATTTAGTCTGTCTCCAAGGTCTGTCAAGACGGACTTATAATAGTGAAGCTATCCAATTGAAAGGATGTGTGTATGGGAGTCCAAATAAAAATATTGAAATAGCTTGAAAGAATTCTAGAAATATTTTCTGACCAAAAAAATCCTAAGACAAAGTATCACATTTTTGTGTGGTACAGTGTTTAGTTCACTCATTTCGAAAATGATGGAACTCACTTGTGGCTTCTCAATTTACAAGTAATATAATTATCTCAAAATGAATGTTAATGAAAATTTTATATTCTACTACCACCTCTGCATCCATCTATCCTGAATATGTATTTTTCACTTAGTATGGATCTTTTCCAAATATGTCCCACTAAATTAATTAGCCTTGTATATCATATGTAAAATACAGCACTCAGTATTGTAAAGCCATCACCCAGAGAAATAAAACATACAACAGCATTCTGTTATATTTTCAGGAAGGTGGTTTTATTTTTGGATATTTTCAAACTTAATAGTTCAGTAAAGTTCTTTTTTTAGTTTCGACTGGGATTCATTTATATGATTTTTTAGATCTCAGAAGTACATTAAACTACATTTAAAGTATTAAAATGTATTCACTATCTCGTTAAAGTTAAAATGTTTTTAATGGCCACATGATTGTTTCTCAGAATTTTAATTATTTGATTTAACTTTCATTTTTGCCATAGCCTTATCAAGGTACATGGTCACCCTGTGACACAAGATTCTGTATAAAATATAGATACAATATGTATGTATATATAGAGAGAAAGTGTGAGATTTTAAAGCTTTAATGAATGAGCCTTTATAAAATCACTGTAACACAGCAATTGGAATGACTCATATGTATTATAATATAAAAAATGCAAGAGCTGAAAGGAATTTTTGAAGGATATGCAATCCTACTTCGAAGCATACAGAGTTCAGACTTGAATTTCCTTTAACTTCATGCAGAGGTGAAAGAATAGGACCTTGATTCATTTGTATTAATGCCTAAGGATCCCAGCCAAGGATGAAGACCCTACTGTGTTAGGTATTAACTAAACACAGAGCTGGTCCTCACTGCCCACATGCACGTGAGGAGAGGGAGAGGGAGAGTGACTTGTGAACATTCAGCTGATACAGCTGGTCTCTTACAACTTCAGTGTCTACAAATGGAAAGTCTTTTCTTTCCTTAAAACAGATATTTTGACATTCATCTTACAACAACAAGCACTATTAAATAACTTTCACAACTCCATATTTTAAGAGCTGCAAACACCAAAAGCACAGATATTAATTTTGCCCTGTATTATACCTACTAATACCAAAATTGTAGTACCATGTGCAGAAATTTAAAAAAAAAAAAAAAGTAAAACTTTTCTAAACATGCCAGTAGGACAAACACATGCACAAAGTCCTAAATGGTTCAAGAAGTTCCATAAGTTGTCTGCAAAATGAAAAATAATTGTTCAGATCATTTAATTTATTAACTATATTTGGTTTTAATTCACATAATGCGTTATGCAAGGAGTCCTTCAGCCGTAGTGAAAGAAAAATAATACTTTATCTGTATCATCTTTGTTTAGTGAAGCAAGGGTTTGACGCAAAACCTATTGAAGACAATTGAAAATACTCCAATTGCTGTTGATTGGCTTTGGAACAAGTCTCTTAAGTGCATGTCTGCTATTTTCTGTTTGTTGTTAGTAGGGTAAATTATGTACCATTTTGCTCACTGCTTGCTCAAGCTAGAATGGATCTGGCATGCTTTCAAAATTTGTCCCATAGGGAGTATCAAAACTAACTGTTCTACTTCTGTTCAAACTACACTCAGTATTAGTTACACTAACTTAATGTTTCAGACATGAGATGTTGTAACTGAAAGGCTGAAAAGTCACAAGAGTCATTTTCTATCTCATGCTCCACCTCAGCCATTTGTTTTTGCTGGCCGTGAACTCATTAAGAAATGAATTACCAGAGTGGGAAAGCAATCCTGATTGACTTCACTACTGACTTCAGCAGTCACCTGAAAAATATTGACACCTGCACATAGTATTATAATTTTAACCACTGGAGACTGTGCTTACCGAAGAGAAGCACATTAACATAACGTTTGACATTCATGCCACAATGATGACAGTCAGAGAAAACAGAAAGACAAATAGATTGTATTTGATATCTTTCTCCGTATATGGTCAAATATAAAAACATTAGCCATTTATTTCATCTTTTGATTAGGCACAAAGGTGAGTTATTTTGCGATGATTTGAGTTTTGATTTCTAATCTATTTTCTACATGGCTAGACAGAGCCAGAAAGATCAGACAATAACTGGAGTTAGCTCTGCTCCTAGCAGGTGCCAAGGGTTATAACATAGCATCTTTGAGAGGTGTGCTTAGGTGTGCACTTTCCTGAGAGAAAAGAAGAAAACCCAAGGGGCATTCTCAATACTCCCCCTGACAGTTATAGCTCAGCTTCCAGAGTGGTAAGTTGGAGTCAGCAACTTTCCATTCAAGGAACCTGTGATAGATACAATCTGCTGAATGCTTTAGTCTCAAATAAAGGACAATGCAATCTACAGTGTACTTTGTGGCAAACATTTTTTCTTCTTTTAGAGGTACACAATATGGTAAGAGTACCGTGTTTAGTTTAAACTTGTTTTTTCTATATGAATTCATAAAGATAAGGAATCATTTAGCTGAAAAGGATTTTTCTTTCTCTTAGTAAATATAGTTAAATAGCAGCTTCAGTGCTACTGAGTTGTTTAAAAGCAGCTAGGGCCTTGCTGTTAGATTTTGGTCACTGAAATTTAAATCAATCACCAGACTGGCCCTGGGAATAATGTTTTGTGCTGGTTAGAAAACTGCAAGTCTGAAAGTGCCTTTAAAGCCTGTCAAGGCTAAAAGTTAGGGAAAAGTCATGTAAAGTACAGTAGGTTTAATAGATTTTTTTTTTCATCTAAAAGCTTTTATTTGCATCTATTATTTATGGCTATTAAATTACATTAATATTGAAGACTAATGCAAACCACGGAACCATGGTTCACTTTTTCTGCTAATTAAAGATTGAATTTTGTGAAAGGAAGAAAGCAACACTAATGCCAATTGTTACAGTGCAAAGTGCTTTGAAATGGAGATAGGTTAAATGAGTAGAGTGCTTTCCTTCTGTAAGGAGAGTTGCCGATAAATTGTTCAAGTAATTTGCCACATAACTTGAAATGAGGTGGTTTCAATATTTACTATATGCAGCTAGAGAAAACATAAAACTGAGCATGTCTGTGCTTTCACCTTGAGAATGATCTCAAGGTTATATTCGTTATCATGCAGACATCAAACCTAGATGCACCAAAAAAATTCTCTGTGGGACAGAAAGTAAATGAAAGTAAGGCACTGACTTGTTAAGCATCAAAGTGGAAGTGAGAACTTCAACTCAATTGGAAGAAACTGTTGAAACTGTTGCTAAAAAAGATGAAGTAGGTCTGATAGCAAGATAAGGGTGGAACTCTAAGAGACATACTAAAATTCTGGTTTATGGAGGAATTTTTGAGGAATAAAGGGCATGATCTGATCACGGTGAGCAACCCAGGATTTGAAGCATGGGAAGAAGCCTGTGAGTGGTGTCCTTGAAGTTTCTTTGAATATCGGAAAGGAGGAAGAAAGAGAGCTCCATAATCACAAAAGAATTCGTGAGCTTCACTACAAAAGAGGATTAGACAGTACTTGTTAGAGCGCATGGACAAAGGACTTTACCCAATAAGTAAGGGGGGGCGTTGTGTGTAATCAGTAAAAGCTGACCAATTACAATATTGTTGCTATGCATGTTTCTGCTGTAAACCTATATATACTCTGCTAGAATAGTGAATAAAGGAGAACAACCATACTCATATTGAGATCTCATCGTTACTCTGAGCCAGTTCCACTCCAACACTGGTTCATGTCTAAAAAATGTCTGGAAGTATAAAAATGCCTCAAGCTGTGGATCCAATTATCCTTCCATTTTTAAGCCTGCTTAAAAATTCACCATTTGAATTCTGGCAAGTAGGCATTTCTTCTTGAACTCATTTTTTTTAGTAAAAGAAGAAAACTGAAAAAAAATCTTTAGAAATATTTCTTGGAGAATAATGCCAAATGGTTCAGCTATCTGTGGAAAATACTGTAGCTTTCCACACATACTGCCTTTTGAGAGTTATATCTCCATATGTGCCATATATTTTGGGGAGGTTTGATACAGAGCACTCAGCATGGCCTATAAGAATACTGCACAGCTTGCAAATGTCTCAGGAGGAACCGTTAAGCCTCAGGAAGGCAAAATCCTTTTAGATTATGTGTATAGTGCTTTAGTATCTATTCTTCATTTAGTTTAAACATCACAGAATAAAATGTTTTAAGTCAGTTGCATTCACACTTTTATGAAAATAATAGAAGTTTCTTGTGCATTCAAGTTTCCCTGTCTGGCAAAATTCAAATTAAAGTGCAACGCACAGATTTTAAGGCATTCTTTTTCCTGAACCTAGCTTTATCACACAACATTTAGCTCCATACATGAGACTCTGATAGTTGTTTTCCAACAGGAAGTTGTACTGAAGACTTCATATATGCCACCACAAATAAATGAAAAATCTGATCTCTCTATATTTAACTTCTTTTATATGTTTGTTGTAGTTGACTACAAGAAGTGTGGATCAATAAAGAGGAGCAGGTGAGTGTGCAAAGGAGAACCTCAGTAGCATGCTTTGCTTACTTTTCTTCTTTCCTTCCTCATGTACTGAAAAATACTATTTTGAAAGCAGAAGGTTTCAATACATTGGATTATTCCTCTACAACTTGCTTAACTATAGTCACATTTTCTGAGCCAAAATGGTTTTGGTTTTTTGCTTGTTTCTTTTTTCCCCCTTCATCCTTCCTCCCTCCCCCTTCCCCCACCTCCTGTTTATTAAAGTGTTTCATGAGCTGGTTTTTTTTTTTTGGCGGGGGGAAATGCTGTTTGTTATTTTTGGGAAATCTTCTTTGATAAGAAGATGTCTCATGGTCCCAAGCCCATATTTCTTAGTACAATGGGAAGATTATCAGTGTAGATTTGTTCTTAACTCAGAAACATATACACCCTCTACACAGAGTTTTTGTTGCATCTAACTGAAATGTCCATTACTAGCAATTTTTACTATTTCTAAATATCCAGGTTAATAAATTACTAATATCTATAACTTGCCATTTTCAATCTTGATTCCTATGCACATTTATCATAGACGCTACTAATCATCAAAGAAGTAATCTTCATGGTTGCAGTGTTTATGCTGACTGTTGATGCCTATTCCATACATTGGTTGCTATCAAATTTCATTTATTAAGAGAAGTGAGGACTGGTGTGATCAGATTAACTGCATTAATCAAGAAAACTGGATCTGGATGAAGAAGACATCAGTCTTCAGGCTGCTTTACATGGTTCATTGGTCGAATTTGTCCTCCATATTTCTAGGGACTTCTTCAATGGTGCCAAATCAGAATTTTACTTACTTTCTGCCTATTCCATGTGTTGTGTATTGTTAAGAATCACATTCAAAACATTATGCCGAAACCAGTTCATCCAGCCGCAGGAGATGGCACATTCAGAGAGGGTGAACTGCGATTTACATGTCAACGACAAGTTAAGGAGCCATAGCCCAGGCCAGCTGGCCGATACCAGAGGTAGGGGATGTGCTGGAGGGCACATAGCTCCATCTTCTGATATGCCCAGCTTGGTACACTGTGGCAGTTGCACTTTCCCCCCCCACACCCTGAAACTGGTGTGGCAGTTGCACATCCCCCTCTCAGAACTGGGCCTTCAATGGGCAGTTAATGGCTCTCTTTGTGGAGACCCACAGCCGGTGGGCAGGGTCATCAGCAGAGGAGGGGCCAAGCCTGCTCGCAGCCCAGAGAAGTGGAGAAGCTTCTCGAATGCCCACAGCCAGATCTGAGC
>VWYH01004261.1:73561-132561 GCA_013399365.1 Pampusana beccarii | reverse complement strand
TAAAATACTTTTGCCAAGCCACTATTCGCTCTAACTGGTATTCCAACACGTACTTTTAGTAAAACTCATAACTGAATTGGACCCCTGGAGTGATTGTCTGTCATTCACTTCACATAACCGCGCAGAATTAACCCAGAGTTAACTCACACCTGATCTCATCTGTTGAGTCAGGGCACGTGTTGCGTTCAGAGTTAACTCATCCCTCATCCCATCTGTTGGGATGGGATACCGTATCTTTAGCTATATGAAGAAGAGTCCTGAGACAATTGTGAGATGTCTGTCACTTTGTTAAGGTAATTTTTTTAGTGACCATGCTGATTCGTACTCTTGACTTTTATAAAGACTTAGTAAATCATTCTATTCATGAAGAAACAGGGTAATTTATGTCTTTCTCACTTAAGCCTAACATTTCTAATGCCAAAGCATCAACAGAATTTGCCTGTTAACAACTGCAGCTAGGATTATTTAGAGAAGGTATGAGCAATAAAGTGTTCTTGTTTTTTAATAGATGATTTTCAGACATTTGGTCTTTGACACATCCTGAAAATAAAATTCAAGTTCTACAGCTAACTTAAATTGCTCAGAGGAAAACACAGAAAAGTATAGCTTTCTTCTGAATATTTCATTGATCTTTCATAATAATTTTTGTAATCAAGACTTTTATACATGTGTACATACATCTATAAACTCAGTTCTTGACCTCGCTCACCATTTTGTCGATGGATTTTTACACGTGCAAGGAGCATGCTAGCAGTTTTATGTGTGTATGTCTATCATTAAAACACTGTTGTGTGCAGTAAAGGCAAATGTACAAGTGATTGAGAAAGCACAACTGCAAACAGAGACCACAAGAAGAAGGCCCTTGCTAGTCAAAAACTTATTTGCACAATACGTGAAGTCTGAGTGAAGAATATTTCCTTTTCTGTTCACTTGAATTATAAGCAATTGAAAAGATAACTTTATAAAGAAAATGACAGCCAACCTGCATTTATTGTATTGGTATTACTAAAACACAGCAAAAGCTAGAAGAAATAAAATACACTAAACTATTCTTGGAAACAAGTACAAATAGAATTATTTTAAACAACAAAGGAAATAAATAAATAAAGAACAGAAACCTGACATCTTACATTATGCTGTGAAATTCAGCATGCTTATTCCATTAACACAATCATTTTTTCATTCAAAGTAATCCCACAATCTACAAAGCCTTTTTAAAAATTACTGCTGTTTCTCATCATAAATTCCCACAAGAGTTACAGCTGCAGATTAAACTTAATATTCCCAGTTCTATAGAAGCCATTTGACTACTCCCCCTCTTTTTCTCAGCTGTTTCAGACTGTTACTGACTTGCCATGAATGCTGCCTTTAAATGGTCACATATATGGACCCCCTCAAGTAGCTCTCACACAAATGCAATTTCCACCATTCTTTGTAAAAACTCCCTTCAATCAGTGGCTAGATTTTCAAGTCAGTTAATGTCCTCTTTTCTCAGGTAAAAACATGATTTCCTTTCTAAAGTATGGAGCTTTAGGATGAGATGACTGTGAGGATTTTGGTTTTCAAGATCTCACCAGGACTTCTATGGTATCTGCAGACAAAATTCTATAGTATCTACAGACAGGAATTTCAAAGGACCCTGTATGAGTTAGATATGAACTCTAAACCTAAATGATTATGTATCTCTCTTCAGCGCCTTTGAAAATTGTGGCTACAATTTAAGAGAAATGCTGAAATAAATTCCAGCAGTTAACCAGAAAATGATGAGTTTGAAGTATTTTCTGAATATATAAATATAAAAGCACAAAATCTCTCCTTCGTCAGAACTGGAATTTCAAACCAAATGTCTTTCAGTTTACTTAGCTGGGCCATGTGTGTCCAAAATGTAATATTATAATTATCGGTGGTATAGGATTTTTTTTAAAATTTCTTAAAAAAAAGATTAATTATATGTGTGCTTTGTTTAAGAAACAAATAAATGCTAGATTTGAAATGGTTTCCATTTTCCAAACAATCATACTGTAATAAATATTCAGAAAACAATTTAAAGTATTTTTTGCTAGAATAAAGATTTGGACACTCTCTTTTCTTTAAATTAAGTGTTTTACAAGTAGGTTTTTCATACACTCTTTATACTTACTGTGCTCTCACCATTTATCCATCTTGAACTTGTATCTCATTAATACCTTCAACAGTATTTATTAGAATACCTTTAGAACTAGAATTAGAATTAAAATTTGTTATAAACAAACCCCGTTTCTTTATTTTCTGTGTATATCATTTTGGAGACTTATCTGTGGCTCCTTGGAGAAACTCCAAATGAGATTCCCACATTGTATTGGACACTTCACTCATCTGTCATTGCGTGATAATGTTGTCTTTCTAGACTAGGTCACTGGACAATTTATGAATGCTGTTGTTTTAATATTTTGAACACTATTGAATTTCATTTTTAGAAACCCTAGAAATGAGAAACAGGCACAGGCTCTGAACTCATGACATAGTAGCTTTCATAAAATACCATGTTTCCTTAGTTTCATTCTCTGCTTTTCTAACTTTCTCTTTCTACAGTAAGTACTTTTGAAAACACTTCAACTTTTAAGCTGCTATGGCGATCTACACACCACCCCTTTTTACCATAGTTTTCCTTCCTTTTTCGCAGCTTTCTGAGATTCTGTTGCTGTTTTTCTTTTTTTCATCATCCTACTCTATTTCTGATTGGCAATAGATTAATTTTTCTCAAGGCGAGTCTGTTTTGCCCATGGTGGTAACTGGCAAGTGATCTCCCTGTCTTTATCTCTACCCATGAGTTCTTCCGTCTTATTCTCTCCTCGCTTGTCCTGTTGAGGAGGGGGAGTGAAAATGTGACTGGGTGGTTGTCTAGCATCCATGCAAGGTTAATCAACAGCAATTACAATGACTGTCCTTTCATACTTGTGATTTATTTGAATCCATGTAAGGTACTACTAAAACTGACAGATGATGATGAAAGCCCAGCTCAAGGAGGGTTTTCAGTTACTACTCTCTCTTCCTAAAAGGCAAAAAGGAGGAAATTATAGACATTGGATGAAGTATGCTGAAAACTTAATTGTTAATCTCAGTTATAAGATAGACAACTAGCATCATGATAGGTAGTATGAGACACTAGATACAAAGATAGTTATCAGTTGTATCCTTTTTCCTTTTTTGTCTCTAGCCTTCCTCTCCTGTAGCATTCTCATTCTTCTCAGAACAATGATCGAGCCTTCTCCAGACTCCTTCCTTTCTCAACAACATAGTCTCCATCACAGGCAGCTTCCAGAAAAACATCTTGCTTCTCACATTCCTCAGTCCTGTCTTGTGAGGCTCAGACAAGTCAGTGCTTTTGCTTTTTCAGTAGCTAAGCAAGTTTGTGATGTGAGAAGAAGTGTTCTGTGTTAGGTAGAAAGACATTTCTGAGCCTTTTAGTGATGTCATTACTGAAGTCAGCTGAGGGACTCAAGACTCTCTACAATTAGATTCTAAAGAAACTAAAATTAAGCTGTAAAAATTTTTATTATTATCATTAGAATCCAAAATAAAGATTTTAGATTTGTCATTTTTATATGATTAATTTCTTCTGATAGTCTAAGAATGACTCAGGTATACCATGCTGCAAAGCACAATTTTCTTAATCCATCCCTTTTATCTGTCTTTTGCTTGGGCATATGTCAAGAGCAATGAGAGAGACTGTAAAGTAACGTTTTAATTTTATGGGTCAGGCTGTATCTCCGCCCTGAACATGGAAGCAAGTGATCTGTTCGCAGCCACAGTAGCTTCCTTATGTGGCCTACTTCAATGCTTTCAAATAGTGTAAACATTTATTCAGATTTTACAATTTGGAAAATAGCAAATGACTGAAGGATACATAAGCATTCAAAAGAGACAAAGTCCGTTTATTCTCTTGAACATGTCATTTATACATATCCTGTATGCAGACATCTACTTTGAACCAGACTTTAAAACAATAATCTAAATAAGCTGTCAGTGAACAGTTAATATTTTATTTGTCTGTTTTCACACAAATGTAACATACGACAGTAGAAAAAGAAGACATTCAAGCCATATATTAAAAAAAAATTAGTCTATACACACCACAAATGCAGTTTAAGTAAAATGTCATACTCAGAGCTAAAACAGACATTCTATTTTTAATTATTTCAATGGCTCACTTATTGATTCCTGTTACTTTTTGCCTATGTGGACAACCTTACACACACATAAAAAGAGCAACTTTTTGTAATGTGACTTACTGTATACAAATATCCATAAGTAGAACTGTCCAAAAAGATGAACTGTTTTAAAGCTTGTATCTCATTTCTTTTTTTTTTTTTAATTTAAAAAACTGCAGAAAACAAACAACTATTTCAAGCTACTTAGATGAAAATGGAAATTCTGTCAGCCTACTCAAGTGCAGTCACAGAAAAATAAGATAGTAATTTGAAATTCTAAAAAGGCGGTACATAGTTAGCTTTGTTACTTTTATATAATTAGCTATTTTTTTTTAGCTGTAAGTATTGTACATTTTCCTAGTGGTGACATGTTAATTAAGATGAAATGATAGAATTTGCTGATACTGATTAAATAATGTAAATAATTAA
Organism: Pampusana beccarii; assembly: GCA_013399365.1. Taxonomy (NCBI): domain Eukaryota; kingdom Metazoa; phylum Chordata; class Aves; order Columbiformes; family Columbidae; genus Pampusana; species Pampusana beccarii. The sequence goes on along the minus strand of VWYH01004261.1, from coordinate 127,942 downwards.
ATGGTTCTTGACAAAAAGTTGGTAGGTGTAATGAAGAAACACATAATGTGATAATATTGGTACAATTTTTTTAATTTTACCTTTTTTGTTCTGATTGGTTTAACAGTGCATCAAGACATCTTGTTACTGACTTCAGGCACAAATATCTATTTCAGGGCCAAAAATGTGTTTGTTATTTGAGTTTAAAATGCATTAATTTACAAGTCAGAAAGATAGAGCAGATGTTAAACTGGAGTAAACTTTTTTATAAAAGACATACCTTTTTCAAGGTTATTAGTGTCATAGGTAATTTATTATAAAAAGAATTTTACACTATATATGTTTGTACATTGCACTATATAAAAAAATAAATTGAATTCAAGTGTATTACATTTTAATAGAACCAGAATATGGAAATATGAATCTCTCAGAAGTTATTGCAATGTTCCCAGTGGTTTTTAGTCAGCAACGATATTTATTTGGTCCTGAGAGGGGACATTTTTATTCTCACTAATGTAATCTAGAGCATTTTACAGAAATCATCTCAGTTTCCCTGGTGTATAAATGCAAAACACTTAATTCCTCTGAGTATTAAACTATAATCCATCCTGTTTGGAGATGAGCAGATCATGTTCAGGAAAAATCAAGGTGAGACTTACATTTTCATGTTCCATAGAGAAGACTTTTTTTTTTGTGTGAATTTGTAAAAAAGTTTTGTAAAACTCCTTTTCTCTCCTGCATGTTAATAGCCAGAAGTACATGTGAAAATTCACCCTTTTTTGCAGATTTACTCAGAATTTGAGACAAACACTGATAACAAACTGAATTCCGCTGGAATGGTGCAAGAAGTCCTCTCGTATCTACTTTGTTAATAGACCTGCCAGCTCCCCTTCCCTATCTATTTTTTAACTATTGGGTTCATGATCCTGATTTCTATTATAACTAGCTGTTATCTGGCATCTTTTGTGGTAGCTACAGCTGGAGTAGTAAAGACACAAGAGAGACAGTGTTCAACAAAGGTGCCTTAGCCACTTGATATACTGGTGCAGTAAAGCAGCAAGGTGTCACTTTAATATAATCAGTGAAAAAAAAAAGACAACCAGATTTCTGATCTGTCCCAAGTACATCAGCCATCCTGTAACTCATTGACAAATCCTGTGTCTCCTGACTAAATAGGAAATATGAAAGAGAGAATAATTTGATGAGTATCCTATGAAGATGAATCTCATATAGTAACTGTTCCTCTACTGTAATTATGCAACAATGGGATCAACAAAATTTTACTCCTAGTCAAAACATTTAAAAACACGGTGGTTTTGCCTTTACGGCATATTAAAATGGTTTTCCAACTTAAGCTGGCATTGTGAATTCAGTTACAAAGTCATAAAACTATACATATGAATAAACTGATCTGAATATAAAATACTCTGCTTACATTTACATATATATATTACAGCATCACTGCAGAAACACAACACGTATCTTTCTATAAAAGTTATGGATTGGGCTTTTAAAATTTTCTTTCTTTTTTTCAGTCAGCTGAATGTATCCTGGCCTTTTTTTTTTTTTTTTTAAGAAATAATTAACAGTTCAATGAACAATTCAAGTGGGGCTTTATACTAAAAATCTCAGTTTAATTTTAGGAGTTTAGTAGAAACAGTATCTTTACAGAAAATGCAAAACAGGCAGAGAACTGTCAACCCTGGGAGTCTTTTTTGAGATTTAAGGTATTTAGTAGCAGCTTAGTGGGTACTGGGAGATCTAACTCTTTGGTTTTCTCATGATCTTGTGCCAATTTAGGGAATGCCTCTGGGTGAACTCCATTTCAAACTATAAGAAAATGAAAACTTCTATTTGAGTGTTATTGTCTTTTTAAAAACCTCACTCTCTGTTTCCTTTCAGAATTCATCATGGACGTGTCGTTTTTACTTTTCTTGGCATTTGAACGACTCCTAACTAGTAGGTGTCTGGATGTACATGCCCTTGTCAATAATCTGTAACATTCAAAGCAAAACTAAACCAATCATCCTCATTTATGTTCAGCATTGTCTATGCATATTTGAGACAGATCTCTTAATTTAGGTCATGTTGATCTTTGAACTGTTTTTGCAGCTCCAAGTCAAGGAATTGCTTCTGGTCTCTTCTCTCTGGTATTGTAAAGGCTTATGCTAGTTTCACGATTTGCCTGAAGATTGTGGCTGAGAAGGCTTGCAATCTTTAAATGGGCTTCAAAGACACTATGGAATTGTGGGAGAGATGGTTTGTTCCTCCAGGCCGCGTTGGTTTGAGATTACAAAGTAGGTCAGAGAGCAACTTAGGTTTGCAAGCAGAATGTACACCAAAGCAAAATCTTCTGCTACTGAAAGATCAAACTGCTGCCTCTGCAACCAGATTAGGAGTAATCACCAATGTAAATGTTGTGAATGGTCACAGCAACATCTAAGGAGAGGCAGCTTTTTTATCCAGAAAGCTAAGTATTCAGCATGAAATTGAGTTGACTTTGTTCCCTCATTCTAACAGGGAACTCCATTGTTACCCTTCACATATTTCTGAGCAGATTTAGATGCAATAATAGAAGCACTTCCATAGTCTTAATGTAAAGGGTATTTATAATTTGGGGGATTATCATAGTGCTTAAAGAAATGTTGACTTCTCTGGCAAATTTGGCTGTGGGATTCCTGTCTATCTCATGACGTACAACCTGGAAAAAGAAAGCAGGATTTGTAAACGTTGTGTCTTAAAGATGCCCGAAAGTAACAGTTGATTGAGTTCAACTTCCTGGGAAATTCTTCTGTATTCTTCTATATGCCTATTTAAAGAGTCAGCTTTAGGTATGACTCCTGCAGTCAGATTGGCCAAAGCAGTTAACATTGCTTTAAGCACTGTGATAATCCCTGAAAATTATGAAACCTCCTTAGAGTAAGTGTGTGCTTTAGAGTTACAGTAAATCAGGATTTAGGCTGCTGTTCCTCCAGCAGTAGCTCACTAATGTGAAATTACTGTAGAGCATTCTGAGAGGGGCTGCTTGTTTAACATATCTGCTAGATGTTGGTCGTGGGAAATTACTGCAGAATGGAAAGTTCTCTCTTAGGAGGGAGAGGCACAATCCTCTGTTGCTCCACTGGAATGTGAGCGCTGTGCTCATGCCTGGGCCCAAGCTAAGTAGTAGTGCTTTCACTCTGAAAAACTCAGTAATGAGTGGTGTCACTCAAGGATCCATACTGGGATCAATATTATTTAATATCTTCAACAATGACAAAGTGGGATTGGCCTGTAGTGACAGAACAAGGGGCAATGGTTTTAAACTGAAAGAGTGTAGATTTAGATTAGATATAAGGAAGAAATATTTTACCATGAGGGTGGTGGGACACTGGAACAAGTGCCCAGAAGAGTTGTGGGTGCCCCATCGTTGGAAGTGTTCAAGGTCATGTTGAACGGGGCTTTAAGCAACCTGACATAGTGAAAGATGTCCCTGTCCATGGCACAGGGAGTGGACTAGATGATCTTTAAATGTCCCTTCCAACCCAAACCATTCTATGATTGTATGATTCTATGTGCTTTCAGTGCCTGTACCCAGCCCAGCTACAGTGACAGTAACTGAAACAACTATTTCACATTTTTGTTCCTCCACACTTCTTCATATGCTTGTGCTAAACTCCAATGCATTTCCTCCCCATAAAATATCTTACATTAGTAGACAGAGTCGTTAAATTAAATAACTGATTATAATACAATATTTTGCCTTTTGAGGGGGTGGGACAAGGGCAGTGGATAGGAATCAGCCTGGTGTCAGATGTTGTCTTCTAAATTGAATTACAATCTAGTCATTAAAAGCTCTCTTGAGTAAAATTATGACTCTTTAGATTTTGCTCGACCCTATCGAAAAAATAATGCTTGACACCTATTTCTCAAGGGTTTTTAATTTATTTAGAAAGAAAATGAGCGTCCTGGAAAAAAAGGCAACAAGGCATTTAATGAATTTAAAAGCAATCAAATGGGTCTGACCTCTTAATGAGTGGGTTTGTTTCTTTTGCATCCCATGAAGCTCATTTAAATTTAGTGGCAACTCTGAGAGTACTCTGAAATAATAAAGTAGATTTTACAATGCAGCTTGTTTTTGTACTTCTAGATTATAAAGAAATATATGCATTTATGCATAGAAGTATGTGCTGAAGCAGACTATCACTGACAGTCTTAATATTAATGGATTTAAGTGTGACTAAAATTATCTTTCATAATATCAAAGTACAATTGTTCATTATGGGGTGAAATTCTGTAATGCTCTGTTGGTTCTTACAGCTACTTAATAAGCATAATTGAGAGCATTTGTCATGTTCAGCTCTTTCTGGACATTCTTGGCTTCCGTTCCTGCCGTTTCTGATGATTTTCGATGGTAAGTAAAGCACTTTGTGATCTATTTAAAATCTAGCTTTGTGGTGGAAGTTGAAATCCACCATTTTCAGACATCCTCGATATTACACGATTCTTGTTATTAAGTCTAGGTTTGGGTTTCATGCTTGGATACAAAATGCTGCTTTGTGGGTGGTGGTCTTGTCTGGGCATTTGTACAACTTCCAGTAAATAAGAAAGCTGTGCATGCATAAGAACACTTGTGCTAGCCTTTCACACTCTACACATTTATAGTAAATAATGAAGTAACTGCAGCCATAATATATAGCTGTCTTTAAAGGCACGATTAACATTTCTATATAAATTATGCTTACCTTTTGTTTGCATTTTGTGGAAAGAGCGCAATAATGCAGTTGATTATTCCCTTTACACTTCTTGAGAAAAAATGTCTAAAACCACATTGTTAACTCAAAATACCAGCATTTTAGGTTAATAAAGAGCGCACGATCAATTACTTTAACGTTATTATCTTCAAATTATTTTGCTATATATGCTTAACTATGCTTTAATTATTAATTTCTCCCAGTTTTTAGCTTGTATTTTTTTAAAGTCCTATGTTTATTCTATTAGCAACCTGCACATTAAACTAGTTATATTTTATTTATGCTTTTTGATAATTTGCTTATAATAATTTAATGATGTCTTACGATGAGATAATTTTTAAAGGACATTACTTTAAAGACCTGCATAATTATGCTTTTATTTACACTTCCACTAAATGCAATGAGATTAGTAAAATTTATTACTATCTCGTAGAGAGGTAGAAACAAAAAGCTACTGAGCTGATACATTAGAAATTATACAATTATATTTAAGAAATTTAATACATCACTGACCAGTTCAGATGAAGCTGCATTTACTCAAATAATTGTGACTTGGGAATAAAATTCCAGGAGGTAGGCACCCATATCACACTCTATGCTAAGAAGATACATTAAACACTAAGACTATTTTGAAAATTAAAACTAAAATAGCTATTTTAGTCAAACATTTAAGAAAATAATTAGGAAAAGAGATCCAATAAACTGAGAAATATCTAGTTATAAAATTCTTCAGAATACCTTTCTATATCTGTTATGGGTATTGACAAATAATATATGAAATATCCTTTAACTTAAGAGAGACATCCACAAAGTGAAAAAATGAGGCTATGTGAAGAAACTAAGCAAGAAAACTTCGTGAATTCAAGTAAAATAGTTTGATATATTTGGAACTTTTATAGTGTCAGCTAGTGTACTTTTCAGAACAAACTGAATATATGTTTATATCTGATCTCTCATACCTGTCATTGTTGCCTTGCAGTCACATTCATTACTGTCATTTAAGCAAACTAGGATAAGGGATGAATTGAGAGAAATTTTTTCTCTAATGATGTACTCAAAATAACCTAGAGAGCAAACACAGAAATAAAGACATTCTTCTATAACATTAACCTAAAACTCTTAGTATGTAAACTTTTAGGTCATATTGATTATGTCATATAGCGATTATTTATGTCACCTGTGTAGATGCTACAAATGGCAAAATGGAAAAAAAGTTGATGGCAACAAAATAATTAGGATTTTAAACTGCTGAAGAAATAAGAAGAGGAAGAGAGTAACTCCAGAAAAAAACAAACAAGAAAAAAAAAAATAGCCTTAAAAAGAAAGAGAATGCTTTTGATAAGTTTAGCTCAATTTCTAGGTAGATGCTAAAGATTTAATACAAATGCTGTGATAAAATATCTTTCTGGATATTTTTGTAGTGTTTTCGTTTAAGTCCAGCTTTTGAAGGAAGTAGAGCGGGGAATAGACCCTAGATTTTTAAAATTTTGGGCAGTGTCAAAACAAGATTACTGATGCACCACTCTTTTAAGGACCTACAATTTGGTTAGATTGAAGACACTTCAAAAAAATAGTTGTTAAATAGTTAAATTATAATGTCCAGTTTCAGATTTAGAAATTTTCTTTTCCTTGTAAGATATAGCTTTGAAATGTGTGATCATTTCTCTGCCAGAGCAAGAAAATCTCGACTTACAAAATGTTGTGAAGGACTCTGTGTCCCTAAAAACCAAACATAAGGATCATGGTTCCTCATCTGTTGTTGCTACAGCAATTCACGGAAAATTCGCAGAAAGTTAGGAAAAGATAAAGCATGGAGACAATGTGCTTTCTTCATCTGCCGCAACAGTCTAAATGCTACAAGTCTGCAAATGTTCACAGCTCAACTGGAATTTCGAAATACTGGAGATAGCTCAAAAGTCCACATGAAGAATTAAAGTTTTAGGAAACTTTTCTGTAGCAAATACCTTAGAGAGTTCAGTCTTCTTAATTTAACAAATAAAAAGTTGATCAGATTGTGAGTATGCCTATAATAAAATGCTTCTTAAATGTAGCAAGCAAGACGTAAGAAGATAATGGAAGCTAAAACTAGACCGAATCAGACTACAAATAAAGAAATTTTTAGGAGTATGAATCATTAGAACATCTTGTCATACCATTGTTAGGTCACACATCAGTGAATACTCTAAAATTAGGTTTATTTGAGCTTCATTTTGTCCTAAAGACTCATACTGCAGTTTGATTGCAGATGTTTTATGACACAAAGTATTATATATCGTCTTACAACAAGGGATTTTGTAATCTCTATATCTACTTCCATTCCCAAGACAGCAAGAAGTGAACAGCAAGTATGAAATAGACATGTATTTATTTCTACAGCAAATGTTGGCAGATCATCAAAGTAGTTAACCGAGGATCAAAGAGTAAAATAAAAACAGCTGTACAGATTTTTTAATGCAAAGAGTAAGATACAAACATTTGTAGAGATTTTCTGATGCTTGAACCTGTCTATTCCCATATCTTGCCCTGCCTGTGACAAAGTTATTTTTCAAGTTTTCGAGAAAAAACACATAATAAACCTTTTAATAGTCATTGTTCATATTTTTATCACTACACCAATATAAAAGAGTTAACAAAATAAACTGATGAAAAGCAGTGTTTGTCTCAATTTACCAACATCAACATCTTATTGGTTTCTTATGTATATATACATACATATATATATAGGTAACAAAGCATCATTACAATTAATGAGAAAGTTATAAAAATATTTGAATGAAAAATAGTTTCCTGAGTAGTCTTTAAAGCTATTTTGGAAGAATTTAAACAATTTCCTTTATCATTTTCCCCCAGTTCCAAAATAGAAACATAACAACTCCTTCAGGTGAAATGTCTGTATTTCGAAGAATTTTCAAGGCAAAGAACCAGCATGACTCTGGTAAAAAACAAGATTTTAGAAAGATTGATAAAATACTTATAGGGAGTAAAAAAATAGTTTTTCATAACAAGCATTTATAACAAATGGTCCAGCTTCAAGCCAAGCTCTGTTAATTGTTTTTCCTCAGTATCCTGAGATTACAATTTTTAACTCTCTTTCTGAGATCTGGAGGCCAAACAATTGTCAGCTGCCCAATTTGTTGTGAAAAAGTTAGCTCTCAAGTGGAATTTTAATGTTTTAAAATGTGTCTTTCATATTAGGCTTATTTTGCCAGTATTATAAAATGCGTGTTCCTATGAGAGGACACAAAAGGATCTCAGTGCTTAAAGTCAAATGTGTTTTACCATTGAAGGAGAAAGGAATCTGAGAAGCAGATTTCTGGTGGAAAATGCAAAGCAGCTGATCATTAGATTATCAGTTTTTCTGTGGAAAGAAAAAAAGCCTTTCTTTTGGCTGATTTTTCACTTGACAATTAAGTTTACTATAATCATTCCCAATGTTATGTTACAAGAGTAAGAAATGGTTAGCACTTCATGATGTCACCGTACTCTACATTCAGAAATATGGAATTTAGAGCAATATTGAGAATAACAATGGCAACAGTCAATGTCTTGAAAAATAATTCATTTTATATGTTGATCATGGCAAAATAATTTATGTTCAGTTCAGTAGTGGCCAGAAAGCTTTTGTCAGAATTAAAGTTTTTAAATAAATAATTCCTAGCGGATATATAACTGCAGAGAAACCTCATCAGAAGGGCATCTTTGTGAAATAAACACAGCACATTGCACCTTAGAGAGCAAGAAAACATAGCTGTTTTTGTTACTTGGAACTTTCCTCTAGCACTTCTAGGAGTTTCAAATCTGCATTCTGGCAAATCTCTCAGTATGATATTGGGCAAACTGCCTGCGTGTAGATTCAGGTTCTCTAAGAAGGTCTCAGGCATAAATAAGTGCATAAATTCAAAACTATAACTGCAGATAGCCTAATAAGTCTAAGCACAGTAGCACTGATATTAGTGTTATCTCAGAACACACTTCTGCTTTTGAGCATGCAGAAAAGTTCTTGAGTCTTGATTGCCCTGGCACACGGCTGGCACATTGTCATGGCTAGAAAGAGGTGTTTCTCTCCTGCAAGGCTCAATCCGCAGGCTTTTTTTACACCATCCCATTGCCTGAGCAACACTGAGCAAAAACCTCTAAACATAAGTATCTAAGTCACTACTACTGCCCTGCTTCTTTCTTGCCCAGCCTTTGGTTCTTTTCTGTAGGGTTCAACAGTTTTAATGGGAGGGAACTAGCAGAACTCCATTTCTCCCTTCATAATGGCTTGTATTCTGATAACTACAGCACTCCTCTGAGAGCAGGAAGAAGTGCATCTGTAGTCCATCCAGCAGGATCCCTGACACCCAGTCTTCTACATGTCTCCTGTCTACCTAACAATTAGGTGGATTCATTGGCATGTGCTGTCTGTGTCTCCTCTTTTAAGATTTCTTTCCTCAACACTGTCTTTTGGCTAGCCCTAAACTGCTCTTCTCTTACTAGGTACAATCTAAACTGATCAGCCACCTATGTAACATACAACTCTTCCCAACTGTCTGATGGTGAATGTAGGTGCCAGAAACAGCATTTTGGGCTCCTTAATTTGCCCCTGGCTAATGCATCCAGGTAGGTGAGGTAATTTTCAGGGAACCCTTAATCTAAGTTTTTAACCAGTCTGAGTCTTGCTTCTCTTTCTCCAAATCTGAGGTAGTAAGACAGCATGAATTTGTGAGGATAAATATATTTATGAGGTTTAAGTATTCATACCTCATGAAACTAGGTATAGATGACAATATAGCCTGGAATGAGCAGAAAAATGAGCAAGTTAGTTATGCTTTTACCTCAAGTCATAGTCATAGTTGAGGTATCAAAGTGACCAATTGTTTTTGCTAGGATGGAGGATAATTTTTAGATCAAATATTCAGTATTTTTCATAAAATAGAAAATAAGTCTTAACAATTAAATCTCTAGTTAATATATATCTACAGAAAAAATTGCCTGAAGACTGTATTTACTGGTCATAGTAAGGTAAGTAAGTAAGTAAGAAGGCACACCTTCTCAAAAGAAGCAAAACAAACTGTCTGGAGGTTGCGTTTGCTTTTGATACGTGGAATTCCTTAAAACAGGCTAATACTTAAAATAAGAAAAACATAGACTCGGTACTTGAAATATTGAGTAATTATTGCTCACCATCTGAATTAGGATGGTTTATTAATTTGTCTATTTTTATAATTGAGAATAAGCCTTTTAAGATTTTGCTGCTTTATTCTAGACTTAATTTTACCTGTTCATGGAAGGGTTATGGGTACTTTTAGTTAGAAGTTGCCCAAGTAAAACCATATTGATACTTGTATTCAAACTGCGTTGAATTATCTGCTTGCTTGCTGCATAAATTACCTCCTCTTTTGGGGTGTCTTCTTCCATTTTGTGTTATGTTTTGAAAGTCCCATATATTTTCAGTGAGTCATTCTCCCTTTCCTTATTATTGTTACATTGAAATAATTTACAGGCTATGGTCAGGAATCCCTTAAAGTCTTTTCATTTCATGTCTATACTGTGAAAATTTTGGTTGATTGTTATTTGTTCAGTTTTTACATTGCCTTCCTAAATGCAGCATGTGACTCTGTCTGTCTGGAAATATTTATCTGATTTTAAACAACTAAAATTAACGTTCTTCCACAAATCAATTTTTTGGTTTGCCCATCCCTAAACTAAAGGTTGCAATGGCAAAGCATATAATATGTTTCTGAAGCACTACTTCCAAAAAAACAGATGTAAGTGCTTGACAAATTATAAAAAGTGGAGTAACATTTCCTGATACAGTTATTTTCCACAATGTCACGTTGTGTAGTGTGAAGGGGTTCTTTGACATGGTATTGTCAATGCTATTAAAAAAAAAAAGAAAAAAAGTTGCACAAGCATTTTTCTGTGATACAACTACGTGCAATGCCTGTCTTAGCAGTTTTATGCACCAGTATTGCTTATTAGCAGACCAGTACAACAGAACAGTTCAGCAAATGAGAGATCACTCCTGTCAAACCAAAATTACATCGGGGAGCAAGAAGAGCATCTGTGGAGTTATCTTAAATAAAATGCTTCATTTTATGCTGATTTGGTGTCTTATGATTAAATGCTTTGCTAACTTTTAAAAGCATATGTACCCGTTCCATTTTTTTGACATCTGAACACACAATACATGGTCCTAGTTGCTATGTCTTAAAGTGGAAAAAAAAAAAAGTTAGAAATCATGACATCAACAGGCTGGAAGAAGTGCCTTATTGGGGGAGATGCATGACTCGAAGAAGTTTTTGTAAAGAAAAAAGAAAAAGAAGCAAGAGGGAATTGAAAGAGAAAGAAAAGTCAAGAAAAGAGAAAGAAAAGGAAATTCTGTGATATGTTTAGAATAAAAGCTACCTCACAGATGCATAGGCTGGAACTCTGTATCTCTTTACAGCCCTTCCCACCACCTGTGATAGCGCTCAGGACCTGCCTCTGGCGGACTTGTGTGCAGGGGTTCCAGCTGGTCCTGGATTGCCAGGGTCACTCCTAGGAGGAAGCGTTTTGATACAGAGGTGAAGGATGGTTAGTAAAACTGACCAGCTCAAACTCTAAAAGCAGAACTGTGGTACCAGCTTAATATTCAGCACCACTTCAATTTGTTTACTTATTTAATTCACTTGCTGACATGTTCTGATTGATTCACTTTACCTTGAAATGGTTTACAGCACAACTTTTTAACCTATAAGAGCCTATGATACCAGCTAGATAGTTCATCCCTGAAGTAGCGCACCACTAGGCTCCTCTTCAACCCCATAGAAGGCTTGCAGGAGACCTCTGTCATATTGCCAGTGCCAACTCTGTCCTGGACTGTCCCATGCTCACTGACCAATAGTTTAATAAATTATAGGTTATAAGAGATTTCTGACCTCTCAGGGGAAAGGGGAAAGGGACATGATAAGATTTTTGCCCACAGGAAGACTCAGTGTATTCTTCTATCTGTCAGTTTTCTCCCTGGTTAATTCTCCGTATGTGGAGTCCTTGCTATTTTGGATATTTTTTTTCCTTTTTTTTCCTTTTTTCTTTTTTTTTTTTTTTTTTTTTTTTTTTTTTTTTTTTTTTTTTTTTTTTTTTTTTTTTTTTGTCCTGTAGTTGTCCAAACAGAGCAATAGGTGGGTGTTATTTCTTTTTCTATGTAAGTAAAAAAAAAAAAGTCAGTTCATGGTGCTACTCACTGCATGCTTTTAAATAACAAGCAATGCTTTACTCGTTTCAAGGGTTGTTACATACTGGCAACTACTATGCAAAGTAATGGTACTTAGAGAGTCACTTCACAGAATAGGTTTTGTCGCAGGCTAAAAGCAGCTGTATGAAAATTTTGAAAGTAATCTTATGATGTTGAACTTTAACCTCAGATGACATCCAGTATTAATTTTCCTTCTTTTAAATTAAAATATATTTACTTTGTTGTGGTTTGGGGGGGTTGTTTGTTTGTTTGTTTGTTTTAAAAAACATGCATAGTTATGTTGTATGTGAGAGTTTCTTACTCTTGTTCACTATCTATGAGACTTAATTCCAAATCAGTTAAATGTAGTTTATTACTGAACAAAATGTGGCTTGTGGTTAAACAACTTGTAAGATCCTTGCCTGAAATAAGGGGTTAGAAAAGGAGTTTCTTGGCTTATACTAATCCCAAATACTAAATATTTTCTTAGATCAGTGGAGATTTTTCAAATACTATAAATTTGAAATGCAAGAAATCTGAATTGAAATCATGTGGACTATTTCTAAATTAATAACTATTCTTTTAAAAAAAATGTGTGTGATGCCTCTTTGTATTTGCTTAATTAATATTTCAGCTTATAATGGGACACTATAGTTACATTTTTGTGTTTCGTTTAAAACCAGGAAAATTTGAAGTGCACTTTACTAAAAACAAACAAAGAAACAAAACAAAACGAAAGTAATCACTGTACTGTAAGAACTGGAACTTGAAACCTCTGTAACTAAGTTAGCATTTAGTTTGCTATGCAATTATAATAGGGGTCATATCCCTGTGTAATCTTTAGTGCAGTATTTTTTTATTCTACAGATATTAACCTTCAATGCTGCAAAATACATCTCTCTTTTTTATTATTCTCTTCATCTAATTGCAGTAAGATTAATGCAGTTCTCATACTGGGGATATTTTGTACCATCCTGATGAACCTGATGGATCCTGAAGTAGAGACATTCTTTGAAATCAATGAATTAGAGCGTAGATGTGAATAAGATAAAAATGCCTAAAGAAGGACATGATAGAAGATCTGCAGAGTAGTGTCCTAGTTCTGACAGTGTCAGTCTGTAGTGGTTTAAGAATGTGACACAAATACAAGGCAAGTACAAAGTGATACTTCCCCCAGTGAGTAGAAAGAAGTTCTGGTATTGCTCTATATTTGCACTTACTATGAATAAGCTTATAGACTTTTTGTGGTTATTCATAGCAGTGCATTCAGTCAGCGCATAAGGTGCATAAATCTAGGCAGGAAATTCTTCAATTATGTTTGCCTACATCTACACTTTTGTGAGGATTACAGTAACTTGCATATTCATGTGTAATTAATCTCAACTTGTTGACATCTCTCCCCATGGACCATGTCTATGAACTGCTGACATTAGCCTGTTGGCCTATTACTGAAGGCATTGCCACACTGAGTACTTCTGAAATGTAATCTGTGTTCTTCAGTAATGTCATCCATTCTTTTGGATTTGCACAGATGTGTATGATGATGTGTTTTTACTTACAACACATCTGCCATTTTGCTGGAAGTGCATCTGTTCTTAATATTTTCCCTGGGGTCATGTTTTGGGTTTTAGTTTACAGTTGACCAGCTTTTGTATTTCAATGTTTTCTGCATTTTAAGGTTGCCTGCTTCATACACTGCTTCCCTAAAAATGCAGATACTAGCTTGGCTTATGACATTGATGTATTCTTTAAATTCTCAGTGTCCAGATTTATTAGCTTACATGGACTTTTGATGAATTGATCTTAAAAAATACTTTGAATTATTTCATTCATGAAAGTATTCCAAGGGCTTTAATCACCATCCTAGTCCAATTCTGGACTGTATGCCAAAATCTGCAGGACCAGGAGATAAGTGTTCTAAACTTATAGCTGGGGAATGACTTTGGTTCTGTGTCCCAAAGGGCTTTGACATGGTCCTGAGTTTGGCTGGGATGAAGTTAATTTTCTTCATCTCGGCCCGTATGGACATGTATTTTGGACCTGTGACCAAAACAGAATTTTGGCTACTGCTAAGCAGTGCATGCACAGCATCAAGGCCTTAGCTGTTTCCCACTCTGCCCCCACAACAAGTAGATGAAGAGTGTGCAAAAGGTTGGGAGGGGACACAGCCAGGACAGCTGACCCAAACTGATGGATGAGATATTCCATGTATCATGCTCAGCAATAAACCTGGGGGAGAGTTTTTCCAAGGCAGCCATTGCTCAGAGACTGGCTGGGCATCAGTTTGCTGGTGGTGAGTGATTGTTTTGGGCTTCATGAGCCATTGCTCAGAGACTGGTATGTTTGGTTGGTTTTGTGGTTTGTGGTTTTTTTCTTTTTTTTTTCTTTTTTTTTTTTTTTTTTTTTCTTTCCACTCAGTTGTTAAACAGTGTTAATTGTGACCCATGAGTTTTCCCACTTTTCCCCTCCACCTCAATGAGTCGGGGTGTAAGCAAGCTCTCTATGGGGGTTAACCCATGACCTGTGAGGAGGTCCATGACTATCTGTATTTCTCCAGTACATATTTCCACTCTTTGATCTCTTTTTAAGGACCTTGTTGAAAGTAGTAGACACATCAGAACTCTTCTTTAAATGCTTATAACTCTGACATCAGGAAATGCTGTCTAGAAAAGCATTGTGAGCAGAGACATCTTTATATATCAGATATTTTTGTGCATCGTACCTGTGAAAGCAATTAAGCAAAATTTTCATGAAGGCTAAGCCTTCATGAAGGCTAGGTCCTTCATGATTTGTAGTTTATCTAATATCTTTCTTGGATGTAACGTCTATATGTTTACCTGTCTTGAGAAGAGAAGGCCTGGGGGAACCTCATCGCAGTATTCCAGTACTTAAAAGGTGACTACAAAAGATGAGGGGCTCTCTCTTCACAAGGAGTCACATGGAAGAAACAAGGGCCAACAGGTACAAGTTGTACCAGGAGATGTTTTATCTTGAGAAAGAAATTTTTTACAGTAAGAACAATCATTCACTGGAACAACTTCCCCAGGGATGTGCTACAGTCCCTGTCACTGAAGGTTTTCAAGACGTAGTTGGTCAGAGTGCTAGGAAATGTCACCTAAGCTCTTGTTGGAACAGATGATTTTTCAAGGTCTTGGGCTGTTCTGTGATTCTAAATATGCTCTCCAGATGAAATACATTCATTCTATGATGCAGAAGCAAGACACTAAAACTGGTAGCTAATTTTTCAACTATTTAGAACTAATAAACGCAGAAATTTGTTATATATTGAAAACATTGATTGAGGCTGAGATTATCATTCGTTTAACAGACAACGTTTTGCAATGACTTCTCTGAATTACTGTTGTGAATAGTCATGTCCTTAAATTCATCTCACTGCCAAACAGAGCCATATTCTTGTTTCTCTCCTCAGACAAAATTCTGCCAGGTACTGAGTATCCTTAGATGCTGCTTAGTTTTGTCAGTTTTTATCAAGGAGGTTGAGGGTGCCCTTTGTTTCACAGAATTAGACATTATCTGAATTAGTAGCTTTCCTTCTTAGTTGTCGTTCTCTTCAGAATACTTATTTTCTTTTATGGAATCAGATCAAGGCATAGAAGTCAATTGTAGGAGCCATACAAACTGGAAATTATAGCAGAGTTAAAGATTTACAAGGGCATTGTGTTTCCTACAACTACCATGGATCAGGATTTCACGATAACTGCAAAATAAAATTTTACCTGCCAAACCTTAACTTGATGATTTTTTATCAGTGCAAGTTTATGACGATTAGAAATAGTTTTAAAGTTATTCATAGAAAAGTACTCAGTTGCTGTGTAACAAACATTTTCTTAAACTCAGCTCATTTAGACTGGTCATGGTTGACATAAAAATTTAACTGATATTATAGAAGTTTAATACTTTGGAGGCAGTACACAGTAGTGCTTTTCTATGCCTTGTGCATAAAAATAATGCACTGTTCCATTATTTGGGGGAAAATATGCTTTTTCTGGACAACAAGCAGAACTGGATAAAACAGGATTTGTCATAGCTATGCTAAAAGTTCCTTTACTAGAAACATATTAATTCCAATAAAACTGAAAGAACTAAGTTGCTGCTTGGTGAGTAACATACTGTGTAATTTAAAGATATTTGATCTTAAGCATTCAGGGTGTTTGTGTGCAAAATTCTACTCATGCAAATATTGTTTTAAAAAAAAAATATATATATCCATGTATTTGTTGGCCAGGCATATCATTGCCTGCATTTTGATGGCAAGTCTCTGAATGATACCCATACAACTAATACTTAAATATGTATTAGCTGATACTGAGCTCTATTTTTAAGGTAAAAAGCTGGAGGAGAGAGGAGGTATTAGGTATGCCATTACGTAAATAACAGGCTTCTATGAAAAGTGCTATGAGGTACCAGGATTTCTGTGAAAGTGTTTTACATAAACATACAAGGCATGATTTCAGCTTCATGTCTGTTTCTTTAGCTGTCTCTTTCACTGAGTGTTAATGCTAAGAACATACTGAAATCAATATTATGCGCAAAGCTTTACCTTTTTTAAAATGTTCTATTGCAATGAGAATATGTAGCATGTGCAAATTGTTTTGCTTTTTTCTTTATGAATCAAATGCAAGAGAGTGGCTTCAACCTCTAAGTTTTCTGTGTACCCTTGCCATAATTCCACAAAAAGCTTTTGTAGCACTGGAACTTCTCCATTGTGTTAAAAGCTAGGGAGAAGCTTATGTCCTCCATCGGATGCAGCTCAGAGTGCATCCAGGACTTCAGAAGGGTGTGCCACAAAGGCTGAGTCATTTGACATTCAGGAAGCCTCTCTTCTGAAGAGGATAAACCACAGACCAACACCCCCACCTACCACCCTGACATTGTGAAAATAGCAGAGTTGCAGAGCTGAAGGAGTGCACTTTTCTGTGGCTAAGACGTTATGAAGAATCATGCACTTTGAAGACACAAAGTGGAAAATGGTAAGCATCTCTTTATCTCCTCTATAAGAAGCCTACCTTTTGAAAATCTGCCGTTCAAAACCTGGCTGAAGTGACAGAAATTTCGGAACTACTGAAAAACTGCTAAGATATATGTAGCATTCAGAGACAGGAGAGTCATATTGAGCGCTAGGATGGAAGGAGAGAGAGGCAAAAACTGAGCAGAGTTGTAGTGTACTGGAGATGACTACTGGATTAGCTACTGGTATGAATCTATTCTTCCCCTCCATTGAAGCAATTTTCCTCTTTCAGAGAACATGTCATAAGAAAAATCAGCTAGCATATGAGCAGTTCGCTTGTTTAGAAACCAAAATTTACTTACTGTTAATGTCAGGGGACTGGGTAGTCTTTGTGAACCTCTAAATTTTGCTGGACTGACATCAAATTTGGTGGAAAAGATCAGCCTGCAAGGAGACAACTGGCAGTGGTAAGATTTGTTATTCAGTCCTGCTCACACATTTTATCTGAGGTTTCCTTAATGTAAAGAGTTTCTCTGCTCCACTGTATTATTTTGTGTTCCAGTAAAACCTAGCCTTGAAGATTAGATACTTTTGACTTAGTGTACCCAAAAAAAAGAAGTCGAGCAGTTCCAAAACTCTAGCTATCACAGGTACATAATGAGATAAACCTTGAACTACTGTAATCAAATTGTACTGAATGGAGAGAGAGAAAAAAAAAAAAACAAAAAACCCTTTATTAATTTATACCACTAAAAAACTCACAACAATTGGTTAATATGCACACATTTAGAATATGAAACAAAGTTCCGGATAAAAATGTGTTTTCTTTATCATAATACCTCTAATCTATCAAATGTCCTTTGAACCTGTGTATACTATCAACAACATGTGTCAGACTTTTTTTCTTTGCTATCTTGAAGGATTTGAAAGTGGAAATTAATTAAAGCTTACACAAAACAGCTTCCCCTTGAGCTATTCAATATGCTTAAGTGGTATGATGGCATACCATCCATTTTTCTAAAACTGTTCATTAAATAACTCAATTTGGTTAAAACACACAGCATATTTTTTTCATAACTAGCTATAATTTCTCTCCTTGACTATGTAATCTTACCCTATTAAGAGAGTCTGGCTCATGTAATTAAATTATCTCTTTGTCTCCAGTAACAGGACAATATGAAAACGTGAATGTATGCTGATATCAGGGTCCATGGACATAGAAAGTTACATTGTTTAGAGATTTATCTGTAGGAAAAGTGCCAGCCTCAAATATCTCAGGGTTTTCTGTACTATTGATACCCAAAGTTGTACAAGTAGAAATTTAGTTAAAGTTAGAGTTAAAAGTTGAAATTTACTGTGTTATGCATTTTACTATTTGATTATCCTAAAGAAAAAATAGTGCCATTAAAAAGGGCAGATTAATCAATGGATAAAATGTAATGTATTTTAAAAACTGAAGCCTTGATTGGGCATTTTTATGCCTATTGTCACGAACAGGCTATTTTTCAGGCAGAGTGATATGTATAAAATGGTTACAGAAAATGCCATTTCTCACAGAAGACTCCCATCACATCACGTAAGAAAATGCTGACATGCAGCAGATACCATGTGGCAGATTCTGACCATTCCAAGTATCCATATGTAAGCTTCAAAATGCCTGAAAGGTAGGTACCTTGTTTCAACACAGTAACTCAGAACGTAAGTTAGACCCGTGGGCTTCCTAGGCTTAGTCAACAGAGAGGGAAGCACTTCTGAGGAGCAATTCAAAGATCCTAAATGAAGCACTGTAGAATAATTACTGAAAGGACAAATTATTGCAACTAATTGTCAAGGGTACACTTATTGAGAATAAAGCTATATCGACATCTGCAGCATATAAGGCAGCTGTGCAGTAGGGAAGAAATCTGCTCTGTATGATTTCACCCCACACACCTGGCCTGCATTCTTCATTGGTAGTGCCTGAGGAAGCTCAGTGTAGTATCCATTAAAAGATACAAGGGGTGGAGTGATATGAAGCTATTGTGGCTGGGCCATGTTGACAAGGCACAGATACAAGAACCATATTGTATAGTTGCTGCCAGTTTTGAAAATAAAGTATCACTGCTGTCAACTAAAAAAGATAAATGTTAATTTCTGTCTGAAATAATAGTTACTGAGCCAGAAATTTGTTCAATGGACGAACTTTTCTCATTATGATCTCACCATAATACCAAAGCATTCCTCCATCTCAAAGGATATCTGCCTTCAGCCTACCTTCAAGCATGTGTGGTGAGATTTTTACCTTAAAAATTAAAGTGAGGATTTCTAAAGCAATCAATAACAAAGGTATGTATGATGAGAGTCACTCAAGCTCCACCTAAACATAGAAAATAATACAAAATACCTTAACAATACAGGAAGGGTGAGGGGAAGACACTATGACTGAAAAGTTAAAGGAACAACATAACAGGACTTTTGTGACCAGTTGATGGGCTGAGCCTGTCTTTCCCACCCTCAGGATGACACTCTTGGGTAAGATTTGTACACTTAGTTATACCAAGTTTAGACTTCAAGCTTTTATTTGTAATCACATTTATAGCGCTATATAGTTGTAGAATTTATATATACATAGTACCAATACTTATTTCTTGCGACTAAGATCTTATTTCAACTAAAGTATATTTTTGCAACTAAAGTGTGGTTTTGCAGACAGTGTATTTATTAAGGGCATCTAAAAGAACATGCACCTGTTGCTTTAATAAACCTCAGTGCTTGTGGATCTAGTCACGAGAATTTTTCATTGAATGCATCCAGACCTATAGTATGTATTATACTATTTGTGAATCTGTGCAGTGCATAGATTCAATGATCACAACTGGCCTGCACTATTCGTGAATCTAACTGTGCAAATTCAAGGTTAATGCACCCAGACCTGTAGTATATATTATGCTATTCGTGAATCTGTGTGGTTGACTGGCTGTTGAGCACAATTAGATTTATAGTGTCTACTGGAGGTTATTTGATGTAATTGGGCATCACTCAGAGGTTCAGCCCAGCCACACCTAGCTGTCACAGCAACATACTGCAGGCACACTAGAATGCAAGGAGGATTAACTTCTGTCAAATTAATCATCTTAACACAACAAACACCTATCTCTCATTGACTGTATGCTTCCACAGGGCTACTCAGTATAGATTATCAGGAAATGTGTGCTCTCAGCTGTGCACTGGTTGGGAAGCCAACTGATGAGAGACCATCAGCTTCAGGCTGCCTTTTCCGACGTCCAGCTGGGACTCAAGACTCCTGAATCTCTTCTGAAGCGCAGCCTCTGCTACCTCATGAGATACAGTGGGTCGCCATTGGATCTGTTTTCATGATATTTGGCGCATTTACTTGAGAAACAGAAACTCTAGAACTTCAGAAGCTTTAGATTTTTCATGAGGAAGAGCTGCAATGGGTGTAGTGGTGGAGAAGGGCAGGAGTGGTTGTATCCAGACTTCAGTTTCCCAGTATATCACCCTCTGCAGTTACTAGAATAGCCAAGGAAAAGCCTGTTCTCCTGCTAAGGGTTGAAGTTTTGCACATAAGGATGCATAATTTATGTAGCTCAGGAGAGCAAGAAAGAAAGGATGTGATTCTGTGAGCTACTGATTAGGAGGATCCCAGCTTCTTCAGTTGCATTTTATCCATTTTTTTAAAATAGAACGTGTTTAATCAATTCTCAGACTCTGGGATGAGCCCTCACAGGGGAGGTCTTTCCCTCACATATTTAGAATGAGGCTTTCTCTCACATTTTATCTCTTTTTCCCCTGTCTTGCACGCTTTGATTTATACTATAGGAGCTTTCTGGATGGTTTGGTGGGAAGGGGTTTGCTTAGGGGGGTTTTGCCTTTGCCTTTGTTTCTTTTGGGGTTTGTTTTTTTGTGTGTGGTTTTTTTTTCTTTCTGCGTTTGTTTTTGTGTGTGTGTGTGTTTGTTTGTTTTTTACATTTTTCTCTTCATTTTGCATGAAAAAATCTGTGTTTGTGACATCTTTAAGGGCAAATGGTTTCATTTTATATTTGCCAATCATTATTTAAGATGAGATAATGTTGAGATCCATCTGGGAAACAACAACAACAAATAGTGACATTTTCTGCTATGTTCTCTCTTCAAGAGGAATTGAATCTGTAACAGCTTTAGAAGATATAAGTTATCTTTAACAGCTTTATAATACATAAATCACTGGAACAGAACAGGTATTTTTTCCTCTCTTCAGTTGTGTGTAATTTTTCTGACAATAAAGTTGTAACCACTCTGGAAAGAATGCTTAATGCGTAGAATTGTGAAATGTGAACTCTATGCAGCTATCTCAGAGAAATACATGTTATTTCATAAATATTAAAAACTAAATGGCACTACCAAATTAAAACTAAACTGAACATAAACGTAGGCATGTCCTTGAAAGAGAGGTAAAAATGAAGTATTGTAAGAAAAGTATTCTGTATTAATACATCTTCTCTTATAATCTTGACTTTACTGCAATGTAGAGTTTGTCTGAAAATCAATCTGTTTGGCATTTTTATTACCTTTTTGAAAATGGAAGGGGAGTAAATGAACCATTTTCTGCCTTTGCTTTCCGTGTAGAGTAATGCTTCAGTTTTCCATTTGGCTGTAGTCTTTTTTTTTTTTTTCTTTCTTTTTTCTAATCACACGAATGCTTACTCATTGGTATGTTTGAGATTTTGATTACTAGTTATGGTAGGTTTCTATGTTCTTGGAAACCTTCCTACTGTGGTGCAAAAACTACCAAGTGCTGAGCTGCTCTAAATAAAAGTTGGTTTTAAAAGGTTAGTAAACACAGTGTAATGAAACAGTCCATGGCAGTTCAGGAATGCTGAGTTACAGAATGTACCTACTTGGTGGAAGGCATAAACAATTGCTATATTGCACATCTTTTTCCTTTTAAGTTTTTAGATGGAAGATTAAGATATTTGAAGGGGAAAAAGGGAATAACCAAGTCCATATAATATGATTGGTTTTTTGTACATGCTCAAGGTTAGAGCAGCATCTATGTTTAGTTATCTTGAATTGTTTGTGGAGCAATGACATGTAAGCTTCTGTTTGTGAATGTGAAACGATAATCCATCTCCTGTGCACCATGTCTGAAGCAGACAGAAAGCCTAAATGGGTGTAGTAAGGTTGTTCCAAATCCATCTGGACAAACCAAATGTATATTTTCCTTCCAGATATATTAAGAGAAATAAGCTAATAATAATCATCATTAATATACATGAAAATTATAAGCTAGTAGAGTTTTGTTCAGAAAATGTATGTTTGGATTAAAATACACATTTTCAAAAAGTAATTAACGGGACAGTAACCATTCCGGAGTGGTAGCATGTATTCACTGGCTTCTAACTGCACAATTCCCTTCTTTTTATGCTCCAAAAAACAGTAATTTAGGGAGAGGTGGATGGAAGAGTTAAAGAGGGTAGAAAAGCCTTAACAAGAGAGTTGTTGTTCTATGGTTCAGTGCTGTGTTTCAACTCAGCCAGAGTTTCCTTGCATAATATAATAACATTATACAATAATATAATAATAAAAATGATAATGAGAAGTAAGCATAGCATCACAGAATAATTTGTATTTGAGGGGGACCCTCCAGGTCACCTAGTCCCAAACATCTGCTTGAAGCAAATTCATTTAGGGCAGTTGCCCAGCACTGTGTCCTGTTGGATTTTGAATGTCTCCAAGGATACAGACTCCACAGCATCTCTGAGTAACCTGTTCCAGTGTCTGATGATACTCTTAGTGGATTTTTTTTTCTTTATATCTAATAAGAATTTCTTATATTCTAGCTTGTGTCTACTTCTTGACCTATCACTATTAATCTTCAAGAAGAGTCTGGCTCCATCTTCTCTGTACTCTTCCATTAGTTTTGTTTGGGTTTTTTTTGTAGGCAGGAGCAGGATCTGTCTTTAACCTTCTTTCAGCTCCTCACAGGCCTTGTGCTCCTGCCCTCAGTCATCTTCATGGCCCAGGCCTGCTCCAGTATTTCCACTTCTTACCGGGGAGCCCAGTCATGGACCTGTCACTCCAGTTGTGTCTCATCAGAGTTAGGCAGACAAGAAGGATTACCTCCCCTGACCCGCTGGTAACACTGCCTAATGCAGCCCATGATGCAAATGGCCTTCCATACTGCAAGGACGTGTTGCTGTCCGATGGTCAACTCAGTCTCTGCAAGGACATCCAATTCCTTTGAAGCTGCTTCTCAGTTGATAGGCTGCCAGCATATAGTGTAGGGGTTTTTTTCTCCCAGGTGTAGAACTTGGCCTTTCACTTTGTTCAATATTATCAGATTCAGGTGTTAGTTTAAGAGTTTTGGTTTAGTAAAGAATAGAGCACAACAATTATCCAACATGTTATTATTAGTGTCTGCGTATTTTTTCGTCAATGGTAACCACTTACTACTTATAATATTGTTTATTGCCAACTAATTGTAACAGAGTAGGATACTAGAAAATAAAACAAAACTAAAAACACATTCCCTCAAACCTCCTTCCCAGACCCTACTGCACTTCTAACTCTTCTGCCTCCTCCTCCTGAGTGGCACAGTGGAATGGACAATTTGGGTCAGTTCATAACACTTCATCTGAGGCCTGTATCTAGTGGAGTGCCTCAAGTGTCAGTACTGGGGCCAGTATTATTCGATATATTCATCAATGACTTGGATGAGGGAACTGAGTGTACTATCAGCAAGTTTGCTGATGACACCAAGCTGGGAGGAGTGGCTGACACACCGGAGGGCTGTGCTGCAATCCAGTGAGACCTAGACAGGGTGGAGAGTTGGGCAGGGAAAAATTTAATGAAATATAACAAGTGTAGAGTCTTACATCTGGGCAGGAACAACCCCAGGCTCCAGTATAGGTTGGGGAACGACCTATTAGAGAGCGATGTAGGGGACAGGGACCTGGGGGTCCTGGTAGACAGCAGGATGACCATGAGNAGGACAAAGGGTAATGGGTTCAAGCTGGAACACAAGAGGTTCCACTTAAATATGAGAAGAAACTTCTTCTCAGTGAGAGTAACAGAACACTGGAACAGACTGCCCAGGGAGGTTATGGAGTCTCCTTCTCTGGAGACATTCAAAACCCGCCTGGACGCCTTCCTGTGTAGCCTCATCTAGGTGTTCCTGCTCCGGCAGGGGGATTGGACTAGATGATCTTTCAAGGTCCCTTCCAATCCCTAGCATTCTGTGATTCTGTTATCTCTGCTGCTCCTTCTGCTTCATACTCTTCCCCTGCTCTAGTGTGGGGTCCCTCCCACAGGATACAACCCTTGACAAACTTCTCCAATGAGTTTCCTTCTGACAGGCTGCAGTTCTTCCAAGAAATGCTGCAGCATGGGTGCTTCCCATGGATTACAGTTCTTCAGGAACAGACTGCTCCAGCATGAGTCCTCCATGGGCCACAGGTTCTTGCCAGAAAACCTGCTTCTGTACAGACTGCTCTCCATGGGCCACGGTTCCTGCCTGGAGCCTGCACAGGCTCTTCACAGGCTTCAGCTTCCTTCAGGTCATACCCACCTGCTGCAGCATGGGCTCCTCCGTGGACTGTAGTTTGAATATCTGCACCTCTACAAGCCTTGATGTGCTGCAGGGGGAGAGCCTCTACCACCACGGTCTTTACCACAGGCTGCAGGGAAATCTCTGCTCCAGCACCTAGAGAATCTCGTCCCCATCCTTCTCTTCCCTGACCTTACTGTCTGTATAGTTGTTTCTCTCACATTTTCTCACCCCTCTCTCACAGCCACTGCACAGCATCTTTTACCTGTTCTTAAATACTTTATCACAGTGACTCCACCAGCATTGCTGATTGGCTCAGCTTTGGTCAGCAGTGGGTCCATCATGGAGCCAGCTGAAATTGGCTCTGTCTGACATGGGAGCAGCTTCTGGTGTATTTTCACAGCAGCCCCCCCTGCAGCCCTTCCCCACCCCCTGCTACCAAAAACCTTGTCATGTAAACCCAATACAGCCACAAGGGCACATTGCCAGCTCATGTTCAACTTCATGTCCACCAGGACTCTGTAGGTCCTTTTCTGCCAAGCTGCTTTCCAGCTGGTTGGGCACCAGCATATATCTGGGTTATTTCTCTGCAGGACTTTACACTTCACCTTGTGGAGCTTCATGAGGTTCCTGTTAGCCTGTTTCTCTAGCATTTTGAGGTCCTTCTGGATGGCAACACGACCATCTGGCATATCAGCCACTCCTTCCAGTTTTGTAACATCAGCAAACTTGCTGAAAGTACACTCTGCCCTGTCATCCAGATCATTAATGAAGATGTTGAACACTGTGGTACACTGCTAGTTACTGGAAACTCTATGGAGCAATAAGTAAGTTAGAAGGTTCCAGAATGTTCTTCTCTGCCTTCCAGATGATCACTGGTATACTTACCTTTGTATTTAGACATAGCTATGAAAGTTTATTTTTTTGTAATTATTTTGACTGATACCACTGAATATAAAAGATATATCTGAAACATGCATGTTGCCAAAGCTAGAAATTCTAAGGTGACTGTACCAAAATAACATTGGAGTTTTCTTGTTATTGAGTATAGTATTTCAGTCTCTTGATTTCCTTCTTTAATCATAGATTTTAGCTTATTAGATAAGCACACACACACACGGAACAGTACAATTTTACTTCTTCCACTTGAGATTTCTGAATTTCTTATATACTAATTTTTAATGTTTTGCAGGGTGTATATACTTGTCACAGAATATTAAAATATCACACCTACATAGGATACAACAGCAATATATTTGAAACTATGTACATTTTTATGGTTAAACTCAGCAATTATTATATAAATAACCTGCTAGTAGCTTTTGAATACTAAAGAAATTTAGCATTGTTATTTTTATCAGTGAAAAAAACATCAACATTTTAGTTGTTTTTTTCCACACAAACTTCTCTCAATTCCTTCATATATCCTTGAGATTTGAGGTTAATTACTTTAAAGGCAACAATGTTAAAGATTGTGTTGGTACTTATATGACTTAATTTCTAACCTTAAAAAATTTTAGATCTAAAAGTTCTAGTTGAATTTAGGAAGCCAAGAATATTTCTCCAATGAATTAATCATTAGACAATTTTATTTCCAAACCAGCTACTGTCCTTGGAGTAAATTAATTCAATTTTATTTATTTACTTTTATTTATCTTGCTGATAGCACACTCTTTAAAATTACTGTTGTAAGTTTCCGGAGTTTTTGTTCCTGAGATAAGGTGGAAACCTTCTCACATATTTTCATTGCCAGTTACAGCTGGCCTACAAGATGGAGGAAGAGGAAGTTGTAACACAAGAGGAGGTTTCAAATGAACTCCAAGCAAAAATTTATGTTTTCCTTAACTAGGATTCCAAGCTGGACATTTAAGTGACTAAAGTAAAGTGGGTTTTACATATATCTTTTTCTTTTATTGTCTGCAACACCTTATTGCTTCAGAAAAAATAAGAAACTAAAGAAGAGAGAAAATGATTGAAGACTTTTACATTCTTTTGGGAAATGAGATGGGCAAGCAAAAAAGTCACTCTTCAGGTTCTTGTCTCCAGCAGACCACCAAGCAAGGCTAAAATGTATTCATTTACCAGAAAACAAAACCAAATAAAAATATATAAACACGAAGAAAATCATGATCAGGGTCAGAAACTACAAACATCAACAAATACAAGGTGATAAATACAACTGCTTTTGGAGCAGTTCCCAGGGGAAGACCTAGAGTTGGTGTCATGGTGGGACCTGGAGAGATGTTGAAATAATCAATCAAAGTTGCCTTCAGAGGTAGGCAAAGAAAGACAGCTCAAAGACCAGATATTGTATGTTTATCAGTACATAAGAGTGGTTCTAATGTTTTTATCTTACATCAAGGTGTGACTCATATTGTTATGATACTCATCTTGAGCTGGTGGAGTTCAGCCTCTTAATTTTCTTTTATGACCAACAGACAGTATATTGAGTGTTTGACTCAGTTAATATCGCACAGGGTAGATGTCTGTTAACATTTCATATGGGAAATTACATAATCTCTCCACTATAAAATAATATGTTTGCTTCCATTTCCATACGATTTTTTTTTTTTAAACTCAGTTTCATTTGTTCATGACTGGAAGATTATTTGTCACTGTGAATGGCTTTTTATGTACGCTAATAAAATTACAGTGAAAATGTTTAGCAAAGTTGTTACCCATCCTACATTATTTCAATTCAGACACTGAATGAAGGAGATTTTTCTTTTTCTCCATTACTCTGAGATGCCATTGAAAGCTACATAGCACCAGCAGTAAAACAAAGACAATGCCCCAGGTGGTGGAAGTGGTGTACTTACAACCTTTATCAAGGTCAAAGTTCTCCAGAGATATATATTTTAAAAAAAAAGTATCTGCACCCACTAAGTGCTGACAAACACTGACATGTGGAAAGTGCCTATTGCTAATTCCGAGGCACGTGATGCTTCTAATGGTTTTCAGTTAAGGTAAGCAGGGGAGGACAACAACTATGACATAAAAAAAATTAAAAAGTGTGGCACTGCAAACCTTACAAAAAGAGAGAAAGGAGAGATGTTCCCAGACAAAACACAAAGGGAAAAAAATGTAAAGAGGTTCTGACTGATACAAATCCCTTCCCCCCCCTAAAAATTGCAAGTTTGCTGTGTAGAGGGTGATTTGGTGAAAACAGGGGAGAAATGAAAACCTGAAAAGAGGGATATGACAGAGGTGTAGACTGAGGACACATAGATTACATCACTTGCAAAACCTGCAAGTGTTTGCAGACATGCAGAGCATACAGAAAGAATGAAAGCTGTCCCTGTTTTTCCAGAGAGAGAACCGGGCAAAGTTGCAGAAGAAGTGCATGAGAAAATTTACAAAATTAAATGGAACATTAATTAAAAGGTACACATAAATTGGCGAGGTGAAATAATAATGTTAATACTAAACGAAAAGCAGAAGAGGTTAGAATGTAAACGCATGAAACTTTGGGCTTGGAAAGGTGACCTTATTTCTGCTGAGAAAGGATAGGAATTAACTAATAATATGAAAAAGACATTATTAATGGTTCCAGTGAAACGGAATTTTATCTTGTAAAATTAAAGAATTTCAAACAAATTGTGCTCTTTGAGGAACAAGAGCTCAAGGCAATTGAGTAAAATTTGAATTCCCATTCAATTCTTCAGGTCTTCAGCAGACAGGAGTAACAAACCCCAGAATCATACACTTCTTAAACTTTTTAAGCAGATGCTAAAGCAAAGCTGCTGGAGGACATTCTTCAGCAGTTACAGTTCAAATGGGAGAACCAACAGAGAGAATAGGCTCCCTAGCTATTGCAACTGTTATTCAATAACACTGTAGAAGATGTGCGATGAAACCAGGTTTCTTGATTCCTTTTCCAGTGTTGTATGTACCAAAATTCCCTGAAACAGAGAACTCATATCCTAATATACTGAATCCATGAAACTGCTTCAAGAGCCAGAATGTCCCTTTTGCCTTTCATAAATAGTATCTTTAATTTTATTGCACATATTCTGCTAGCTGTCAGTGTTGTACTTAATTATGCTGAAGTCATAGCATATTATACGTCTTTTGTACTTTGGTTTTCTGTATCTAGACATGCTACATTGCACCTTGTTTTATATTAATTGATTTAGCATGACAAGACTCTTCATGAAATTAGTAAGCATACTGTTGTGTATCATAAATATGAAGTGATAAGTCAGAAAAGTGGTGCATCACATGAAAAGCATGTACATACTTTTGCCAAATAATCAGTCTGGCTAAGAGAAGATAGACGTTTTCGATCATTTTTGTATCTGTTGCTCCACAGGCACTGAAAATTTAATGTCGGCAGTGACCTGTGGTCTAGCTCAATCATTCCTGCCTATCAAAAAGAATGGTGATTATGATTAAAAACTATGAATAAGAAATTATAACTGAAAGTTATTCAGAATGATGCCTCTCTAACATAAAGCAGTAAGAGAAAAAAACATTTTGTTGTTGTTTTTAAATTGAAGCAAATATAACATGAAGCCAGGTGTGAAGCTTCTTCAGGTATGTACGTATCAGCATATATTTCCATTAACATGTAGACATGGATGATCAGCTAGCTGTGTAAGAAAACCCTTCATGGAGACCAGTGCGTGAAGTCTGCACACAGCCGTAAAAGTAAATCCAGCACATAATTGCATTTGCAGTTTAGAAAAAATACTTTCATGAAAGAAAAGTCAAAATAATTAAATACTTGAGTTTGACAGCAAGTAAAACTATCAAACGTATTCGCTTTTGTTCTTGATCATGCTTTACTTTTCTATTATTTTGTTCCCTTTGATTATTTTAATTAGTTTATCTACTCACTATTTTTATGTTTAAATACATGGCAATAAACAAGTCTCTTATTAAAAAAATAAATCTGACAGAAACATAATTTACTTCCTTACTTATAAGTTTATCCAATTATTAATGACTAAATTTTCTGATGAGAAAATAAAATGCACCACAGTAGGCCTGAGTGTCTAAAAATACTACCATTTGGAGTCTACCAGCTCACCAGATAAGTCCAAAGTTGTCACAGAAGCCATGAAAAATAGTTGAATTTTGCAGTGAAGAGGTGGAATAAAGAAGGCTTTTGTTAGTAAGCACATGATCATTGGTTAATGAGCACATCCACTGTCAAGCAAATGACAGAAATCAAATTACCATCACAACAATATGCACATTCTGATTTTTGCTATGTATGATTTTAACATGATTCATGGTTTAGATAAGGTTCAAAACCAATAGACTATTTTAAAAAAATGTGTGGAACCTCTTTCAAATTTCTGGTTTTGTTGTGGACCATGTGTGTTTTACTTATTTATTAAGGGTTTGGGGTTTTTTTTGGTTCAGGGTTTTAAGCAGAGAATAAATTATCCCTCCCTTTTGGCTACCCTGAAGTATTTCTTCACTCTGGTCACTTTGAAGTCTGTGGGGCTGGATCTTTCAGGCTTCGTTTAGTTATCAGCCCTGAAAGTTTACAGTGGCTATTAGTGCACTGCAGACACAGAACAAAAAGAGGATAGATTTTATTTGCTCTTAAAAATAATGTTATTCCCCGTAATAGTAAAATCTTTGGTAAAAGGCAATTCGTATCTCCTTATGCCATCAGTAATAGTTCACAGCTATAATAATTCTGCTTTCACACACAGAAAATTGCTGTTGGCGAAGAGGATTTTGTAATGAACTAATATGCCAATAAGCAATAATTACACTTCAGGGAAAAAAAAAATAAAATCTCCCCCAACCCTCCAAAAAACCCTTCATCCTAAACCAGGGAAAAAAAATGCTTGAAGTAGCTAGGTATATCATTATAGGCAGAATTTAGATGCAGACTGAAAAGCTATTTCAGAGAAACAGGAATTGTCAGTATGTACTCTAAAAGCTCCAAATAAAATAACCAGTTTCTGGGAAGCCGAATATTTCTAACAAAGATTCATTCTGTCTGAAAAAAGCTTAGCTTCCCACCTTAGTAAGTCAAGAATACTGGGAAAAACTGCAGACTTGAGCATTTCCTCATCCCTGAGCAAGATAACATTACATATATTATAATATTTATAATATTGTATAAAGAACAGAGTTTATCAAATGTTTCATGAACACCAGAAGTCCTTCCCAAAGTACCAGACACCTATAACAGCAAGGGCTATTAACAAAGTTAAAAGACATCTAATATTAATGATAAAAATACATTAACTTCTGTGAGCACCAAGACCTATACAAGGACTACTCTGTCAGTATGGTATTGACTTCTAGCAGATAATACAATAACAAGGGAAATGTAATGCATCTCATTCATCTGGAGTTCAGAAAATTATCCGATATGGTTCCTCATGGGAGATTATTAGTTAAATTAGGGGCTATCAAAAGAATTCTAAAATAGGGTATTAGCTAGGGGGAGTCAGGTTGTGGTCTGGCTGGCTGGAAGTGACCAGGACAATTCCTTAAGTTTTGGCCTTGAAATTTATCATTTTTAGTATTTTAATAATGGCCATGGCACAGAAAAAAAAAAATCAGACTAATGAAATATACTGACAACATAAGGCTAGGATGCCCCCTCCAGTGGGAAAAAGGATGAGAAAACCACATAGAACTAGATGGCCTTGAAGACTGAAGTTATATAGATGGGATGAAATTCAATAGTATAATGTGGAAGATTGTGCACACATAGACAAGGAAGAAACACTGGTGTTAAAAGCTCGGAGCTCATCAGTTACAAGTAGCAGAGAACAAAGGAAACCCACAAACAATCCTTGGCAATAGCATAATTATATATCTGAAATACAGTGCAATTGTAATTGTATACATATGTGTGTATTTTACTTACATAAAAATATATTTGTGCACATATATATGTAAAACTATATATAGGAGTGAATCAGGTGATATGTTTCAAGTATAACAGGAAACCATTGATGCAATTGGTTAAGATACTGGTAAAAAAATATCAACTAGTTCAGACATGTAATTTCCAAATTGTTGTGGACTGACACACTATCTTTAACCCTTAAAATATTTACTGGATTATCGGTATAACCACATACACTGCTGAGTTCTTGCATTACTGTTCAAATTAGGACTGCTTACTGTTGTTCTGTGTATCACCCACAGACCTCAGAATACAAGCTGATATAATTTTGGTGTACAGTGACTATCGTTTATTAGCAATAAAATAATTCAAACTCATAAAGATACAGAAAAAAGCTATTAAGTTCATCAGGGAATAAGGAAGCTATCATATGGAAATTAGTAAACAACACAAAGACTGAAGAGACTGGATCTAATAAATAGATTGGGGCAGTAAGACTCTAGGGAGAGAGAGCTATTTAAAGTAAAGAACAACATCGGTACAGATCAAATGGGAATAAATTGGCCATGAGGAATTTAGGCTGATAATTGGTACATGATTTCAAACCAGAGGAGTAATAAATTCTTGTAACAGTGTTCCATCAAGAGAAATTGAAGCAAAAAAAAGCCACAGAGCACTTCGAAGTTGTAGTTGTACCAATGTATGGTGGAAATTACATGAGGGGAAAGTTTGGGGATCAAGATACTGAACCCGTCACAAGGCACTCTTGATGTTATTTGGAGTTCAGATCTCAAGGCTTAAGTGGTTACTTGTCTTTACCTAAAGTCTGAATGCTAGGATCCAGGTCTCCTGACTTTGCATTTCCAAGCTTGCTGCTTAGCAATATAAGCAATGAGTCTTTTTGGATTCAGGCTGTAATCAATTAAAATAGGCTTTGAAAATGAATCTATCTAAGGTATTCTTGTTCTGGTGTTCTGAGTTGGTGCTGCTGGGAGTCAGCAGTTTCTCTCCCACCTTCCTTCATTTTTAGACAACACCAAACTCACTACTATCCTTTACTCATCTGATATTTCACCAGTTGTCAAATAATTATATAAGCAGAGGAAAAACAATCCCCATCTTTAAATTAACTATTAGCCAGGAATTTGCAAGATAGAATCATAGAATAGTTTGGGATGGAAGGGACCTTCAAAGGTCAGCTAGTCCAACCCCCCTGCAATAAGCAGGGATAACTTCAACTAGATCACATTGCTCAGAGCCCCATCCAGCCTGGCCTTGAATGTCTCCAGGGACCAGGGCATCTACCACCTCTCTGGGCAACCTGTTCCAGTATATTACCACTCTCATTGTAAAAAATTTTTTCCTCATGTCTAGCCTGAATCTCCCCTCTTTTAGTTTAAAACCATTACTCCTTGTCCTGTCGTAAGGATCATATTTTGCTTCGGTTTTACTTTATTATATTTCAGCACCTAATTATATCTTTTATATAATTTGCCTGGTGTTCAAATAGCAAATTGAATTACAGGTTTGCAAGCAATCACAGTTCTTATAAGATTAAGTCATCAGCTGTATCAGTTGAACACACATATACATAAAGAAATGTCTGTTGTTATTTTAATAGAAAATTTGTAATTTAATTAAGTTATACTTGGAATTAAATCACATCATATTTTTTCTTATGCTTTTAGTTTTAAGCATTTCATAAAAAGAACAAGTTTACAATATGGCCTAATTCATTTAGAAGCTATTTTTTCAAGAAACATCTATAGCACCAACAGATGGAAAAAAGAAAAAGAACAAAATCCTGTTTTGAATATCATCCAATTTGACAAAGAACCAGCTGCTATAATAAGCACTGTCAACATTCAAAATATACTTGGAAATGAAACTCACTTGTATCCGTTAAATGAGGAATGCATTAAGTAAAATTCATAATCAATAAAAGTTCATGGTATGTTCTCATTTATACCTGTGCTACCTACTTATTTCTATATTATCTGATGGCTGTCAACACTTGCCGTGCTGGTAAGGACAGATTGATGGAAGAGTGACCACACCTCCTTTTCCAAACAAAACCAGGCTGTATGTATGCTGTATGTAATACAGACAAGCATAACCAAAACTATAACTAAATTTCACCCCATGTTTTCCTTTTTCTACAAGCTAATTAGAAAATGTGCTTCAGCTTCTTTTAAAAAAAAAATGTTAGCATTGCTTTTCTTCACACCCAAGGATCTTTTTGAAGTAGATATTCAAAACATACATTTACATTTTTGTTGTTGATATTCCTAATGTATTACATCATATGATATTATCTGATGCAATCGCTATTTTTGTTAGGACAAGCTAATGCATGGTTCACTGGTTTTGGCTTTACACTGGGCCCTGATTGTCTGAGTAAAGCAGTTTGCTCTCTTTCTGTTAGGTTTCATTTTGACATTCTTGGGCTCTGTCAGGATATTAAGAAGTTTGGCTAGAGGGAAATCATATTTGTTTTAGGATCAAGAATTAAGTTATGCCCTTTAGAGTACAGCCCTCTACTGGGAGTTCTGTCCCAGAGGAAGCTCATGAACCATAAAAGACCTCTAATCAAAAAGCAAAGAAGAAAAGCTCTGCCTGGGAGAAAGATGTCGTTGTTCCGTATAGCAACCTGTCACCAGGCAGAAGCAGAGATTGCTGACAAACACACAAAGGTAGTCAGACTCTAAACACGCTAGGTTGCCCTTTACAGAAACGATCACGAATTCACACTACAGGCCAGTCAGAGAGATGAAAATACAAGACAAGTCTTTTAATTCTGAGCCTTAGGAACTACACAGCACTGACTCTTTTATCCCTCCTTGCCTGTTTTGCAGAAGATGGTAGTACTGGGATTGCACAGGGAAAGAAGAGTGCTGTATCCATAACACATGTACTGCAGAATGTGGCTTACCCTCATTTTTTTTACAAATTTTCTTCAAGCAAATTAAATCATCACCAGTATTTCCTGTGAACTGAAATAATAAATTTGAGTCATCTACAAACAAATGTTTATTTCAATGCAACACACTGCTTTTTATACTTACATATACCTGCCTTTGAGATGTATACATAATTAAGAAATGTAGAAGCAAAAAACACTTGCACATCATACCTTTAAAATGCTAGAGCAGATTTGTTCTCGAAGATAAGAAAAAGGTCTCAATTATTTATTGTAAAAAAAGGGAAAAAAGAATCTGGAAATAGTACATAATGGATAACACAAAGATGTATACTCTGTTGAGTAGCTTCACTGAGGAAAGAATGGGGAATGCATAAATTCCTGGGCTAATGTTGCCTCAAGCAAGTCCACATAATGTTTTTTCAAGACCCAGGTGTGGTCACACCGGATGTGATCTGCAGCTTGGAAAGGTCACACACAGGAACAGTGTGGTCCTTGCAGAACTTCTGTCAATTCATAGAAGTTACGGCCATTTAGTGTAAGCAACTTTCTGGCACAAGCAGACATGTCTTGAAGTGAACTGTTCTTTAACTTCATTACCAAACTAATAGCAGGTTTTTGATAACTTTCTTGCTTGTGAACTCGGTTTCCTGAACACTTCTTTTTGTTTGCTGGAATAGCCATTCAAATTATAAGAAAATGAAATATTTCACCATATCTGGATACTGGTAACCAAAGTGTTTGGAACATCAGGGGAAGCTAAAAGAAAAGAAATAATTACTGCAAAACAGAAGTAACTGATGAAAACTCAGCATTAGAAGGAAAATATAAATTTGTCTCTGCTCCATCCTTTTTAGCTGTAAACACAGCACCATCCTCCAAGTCAGCTGCCAAACTCTCTTACTTAGAGAAATTAGTGACTTTTCCTGACAAGCACAAGTGAGACAGCACCAGTGGGATGCTTTCACAGATGTGAAATCTCTCTTTACTAGAGGTACTTGGGGGATTCATTATCAACTTCATCCCTTTCCTCTAGTGACAGTCTTCCTTCAGGGGAGTGAATCTTCAATATTTTGTTGAAACTATGGTAGGTCACTCAGTGACTGATTCTATATAAGTGCCATGCACTTAATTAATTGAAATATTATTTTAACCCACTCTACCAGAAATGTTAATACCTCAGTACTTATCATTTTAGGCATAAAACTTTTTGCAGTATCTTAACTACTAACATCCTTACCTGTTTTACAAGAATAACTAAAAGCCCTGATCTAATTGTTTTAGTATTTTGTGAAAACTCAAGAAGAAATAATCTTTGCCCTAAACAAAGCATTATGGGAGGGTGGGATAAGAAGCAAGGTTGTTAAGCCACAGGCTGGACAGAAAACAGTTAAAAGTAGGGTTGTTGTGATTGCAGTAACACAGGCAAGCTCATTGCAGGAAATATTTTGAAAAGGCAAGCAGAGAACTCAGGGGTACATATATTAATAATGTATATTTTGCTCGAATCACAATAGAAAGATTTCCTTCAGTGCACCCATCCAACCCAGTTAGGAGTTGCTAACTCTTTGACCTACAAGGCCAAGAAGAAAAGCTCTCAAAGGAAAAAAAAAAAAGAAAAAAGGCATGTCACTGTAGACGTTGAGGAACTCTGCACTGAAAATGGGGGGAGGAATTTTAGAGAAACAGAAGATAGAAAAAGAATCTGGCTTTGCTACTGATTAGTAAGTTTCCTACCAACCGAAATGAAGTCTTTGGTCATGCAGCAAGTCTTTTAAGCAAAAGATATACTAAATAATAACCACCATTTTGGTGGAAAAAAAATATTGACCAAAAATATCTTTCCCCTAAGTGGTTGTTGTAGGACACACTAGGATAAAGAAAAGCCAGTTTTTTCCATGAGGATGAACCTGGAATTAAGCTATGTAGACTTGGGCACTACAAGGGATGAGCAGAGATGCAACTCTAAGTGCTTGGAGAACCTGGAAAAAAAAAATCGGAAGGTTTTGGGGCACTGACACTCTAAAGCTTGGACTTTAGTTTGGCAGGAGTTTTGAATGAACACTTAACAATGAATGTATCAGCACCTAAACTCAATAAGTCCCACTTTGGACATCTAAATCCTTTATTGACTCGATCTTTTCTATACTACCTCAGTAGACCTTGATGCTATTGGTTCTTAGTTTTCCATCATTCAGCAGGTAAGTTTCACAGGTTGGTGTTTCGCCATATTTGTTGTATGTTCCAAATGATTCTTTTTGTGCTTATCAGATGAAAAGACATGTTATGCTCTTCTATGACAAAAAAGCTACTAATGTATTTCACAGTATGCTTGTTCCTTCAACAGGCTTATAAATCCTTTGTGTGAAGATGGCATTTCAGAATACATATAAAAGCTGTTATCCTAAGAAATGTGAAAGAAAATGCTTCATTATCAGACTTGTTATGAAAAAAGAAAATACATCAGTTTTCATTTTCTTAGTGTTTTATAGATTATGCTGAACAGCTAGAGCCTGCTATTGCCACATACTTTGAAATAAACACTTATTTATAGAGAAACTAACCTTAAGTAAATTCTAAAAAAAACCCCCAAACCTAAAAAAACCAAACCAAAACAAAAAAAAACCCAACAACGCCAAAAATGAACTATTCTAGTTAGTGTTGATCAAATTTAATCCAACAGTTATAACTCTATAAAATGATTCAGATGAAAGAACCACCAAATCTTTTCTGGAGATAAGTATAAAAAACTGATAGAAATTATGTTAAATGTTATCAAAAGAACAGTTTCATTTGGAATTGTATTTACAGAAACATACATAAAACACTTAATGCTTTTATGTCTTTTCAGTTTGTTCCTTTTGTTTATTTTCTTCTTCTCCATATTCATACCAGTTGCTTTAATACAGAATTGTCTGATACATGCAAGACAGGAAAAAGTACACTAATATATGTGAAGGTCAATCACTATATGCCAAAGTAAACCATATTTATTTATTCAATTAAAATGACAGCAGAAAACAGTTTATTTTAGAAACCTGTTAAGTTTTAGCATACAAATCAGATCTTATGTGATCTGACCCAGACTGAAAAGTCAATGTAGAATTCCTCCAGTAGCTCAGCAAGTAGGCGATAAGTGTAATGCTGACACCCAGGACCAGACCTCACAGGCACTGAGTGTGTCCAAGCTACAGGAGATGGTGGCTGCTTTCTGATCCCTGGTTTAGCATCACAGCCCATATTAGTTCTAGTGTTTGCACCCTTTTTAA
This sequence comes from Pampusana beccarii, assembly GCA_013399365.1. NCBI lineage: Eukaryota > Metazoa > Chordata > Aves > Columbiformes > Columbidae > Pampusana > Pampusana beccarii. The sequence continues at coordinate 90,523 of VWYH01004261.1, read as the reverse complement.
GTACACTTTACATCCTCCTAGTGTTGACCGCTCCATGGTCCTGTGCTCCCAGCCATGGACATCTCAAAAATAAGAAAGAGGTACAATTATATAGTACAGATTAAATAGTTGTTCATCATTACTTTACTTATTAGCCTGGGGCAGGAGAGGAATGTGGGGTGAGGGGTAAGGTATAAAGGGCATCCATATGAAACCAGTTCAATAGACCTGATTATTAAAATTCACTTTCTTATTTTCTGAACTGACATAAGCAGAATGTGAGCATCAGAGTCATTATGAAAGATACTGTGGTAACCTTACCCATCTAAATTGGTGGAAGAAATCTGTAGGGTATTATCTTTTTGCCTCAAAAGGTTCCTTTACTTCAAGGTACTCCTCCTCATGTACATGGCTGCCTGATGAACAGTGTTCAACTTCGTACACCAACTACTGCAGCACTGAGAATGAATTATATCTATACAAAGAATCATCCATTTTGATTGCAATGCTAAAAAACATGACAACCTTTAACCAGCTGTTTTCAAAAAAGTAAACTAGTATTTATTATAGACTTTATAATTAATGAAGACCAAACTACTTACTATGATGAATGCCAATAAATACCCTCTAATATGCAAAAACTTTTCCCACTATTTACATTTTAATGAGATTTGAAATGTTAATGAATGAGGGGAGCCTTCTAATTACCTCAATGAGTGTCTCACAGAAAAGTGAACTTCGTTAGATGAATTAATATTAGTTCCTCATTAGGATGTTCTAATAGCTGAAAATAATGTTTTACCTAATATGCTGAAAATAAATGAGTGTTTGTTTCACAGTTTGACAAATATTTTTAATGATAAACAATGCACTCACCAGTGATACACGTGACCTTTCAAAGTGTTCCACATATAACCCAAATAACAAGTTACCAAACACACATCTTTTTAGTATAATAAAGTTGGGTTTGTTTTGTTGCTGTTTGGGTTTTTTTAAACCCCTACATTATTTGCTTCCTATTTGATTGTTTGACAGACACAGAAATGAGGCTCAGCTTAATCTCTGTTATTTTTATTAATATGTTTAATGTAAAAAATGAAGATCACTAAAGATAAATGGTTGCCTAATTATCTTTCTGTGACAGATTTATGGCATCCAATAATGAAATTAATGTCCAGTACAGTTATATGTTTCCATTAGTATATATTCTGTGAAAAGTGCACTTTCTGAAACACAACAGTGCAGCTCAGTGAAGACTACAGGTGAGGTCATGTATGAGGCTCTGGATTTACACCATCCACCCCAGCCAACAGAAGACAAACAAAAAAGATCTCGAGAATTCACACATCAGAATGGCTTAATGCCAAACTGACTTGGAAATAGAAAAGAAAGAAAAAAAAAAAAGAATTTTTGTTTGATTCACCTCTTACTCCTTACCAAGCATATGTATATATATTTTTCAATAAGCAACAGTAGTTCCTTATTTTAAAGGTGTGTTTTACAAAAAAAAACCCAAAAACTTTGATGTTGAAAAGAACGTTGAGAGACAATTTAAAAAGATGTTGGGTTAGAATTTCTGACACTATAGAAGATACTAGATTAAATTGTAGGGGACAGATATCACAGACCTCACTTGTTCATGTCTAAGCAAGGACTTCATAGAAACTACACAAATTCCAGGAGGACTATTTCCTAAAGAAAGTTTTAAAACTAAAGGTCACATTATGAATATATAAAAATGCTAATTCACACATACATTCAGGAAACAATACACACAATTTACTGCAATGCCAAAATAAAATTTATAACCATTGTTTTAACCATTTATCTTGGCATAATGGTGTATTTATAGCCAAGCTGTTTAAAATATAAATTGTCCTCCCTTCTCTCCCAAATGAATAAATAAATGAAACATTCAACCTTATATTGCAACAATAGTTTGTTACAACAGCCTGTATACGAACTTCGCATAACTTCTTATTTAACAAGGTTGCTGATCCTGAAAACACAGAAACAGATGTAGCTCCAAGGAATACATTGATAGGCATATTTGTCATGTTCAGCCTCTGATCCACAGAAGTGAATCCAGTGGGCTGGCAAGGCTTAAAATGCTCTTGAGCACTCAATCCCTGTGACAGTTAACAAATAGTTCCTTCTGAAACAGTTGTACAGAAAGGTCAAAGTATAGCTTTTTTTGCTTGTTACGTTAACCTCGTAACTTAGTTTGCTTCTGGGTAAGGGAACAAGGAATATATATCACCATACCTGGCTATTTTTCACACTTCAGCCTGATTAGATAGCTATGTATAACGGTACGTGCCCTGTACCGAGTTTGATTATCATACCTCTGGAGTCACATGGGGCACTTTCAAATTCTGCCACTATGCCCCCCAAGCAGGTACATAAATCACAAACCTGACATTAAAAGGTGCTTTCTCTAACTGTTAGTGTCTCCAGTTGAGTTTATAAAACAAGTTGTACTATGTTCGCTGGAAGTAAGTTTCTGTTTAAATTTGGCAAGGCAACACTGAAATTCTAGCAGCAGTTTCAGAATGAAGCACGCACGGAATTTCTACTAATCATAAAGGTATTTGAAGGTCACTTTGTTTGTTTTTAATCTCTCATTAATTTCTTCCGTTCCTGCTCTGTGGCTAAAAGAGAGTGTTCCTGAAATGCCACATGTGATCTTCTCTTTCTAGACATCTGCAACTACTCCAGACTGGCTGCAATGTGCTGTAAAATGTTCATGAGTATTGGAAATTTTCAACAAGTTGCTCATGAAGCATGAAGGGCATGCTGCAACATGCCAATGTGGTCATGTGTGGTTATCAGGATTTTTGGGTAGTTTTCACATGATGGACACGTTCTCTTCTAGGTGGAATGCTCTGTTTCATGAGTTGCATAGCAAGAGGCAATAGACCAAGTGCTGTGGATGCTCACTAATGCTGACCTGTAATGAACGTTGTAAGAAGCTATGAGTAAATCAGCAAGGGCCTACTGCAGTGAGAGAGCTTGCACTGTAACTACTTATGCTGTTGAAACATCAGTATGGCGTAGACAATTGGGTCTGTATATGTGTATATTGTGAGAATATCAGTAGCATCTAACGTTTTTAAATCTACAAAGTAATTATATCCTATTACCATATTGTGGTGCTAAGCCTCTTGATTAGCTTTTAAATGGGATTCTTTGGATCTTCAAAAAAATAATAATTAAAAAATGTTAATGTTAATTAACCCCTGTTACTACCAAAGCTGCTTGGCCTGGAGAAAACCAGCCTCAAAGGTGATAGCAGCCTGAGAAACATGTCTTCCTATTCCAGCTACAAAACATAGGCAAACATTTAATGAGCAGCATATGCCAAAAAGAGCTTAGAGCATTTAAATTAATTCAAACATAGATGTAAGTCAACATTTACAGTAACGTGGCAGGAAAACAAAACAAAACAACAAAACAACAAAGCAAAAACCAACCAACCAACCAAAAATGAAACAACAAAAAAACCAACCAAATTAAAAAAAGCAACAAACACACGTGAAAGATGGCAAACAATTGAGACACAGCAATTGTGACAATAGTGAGCAGACTAAATGAAGAATTGTAACATCTATCAAAGAATAATAGCTGATGTTATCGTACTTGGCTTTCTTGCTTGACTTTTAAGAAACATTAATGTGTTACTATTGATATGCAGAGGTGGGAATAGTACCTAATATTTTAATTAGGGATTTTCCAACTTCTCTAAACCTATGAAGTTAAAAATGCTTGGAAAACAGTAAGCATGTCCTACACTTTACAGTTTCATTCTTGACAGATCTCCATGTTTGGCAGGTCTGTTTTGCTACAGATGCAAATGCAAAGTATCGAAAGCATACTCACAGATCTAGCAATACAACAGTGCTTTGGCTTTGGAAAAAATCAATCCAGTCAGCTAAAAAGGACCAGAAACTAGCAGTCTCTAACACACACTGTCACTCCTGTGATAAAGCATACCAGTTCCTGCATGACCAGAATAGAAAGACACACTTTTCTCTGTCTCTTTTTGGCTATCAGGAAATGCAATATTCCTTTTTTTTCCCCTCTCTTCCAGCTGCCCAGGTCCCTGCCTTTCCACTGGGCGATTGATGAAAAATTCAAATCGAGCAAGGAAACTAATCGCAGGAAAAGCATGACTAGGAAATGCATTGTTCTCCAAATATTCTCCATTTTTCTTCCCAGTCCTTGAGTTCACATTAGGCTTTGAATAGAATGAAAGATGTCCCAGGGAAGTGGTTGAATCATCATCCCTGGAGGTGTTTAAAAGACAGGTAGATGAGGTTCTTAGGAACATGGTTTAGTGGTGGACTTGACTGTATTAGGTTAACAGGTGGACTTAATGATCTTAAAGGCCTTTTCCAAGCAAAATGATTCTGTGATTTTATGTCCACGGTATAATTCCACTATTTCACCTTTTTGGTTTTGTTTGTTTGTTTGTGCGTTTTTGGTTCATTGGCTGGTTTTGTTTTGTTTCTCTTCTGACAGGGGATTGCCATGGGGGAGTAATTTAAAGTTTTGCTTGCTGCAGAACAATATTTAGATTTCTTAAAGAGAAGTTTGACTTAAAAGAGTTCGGTGGCAGGTCCACTCTATTATTTACTGCATGGGAGAGATATACCAAGGCAAATGCTGCTTACCTTCTTTCCGGGAACACGTATCTGTTCACAAAACAAACCTTCAGATGTCTTCCCTCCTTAACAACTGTTCACTCCAGGGGCTGTGTCTTGGAGCTCTGGAGGCAAACTCTCAGGTGAGACCTGTATCCATCTGTCGTGGTTTGATCGTGGGGTGACAATCAGAAACTGCAGCAGATGTATTTTTCTTAACCCTCTTCCATCTTCCCCTCTTCCCCTATCTCTCTCCTCCTCCTTTTCAGTAAGGACAGGCGATTTTGAGAGGAAAGGAAAATAAGGACAGAGAGAAGAGAGTTGGAAAATTCAAAAATGTTTTACTAATGCTACTAAATAAACATAGAGAAAATAACACAGAACAAATATTATAGAACCAGTCTTGCAATCGGCAGGACCCTGCAGCCAACCAGAACTAGATTCAGTCTGTCATGAAGCCTCAGTTTGCAGGGACGGCAGAAAGAAGCAGAGCCAAAGAAGGAGCAAAGCGAAGCAGCAGAAGACCCAGCAGAAGAAGGAAAGTCCTTCTGGTCTCCACCTTTTATATCCAGGATGTAGTGAATGGGATGGAATACTCCAATTGGTCAATTTTTGGTCACCTGACTCAGACCACTTCCTCTCGTTGCTTCCCCCCGATGACCCAGGACACCGTCATGGCACAAACTGTCAGGATTCTTCTCTCCCTGATAACCATTTGCTCCAGGGTCTGTATTTAGAGCTCTGAAGGCAAACTTTCAATGGAGGCCTGTAGGTGTTTGCAAAAGTGAACTTTCAGGTATTCACTCCCTGGTAGCTGTTTGCTTTGGAGGCTGTCTTTAAACCTCCAGTGGCAAACTTTCAGGTGAGGCCTGTAACCGTATGCAAAGCAGACTTTCAGGAAACAAAATTCTCAGAAAATAAAAAAAAATATAATGGAGTAGAATAGCATAAGGGGTAGCTCAAGCTGGGTACTTGCACAGAGGTCCACCCAAGCACAGAAAACTACAAACTTTTATATCTTTACAGACCATTCACACCACAATTTAGTCCAATAACAATAATTCACCACCAGGTCCTTTTGCTCCCCATTGGACCTTTTTTCTCTGACTCCATGTGGGCCTTTGTTTTGTTCAGTTGTAGACATTGGTTTTGGTCCATATCCTTGTAGGTGCCATTTTTTCTGGATGCACTTCACTCTCAGTGAAGTGCAAAATAGGCCCCACATAGCAGATGTCTGTAATTTCTCTGTGTTAGCCTTGGATCGTTGTTTTCCCAGTCAGTTCCATCCTTCCCTGCAAAATGCAAGCTAGACTTTATCTTGCAAACATTTAGTGTAGTCTGCAGTTGCTTTTGGTACATACACGTAGGACCTTACAGATTAAAATTTTAGCAAATCTAATCTACCAAGTTACATGGATCACAGAGTATATTAAAAGTCATACAACCATATATCTCTAAATAATCCATTACATTTGGTGTGCATCTACTTAAGCAAAATGATTAATATTGAACTTGAATTGGGCTCGTTCACTGACCTCTGAGTAGTAAAACTATTGCCATACAGCTCACTTATTTAGCAGGAAAAGCTCAAAGTGGGCTCATCCAGGCTGTTGTTTTTACAGAATGAAGTGGTTGGCTTGTAGTCAAATTGCATACAGTAGGAAAAGACGAGACTCCCTGCACTCACAAGACACTGGTGTTCAATGTGCTGTTCTGCTTCCTTGTGAGTCTCCTGGAAGGAGTTCTTGGCCCATCTGTGGATCAGGCCCTTCCCTCCTCTAGAGCCTGGACCAAACTGCTGCTTGCTGGGGGCGGGGAGTGGGAGAAGTCCATCCACCACAGGGAGAAGAGAAACACAGGGGAGAAGAGGACCTCAACCTGTCCCCTCTGAAGAGAAACCAGAAGTGAGACTGGCTCTTCTGTAGGAAGAGAGAGCTGCCTTCCTCCTCCTTTCCCTAACCAGGAGACAAAGGAGACCTTGCCACAGCCTTTCACAGGTTTACCCAGAACATAAAAGAAAGAATGATCTCACCAATATTTTCTCCTGTCCTACAAGTCAGGCACTTGTATAGAGAAAGTCAAGTGGCACAGTCCAGGAATTCAGGGCATGTTCTGCTGTGTGATTTATGATGTGACTGTTGCCTAAAAGCATTGTATTTTTGAAAGAATCCAGAGTTCATTTTTCTTCTCCAGGTGCAACCGTCTCCCATCAGCATTTGATATTAAAATGTAATGAGAACTGGTGAGTGCACAATTACTCTTTTTATTTTTATTGTTGTGGTTAAATAGTGAATACGTCACCTTGCTGGAGTTAGAAAGTAAGGTAGTACGTGAAACATTGTCATATGATTGATACTTCACCTAGTCATGATCTCTCTTCAGGTATAACTGAACTGTAGAGAAACCAAACTAAAGGAAATTTAAACCAGTAGAAAGACAAACTAAAATGAAAATGACATGTAACATCTTTTCTGAGGAAAACCAATGTTTTTGAGGCTTGAAAACAATGCAGTATGTCTAAAGCTAGCTTTTGCATTCCTTAAATGAAACACAATTAGTCAAATTCTAAGAACGACCTGAAAAATGTTAAAATGTTTATCTTTTGAGACCTTTCAAATAAGTGTTTTCTTTTATATCTATCCTACAGATCACTTTGCACACTAATAATTTATATTATTCTGTTCCAGAATGGTCTATGAAGCATGAAAACACCTTTTTATATCTTCAGAAAAACTAGCAGTGAGTGCTTCTGGCTTCTGTGGCAGTTCAGCATTCTTGTTTACAGAACTCACTCAGACTTTGATTCATAGGACATGTTTCATGCCCTCCACTTCTACTAAAGCAGAAGAAGAGCAGAAACAGTGGACAACATCTCGAGATTTACTGTGTTGACAAGAAACATTTTTTCCCCACTGATATGTAGTTACTGATGCCAGTAGGAGTGTAATTCCATTCCCAGTATTTATGTGGTTAGCATAGAAGTTTCTCTGTCAAATATACTTTACCAGAGCGAGCAGAAAGTTTGGAAGAGACAATAAATTCTGTCTTGATCACTTTGGCTTTTGAATTGTAACCTAAAGCAGTTATTTCCTTTCGGCAAGAACTGTTACTTTAGGAACTAGGAAATCTAATTTTTCTTGTCTTACTCATTTATTTGTATGAAACCTTGGCATGTCTTCTATCTGTAATTCCTAATGAAGTGCAGCATTTCTTAAAGGCAAAAAGGGCACACACGTGTGTGTAGTAGACATACACAAACCCCTGACCATGAGAATGTGTTGATGATAAAATAGTATTAATTGTTTTCACTCACGTTGCCCTTTTCATCTTTGAGGCTTGCTAAATGTATTTATGGTTGGTTGTGAGATCAACCCAGGAAATACTACTTTTACCTATATGAATAATTCCACTGAAGACAATGGGACTAGCCATGGTAGTAAGCAATGGTCTACTTTGTCTTTCTATAGCATATTTTTCTTAAATTTATGTGAAGTTTCACAAGTGAGATGTGAATTACTAACCCAACTAATTACCAAGATGTGCTGCTCAGAGCTGTGAGATACTGCATCCTACATATAGAAAGAAGTTTTAATTTATACATGTAGATAGTTCAGACTTAAACCCTAAACAAACATCCCAAATACAAAGAGTTTCAAGCACAGTAGTCTTCCATGAAAATGAAGAGAACTACAAAAAACACTGCAAAACCTAAATTAACTGTGGCTGTGGCCTCTGAAGTGTTTCTTCTAATACAGCAAACGTTAATATGCTATGTGCTGAATATACTGGCCTCCAGTAAAGGTCTGATGACTCTCTTAATCTTTGCTGTGCCTAAACCAAAGCAGTAGTTTGTTACATCTATGACAGTAAACCTCTTCACATTTCATTTAACAACCAAAGGCTAAGGAGTCGCTTGAAAAACAAAAGCATCTTCAGGAACCTGTTAAGAACTGAAAAATTTCTTCTTATGTAGCCAACACAATAGAAGAAGAAGTGGCAGAAGTAAGAGTTAATTCCTGTGATAAACAAGCCAAATCTACCAGTGCTTCACCTGGAACTGTGATTTCACATATATCTAAAATTTAAGCAATGTGAATTCTCTACAAAAAGAAAGCATATCTCAGAAGAACTGCTTCACACAAGATTTTGCACTATTTTACTTTTAAATAGAGGTATGAATTCTCTGATATTATATATAAGTCCTTTTTTTTTTTTTCTTCAAAATCTGGGGATTATTCTCCTACTTACCTACTTTTACTACTCTTCAAATGACTGAGAATCCTTGCTGTCAGCCAGCCAGTACTCTGGTTGCTGTAATATATCAGGATGCACTCTCTTATTTATTTTCTTTGGATGCTACTTTGAATACCTAAATTAATTGCTGGAGTTGTGCTTAGCTGGTGGCTATGTAATCCGAATGCTTCCGTAGTGTCTGTGATGCCTTCTCCAGATGCACAGGTGATTAATTAGCTCTGTCATTTTGCTTCTCTGCAGTATGAGGGTCTTAGCTGTTCCTATGACACCAGATAGATTACCATTAAGATTTGACTTGGAAAGTCTATACCTCCAAAATTGTTGCAAATCAATGTTATTTTTATTTAGTATATATTTAAAAATCAATAAAACTATTTTACCCTTCATTTGCGTGGTGTATTTTCTGGAATGTATTTCCAAAGTATGGCCTTCCTCAAATACAGCAATAGGAACTATCACAACAGTAACAATAATTTAAAAAGAACGTTTGAGTATAAAGTTGGTTTATCTAATTAAAAATACTTTCAACATGTTCCTCAACAAATATCAAACAAATTGTCATTACACCTAACATTTCATACTTGAAAAAAAAATAGCAATGCCGTAAAGGACAGCTTACTTTGAAGCTGTTTTACTTGTAGTCCATAACTTCGAAGACAGTGAACTAGTCACTAATGTCAAGGTCGTCAGATGGTGCTGTTCACAACATGTAACAAAAAGGACTTTAAAATCTTTTCGAATGTGTCCTGATGAAACAAAAGTGGAATCTCTGAAAGTGTGGTACTGCTGTGTGCTCACAGAGCTTGCTTGCAAAAAACGTTTGCTTCTTGGGGCTGCACCATGATGAAGACAAACTCACTAGATGACTCAGCATTGCCTCCTGTCTCTTCTGCATGATAAATGGGTAGGCTACAGGAATAAAATATAAGAAAAACCCAGCTCTGGATAAAAATTCGGGACAAAGCAGACTCAAAGACTTCTTTGGCATCTCAATACAGTTCCTGTCTGCTGATCCAAGAGGTCTGATCATCTTCAATATGCATGCAGGTTGCTTATGTCTGTGGCTTTGGCAGATGGGATTCACTCAGGACTTGATCCAACTTGTCACAGCAGTAGAATCTTTATTTTGCAAACAAGAATACAGAAATTCCCCTAAGACAGACTTACTCTGCAGTATTGCGCAGTACTGGTATGTTCCTCCATCTCTTTTCAATACATGCAGTTCCAAAAAAGAATCATCCCACTCGACTTGTCTCACAACAGCAGGACCTACAGGAAAAAGGCTGGTCAAAATCAAAATGTCAAGATTAAGCTCTTTGTGGGTAGCACTCTGTAACCCTGATTCTGGGTTCTTTTATAATTAATCCTTTCCAAAATACAAGACAGGTAACCCATCCTGAAAACTCACTTGCACCACTCCACTAGCCAAACTTATGCTCATTTGAACAAGAACTTGAAAGACACAGAGATTTCAAATCCAAGAGACTTTACAAAACAGCTTAATACTGATATTAGGCTTCTCAATGCAGTATTGGCCCAACCCTCAGAAGCAACATGCTCCCACACACACTGCTGCAGTCCACAGGAGCCAGGAGTGTTACAGCACCTAGCCTCAAGCACCACAAAACCATGGGCTGACAGTCATTTCAGACTAGCAGCAGAAGTGGGTTTCACAAGCTACTGATTTCTAGCTGCTCTGTTATTTCCATAATTATAGTTAGCTTGCAAGTGACAAGATGAAGGTTAGGAAAAATCGGTATGACTTTGATTAGGAGGTAAAGAAATTAATAGGTTTGTTTTTCTTAACCCAGTAACACTTGCATTCTGAACAGGAATGCTCTAGCTGATATAACCTGCTGATTATTTATTCATAGGTTTGCTGTTAAACACTGTTAAAGCTTTTCCATCATCTGTTTACCTGTGGTTTTGAGAACCAAGAAGCTAATGGATTCTAATGTAAATGGAATAATACTTTTTATTCAAATATCCTCAGAAAGTTGTTGGCTTACACTTTTAAATTTCAATTAATAGTTCCTAAAGCACTGACGACTCCATAACACACAGTCATGGCTGCTAACTGTGAAAGAGAAGTTATGTTTTTGTTTTATTTTGAAGAATTAGAAGGCTTCTGAGATCATTCTAACTTCTCTGCTGAAACTTGCTTGAAGTATAATGAATGCAGTTCTAAATTTTTCGGTTTGAAAACGGGACACAAATGGCATTTGTTTGAAATTATTTATATGGGCTTGTTCAGTTTTAGAGAAAAAAATCCACATTTTAATGTGGAGGGTTTCATTTATAATAAAAATTAAGCTCTATACTGGGAATGAAACTAAAGGAAGAAAAAAAAGCCACTTGCAACGTTCTAGATAGCATATGCATTTCTGACTTTACCTAGTATTATAGATGCTCACAAACAGTAGAGTTTGTTTATGCTTCTCACAATATACAAATGAGATACTTTATGATCCATTTTGTTGAAAATCAGCAGTACTGCTAACACATCGTCCACGGTAGTGTATATTCAGTTAAGTGTTCATGTCCCGTGCTTTATGAGCCTTTGTGGATTCCTACTGTCAGCTTACAACCAGTTTCACTGTTTCATACTACTCTTGCTGGTATGTATTATAAAATCACACCTATAAATTTGTAAGGAAGGAATTGATGGCTCAAAAAAAGATGTGCAAGGCTCTACATTACAATGCTGCATTGTAAATTATAAATATTAGAGAAGAAGTAATGTAGTTGGTCCATCATAGGACCTCCATTTTAAGAATATCTTCTAGGACACTATGATTTCTTCATACGAAGGACTTCTACTTCTTACCCTGGGGAGAGTATTGTAATATGAGTTATTTTACGGTTTCTTATTATATATCCTAGATTTGGTTTCACTTTGTGAGTCTTAGTTATAATCTAACTGCTGTCAATTTAAATAAACTAACCCCTTCTCCAATATAATTTAAATATGTAAATACAGACAGAAAAAAAAAATGCGCTAAAAAGAACAATACGCAGTTGCATATCTGTACTTCAGAAAACCTGTGCACCTTAAAATTTCTTACAAAGTCCATACTTTCAGACAATAAGCACAAATATCAACAGGACATAGAAATCAGCGATAAGGAGCTTTTGGAAGTAGAACAACGAGGATATGAAAGATTTATACCTCAAGACTATGAGGGAGAAAGAAGCTCTGAAGTTAATGTCTGTCTTTATTATCTGAAAATATGTATAGCACTGAAAGCTGCTGAATATCGAAAGAGTTGTTCTGTTTTTTGAAACAGTCATCTGTAAATCTCACATGAGAAAAAAAAATGTGTTGCCTTGAATTTCAATAAAGAATAAAAAAACCTTTTTCAGGGCAGATTTGACTATTTTGTTCTGGTTTATGATAGATCTTAGCCTCACTGTTTGGTCTGCAGCTTGCCAATCAACAAGGAATGAAAATGAGTAGCAGTGCCACTGAACAGAATTTACAATTCCAGATCCAATGACAGGACCATCTCCTTAAAGCAAGCAACCTGGTTTGTACTTTTACAGGTAGCCATTCTGGATGGTTCACTTTCTCTCTTTAAAAAAAAAAAAAAAAAAAGAGAGAAGAAAACCAAACCCACAACCCACTGACAACTCAGAGACACCAAAATTACTGTACTAAATTATTAGGAATCTTGGTATTTATATCTTCTAAATGTCACTGTGTGTCAAATAAAGTAGAAAAATTATATCCAGTGATAACACTTTCAGTCAAATATAAAGATTCATATTTAAAAAGAAATGCCAAACAATATTTAGAAATAATTCAAGAAATAAAATAACTGTTTTCAATTTATGAGGTATATAGATGGGATAGAATGTCGATTTATAAAGTGCAGTCTGTAGTCAGAACTCCATTTCATTCTCTGGTTTTGAAATAAATCACTTTAAAATAGTCTCAACATTTAAAGTTTCATGAGACCTTTACTGAAACACAAGCTTAACCAAACAACCAATATTTGCTGTTATTATCGAATCCCTGTAACTGTGAGCAACATTTAGCGAGTTTGCATAATCAATACCTCTCCTCTGACTAGACAGACTTATAAAAGCTTTGCCCTGTACCAAAAGGTCTGAAACATTACGATAAATCCCTGTTACAGCAGATGCACAAGTGAAAATATTTACCGCTCAATAAATTGGATTATACCGTTTTTTGTTGATGAAGCAGGTTACATGCAGCATGTATCCTAAGTGAAATTGCTCTAGGTTTTAAAATGCTTTTCAGTAATGTCAAATGAAAAGTGTATTCTATGCCTCTGTCAATATTAACAGTCCAGCAAAATTAAGCATTTCCTGGTAAATAATGTGCTTTCCAATTTTTCTTTCCTATAATTTATTCCTAAATGCTATTTCAAAAGCATTAATTTATAGTTCTTTGAAACAAAATGTGACATATTTTTTTAACTTTAGGATCTAGCTCACTTGGTTCATACTGATGGTCAACTATAAAAATATTTAAATATTATTACTTTATGAGGTGAAAGTTTTTTCCAACTTTCACAATTCCGAAATTACTTCTTTCTACCTGCTGTGGTTAGCATGAAACAGACAGTATGATTCAGAGGTTTATTAAGTAGAACAAATATTTCAAAATTTTATGAAACAGTCGTAGGATTTTGAATTATTGACAATGCCAGAAGCATAAGTGACTTTCTCTTTAATGCAGAGTGGGACAAGAGCCTGATAACCTGGTTTGGAGTGCCAGGCATAGCCAAGGGAAGCTTTCATGACCCTTGAAACTGCGGAGACTCCTCTGCCATATAAGAATAACTGTAAATGTTAAAGCTGGATGAAGATTATCTGACTGGGAAAAGGGAACACAAAGCTTTCAAAAATACATCTCTTCCAGAACCTGTTTCCTTGTCAACATTTTTAAGCATTTACACTAGGTTTGGTCAACGTTTTTTTTAATTTGTCGGATTGTTTTCTAGTGGAATGGCTTTCAGTACCTGAAAACTGAACTACTTTGCAAGAACATATTTCTCTTCCATTAAATTCTCATTTAGAAAGGTTTCTCAAAATTTCAGGACAAAAACGCGGAGCAAATTCCTACAGAAACCGATAGCACAGCAGTTATCTGCAGTATGAGTGATACAGATTGAAATTCATTGAAAGGCAAAGTACTGACAGTCATCTACAACCATGACTAATTATAATGTATCTTGCCCTTTAGAAGCCTTATTCTGAAATATAACAGCCTTCAAAGTGTTTTGATATAGATTCCTTGCTTTTAGAGGCTTAACAGTTTGAATGAATCAACCACAAATCCTATTCTTTCATAAGACGCTGTTTTCTCCGTTATTTTATTGCAACTCTTTTATAATGAAGACGTTATAGATATAAGCTCAGACTCCTCATAAACAACCAAATTATGATATCAAACATTATCTTATAAAATCAGTTTATATATATATTAATTACTTTTTTCTTTTTTTTTTTTTTTAGTGAGACAAAATAAGTTTTTGTGTTATGAGAGTCATTATGCAAGCACAGTTCTATCTTTTTAATGAACTAATCAGTTCCATCTAATACACAGTTTCTGTCAGGAAAAGAGGTAGGCGAAAGAAAAGTGAAAGAGAAGATAATGAAAAACTTCCTGTGATATTATACTTCATAACGGAAGAGCTCATAAAATTTATATTTAACCTCTCATAGAGAAGAGCTCAGGAAATATGTAAGATAACTGTCTTTCCTAGGCAGTCATGCACAATTCCCCCTAACCCCTGTCCCAAGTCCCATCAGATTATCCTGGCCTGTTTGTTTCTAATTCCCATTTTACAAATAAGGAAGACAGGCACCAGAAAAAATGAAGTTCACATGAGAAAAGGAGTTAACAAACCTCAACAGGTAGACTTGTAGCTCCTGTAACTTACAAGTTTGCCTGCTATATGCATGAGCCATAAACCTAAATATTTCTTCCAATCACAATACATGGTGACTACTTCAGATTACAGTTCAGCACAGCTGGTAGTATTGAGTGAGGTCCCATCTAAAAATCACAGTAGCAAAATGAGAAGACAAGGCTATCCCTTTGCATCCTACTGCTCTCCTGGTTGAATACCTTACTCTGTGAAACTGCCTACACAGGTCTTTGTGCCACGAACTTTTCTGTGAGGAGATCATCTGAACTGTGTTTTAAAGAACATCGGAGGAGGGCATGCTTTCATTTCAAGAATGGAACAGCACAGCACAGCACAGAATGGCACGGCACAGCACGGCACGGCACGGCACGGCACAGAATAGAATAGAATAGAATAGAACAGAATATTTCAGTGCGAAGTCACACACAACAAAAATCTAGTCCACCTGCCTGACTAATTCAGGGCTGACCAATTTACAGCACATTATTAAAAGCATTGTCCAAGTACCTTTTAAACATTGACAGGCTTGAGGCATTGACCACCTCTCTAGGAAGCCTGTACCAGTGTTTGGCTACCCTGTTGGTAAATAAATGCTCCCTAATGGCCTGTCTAAGTCTCCCATGGTGCAGCTTTGAAACATTCCAACACGTACTTTCACTGGATCCCAAGCAGAACAGCTCAGCCCCTTCCTCTCCACTTCATCTCCCCAGGAAAGTGTAGAGAGCAATGAGGTCACCCTTCAGCCTCCTTTTCTCCCAATTCAACAAAGTCCCTCAAACAGACTAGCATTTGTGTCAATAGAGTAATACTAGCCTTTCTTTGTTGAATTCTTTGGAGAACAGGAAAATGCAAGATACAGGAAAAAAATCTAATATTGAAAATTCCTAGCCAAGAACCTCTTAGGAGAAAGCAGATTGCAATATATGCATTTAAAAAATATTTGGTTTACATGGAGGAGTTACTTTCTTTTTCATTTCTTATAAAAAGGGAAGTGCATCACACAACAGGCCACATGATGAATTTCTGAAGAAAAAACAGTGCAATTATGTTCCATTGTTCTTGAATACATAACTGGCAGTGCAGAAGAGGTAAGTGAGGTAACTGAGGAAAACTAGGCAGGGTTTGAATTTTTTTTCTTGAATCAATACCTTATAATTTCTTCATTAGCACGCAGAAATATGATCCCTTTCCCATGACATAAAACCTGCACAAACAGCTTTTTTCCATGATGCAATGAATCCCTTGTTGATATAAAATGATCAAAAGACTAAGATGAAAGCTTCAAGCTCTATGATAAAACATTGATAATTGTACTGTAATATTCAATACTGTGACCCAAATAAAGTAGTTTTCTCTTCTGAATTCTAGTTTAAAGCTTTATAAAAGCTGTATATAATCTTTTTTAAGTCTTATTGTATCAACAGTTCTATAATCGCTAATTATCTGCATAACATTTTGTAGTATAACTGCCAATAAAACTTGCTATTCAGGCTGCAATGGAGTGTTCAATTTAGATTAAGTAGCAAATATAATTAGTTAAATCAATGAGAATTGTTTTAAGCTATCCATAAATACTTAAGAAACTTGAATTAGTGTTGTCCAGAGCTTTTTTCCCCCATTTTTGGTCTGATTCTAATTTGTGTAATGTGTCAGTACAATTAGGAAATTCATTAAAATACCTATAACATACACTTATGGAAAAACTTCAATGAATGTCTATTATACAATTACT
The DNA here is from genome assembly GCA_013399365.1 of Pampusana beccarii. Lineage (NCBI taxonomy): Eukaryota > Metazoa > Chordata > Aves > Columbiformes > Columbidae > Pampusana > Pampusana beccarii. Next base: position 74,015 of record VWYH01004261.1, on the reverse strand, counting down.
TGTTAATATTCCAAGCTCTTAATTGTTTGCTTAATTTGCTGATTTAATTCATGTAAATGTCACATTACTTAAACTAAACACTTAATAATAATTTCTATGGTTTTAAGTCAGTCTGCAGCATATATTAGTGAGGTGGACTGGGAACTGGCTGAAGGAGAGAAGCCAGAGAGTCATAGTCAATGGGGCAGAGTCCAGTTGGATGCCGGTAGCTAGTGGAGTGCCTCAAGGGTTGGTTCTGGGGCCAACATTATTCAATATATTCATTAATGATTTAGATGAGGGAACTGAGTGTACTATCAGCAAGTCTGCTGATGACACTAAACTGGGAGGAGTGGCTGACAAACCAGAGGGCTGTGCTGCCATACAGAGAGACCTGGACAGGCTGGAGAGTTGGGCAGGGAATAACTTGATGAAATACAACAAGGGAAAGTGTAGGGTCCTGCATCTGGGCAGG
>VWYH01004261.1:0-73246 GCA_013399365.1 Pampusana beccarii | reverse complement strand
GAGGTTCCACTTAAATTTGAGAAGAAACTTCTTCTCAGTGAGGGTGACAGAATACTGGAACAGGCTGCCCAGGGAGGTTGTGGAGTCTCCTTCACTGGAGACATTCAAAACTCGCCTGGACACCTTCCTGTGTAACCTCATCTAGGTGTTCCTGCTCTGGCAGGGGGATTGGACTAGATGATCTGTTGAGGTCCCTTCCAATCCCTAGCATACTGTGATACTGTGATATTGGATCAGTTCTATCACAGAACCACGATAAACGTAAGAGAAAAAGTAAGGTTTTTTGACAGTTTGGTGTTCTTTTTTTCCTACACTGCCAAAATTTATTTCATACTAACAGAGTTAATCAATCATTTTAATTAACAGCCAGAGGTGGCTTTAGGTCTCCCACTGAACTGAACAGTGACTGCTAAGTTGGTTGTCACCTGCTTCAGGACAGAGTCAGCTTATTGAGCTTGTCTGGTTGTAGAGAAAGACTCTTGGATCTGAAAATAGGTCTCCTTCTTTCTACAGATGAAGCAGTTCTCTGTGAAATGTGGCATTTTGTTTGGTGAACAGATACAAAACTGTTTAATGTTTGCTTTTAAACTCTGTTTTTGTCACTGAGGATACCTTTATGTTTAGACTTCAAGGTATTTTCAAAGCTGTGTGTAGGAGTTGAGAAATTATACATCTGAATCCTGTTATTTTCTAACAGGATTTGAATGCACGTATTTGCCCTAAGATTTAATTACACTTCTTTGAAAATGTAGATCTATTAGATAACTTAAACCCCTGTTATTTGTGGAAATAACTGTCAGTTTCTCTTTCTTAGTGTCATAATTATACCAGAAAGTTTGCTCCATCACTTTTTTCTTGACTTTCATTTATGTAGCAAAAAAAAACCCCAATACAAACAAACAAACAAACCCAACTCATATGTATATTTATAAACTCTCAATTTTTAAATTAGTGAGTACATAGTTATAGAACTGAGCTGGAAGGGATCTCAAGAACTCATTGGTCCATCTCTGCTTCAATACAGAAAGAAGTATAATTACGTGCAAGAAGTTTCTTGCAAGTTCTGAAAGATTTTCTACAGTGGAGAGTTCACAGACTCTGAAACTGGCCTATTCTAATATATCATTATCTAATATATCATTATGTCTAATATATCTAATATATCTAATATATCATTATATCGACATTCAAATCGAACTGCTATTTGAACCTGTTAACTACCTATTGTCATAACAACACTAAGATGGAGAACTGACAACTGGTTTCCTCTTTCAAGTAATGTTTTATGTATCTGAATAGTCTTAAATTTTAGGGCTTCTTTCAAAGAACCAAGGCCAAATCACAGTTTCCCCTCACTATAGAAATTATCCAGATCTCTGATTATACTCATTTTTTTCCCCTGAACTATTTGCAGTATTGGTGTATAGCTTTCTTCATGGATCCAAAAGCTCCTCAAAAGAGGTTACTATGCTCCAGCTAAGGTTTCATATATGATGAACAAAGCAGAAAAATTACATAACATTTCTTGTGAGCTGTACTTCATTTACAAACCCCAGTATGATGCACGATGTTCTCCTTTACTGCAGCATGACACCACTGATTGATGTGTGGCTTGTGATCTGCTGAGGATTATCCTCAGATCCTTTGATATCCAATTGCTATCTAATCAACTCCTGCAGAACCACTGTCTCTGTATTCATGCACCTGACTTTACAACCCAAAGGTAGAAGCCTGTAGTAGTCTTTATTGAGCTGAATCATACATTTTAAAATCTTTTTTCCCCTGTTGTTAAAACTGCTTTGAATTATAATACAGACTTCCAATATGCTTGCAGTTTATACCAGGACAGCATAATAAGCATGCTTTCAATTCCATCACCCAGGATATCAATGAAACATAAACTGGAATTCAAGTAGGATCTTTTGAAGAGCTTTACTCAAAAGTAAAGCTCATTTCATTTATAATCTCTCTCTCAATACCATATTGTGATCAGTTTTGCTATAACACTATGGTGGTCTATCTACACCGTATCTGTAAAGCTTAATAAGGAAAATATGTGAGACTGTCACAGATCTTACAAAGGTCACTAATGATAGTATCTTTTTATTTTCTACTATATAGAAAACATTAAATCCAAATTGTTTGATACTTCATTATCATTTAAAAATCTTACAAATCATTTGATTGTTTGTGACAATATTTTAGGGGAGAAGAAAGGGCAGAATAGACTAGAAAACCAAAATAATTTATCAATAATTTCCCAACTCTTCTTCCCATTCCTCATAAAACATTATTATATTTTTCGTTTTTCAGCCTTCTAACACCTCATTCATTTTTTCTGCACCCTCAAAATCATGGCAAACAGTCCTGGCACTGCTTCAATTGGTTCTTAAAGTAGCTTCAAGTATGTATCATCAGGGCCAAAAGATACAAACAGACTCATATTTTCCAAGTATGCTTCCGCTTATTCTTTCTCTGTTTGGTGGCAAGAACTTGTCATTGATATTAGCTATACCTGTAATAGAAAGACAAGGCAATATTCCTCTGTTGATAGACTATTGCCATCCCTGGCTTTCTTTTTCTTTAAATGTACTTGCAGAATGATTTCTCAACACTCTTGCATGTCACTTCCCATTTTCTTGAGCTATATTTGTTTTGGTGTTGTTCCTACCTACGTGAGTTACTTTTTTAATCTTTTCGAGTTTCTGTCTGACCTAGTTTCTACAGTCTGTATGATCCCTTTCATGGTTTAGGTCATTTTATCTCTTAATGTACTTCCTGTTCTTCCTCTGTAATTGGATAGTTTGCACTTACGCCCTTAATATCGTCTCTTTAGGAATCAGCTGATTCTCCTTAACTCTTTTTTCACTGAATTTCTTTCTAAGTGTCCTGAGTTAGTTAAGTTTCGAAGTCTATTATTTTTATTCTGCTTTTCTTTTCCCTAAGGATGATGAACTCTGTCACTTTCTTCCTACTACTTCACATGAAAACTAAACCAGCTTCACTTTGGGCTTTTTTTTTTCCTTTTTCTGTGTAAAAAAATTGCCATTCATACATTCTAGGAACAAATGACTGAACAAAATTATTACTTAGACACAAGCACAGGTTTTGTAATAAACTGGTAGGCTAAGCACAGTGGTGTTTGAGTCTGTTGCATGTTTTCTTATCAGCAATTTAAAAAGCTACACCTTGAAAAAGAAATCCTACTTAATAATTTTTCCATGGATAAGACTCATTTTTTCTGACTTTGAATTATCCATGGTAACCGTATACGAAATTATCCAGCCCTACATGTCATTCAGAACTGGTGAGAAATTACCAACCACTTCTTAGTCTGTGTATGGTCTGAAAGGAACTCTTTGCAAACACTATGGAAACCCTGGATGCCTAAAAACATTCATATAACTAGCAACAAAGCCTTTTTTCATCGTCATTCCTATGGGCATTGTTCAAGCATCAATAATACATGTAAAATAAGCATATAACGTTCTCTGATCAGAATTGTAACGTTATATGTACATGCTGCTCTAGTGTAAATTACTGAATATTTTGAAGAAAATAGGTGATTTAGGGCTCAAGCCTTTAATATTATATTCTGAGTATCTCCTGAAATAACTTAGTCATGAACACACCATCTATGTCAAACTGTAAATTTCATTGATTACAGAACATTCTTGGGATAGCGTTTTATGTCATTGGCATCTAAACATGTGCCCCCATGATGTCACTGGTGCTTTCCATACTAGGATTTCCAAACATAAGCAAAAGGCTCCTGACTCCACTCCTCCTCTGAAACCTCAAATGGTTATGATCTCATTCTATTTAATGACCTTACACTAAGTCAGGCAGTAAAAAACAAGAGACTTGTAAAAAATAGTCCAACTAAAAATGAAAAAAGCGCGCAATAAATGCACTTTCTGAAATCAAATGTTTTATTTCAGTGATAAGCACATGAACAAAAGTAATATGCCAGCTGAAAACTGTTAGCTGGGGGAGGGGTGACAGTCCAGTGACTTCCAGATGCCTCTACCAACCTCAGCTACAATATTTTGAAAAAGAGGCTCTGTGCAAGTGTTTTGTTTTACATTCTCTGCATTAACCAATCAAGTTAAGTTTGTAAAATTGAAATGAAATTATGCAGGGGTTAGAAAATACAAATAATTAATTGTTTATCAAAATTCCCCCTCCCCGGGTGTTCTAGGGTGGGTTTCTTTCCTTTTATGACTGCTGTTCACTGTGTTTGCAAAGACTGGTTCCCATATGAGAATATTTGAACACACATACATCCCCTCTAGGGCAATTCCTCAATCATGGTGTTCTCCAGTATATGTGCTTGTAAATACAGGGATGATATCCTTTGTTTTTTCTTTGATTTTCATAACCTGCTACTAATTTCAGGCAACTTACCCTCATGTGAATGCCATAGCCATCATCCTGGAGAGTCTTTAAATGTTTTATACAAAAATATTTCCCGCCCCTCAGGGGAAGTTGAGAAGGACTCAGAGACTCTTCTTCAAATATCAGTTATGTGGCTCAGAAGAAATGTGTGATGAAGTTCTTCAGGTACCTCTGAAGAATGGAACCAGCATCTGCCAACTCTAAGGTAAGGACGTTGAGCATGAAAACACCTTAAGCATTGAACAAATCCTCAAATCCTGCTTTTAAGTTTTGTCTGCGTGCATAAAGCACTTTTACTCAGTTCTTCATCTCTGAATTCCTTACAGTTGGAGACTGGCTCTGTACCAGCACTGGTATAGTGATTCAATTACGTAAACACATAAAATTAAGTGTCCTAAATAGGTTTAGCATGTTCCATTTGGTAATAAAGCATAGTTGATTTGTTAATTAATATTAATTATTGAAATGGACTTGAAGGTTAAAAACTGCAGTCAGATTTATTTTACACACTCCTTGGCTTTTAGCTGGAATGTAGTTTAGGTTTGTGTTTTATTTATTGTCTGACCTAGTTTTAGGTCAATAAGTTAAATGAGATGCAGCTTGAACCATGCTGTGAGCTAGAAAATGCATTCACGTTCCTGATACTGCCATGATCCTTATACGTAGTTTGTGACAAGTCACTGAACATCCACTTCTCTCTGTTTCTTCTTCTGCAGCATATAAATGAATATTGTTTCCAACTTTGATAAAGTAAATGAATCTATCCCATGTATTATTTCAGCTAAAAATACACCGGTGAGTTTTGAACTAACACCTATAGATCTAAATTCAACAATTCTATTGTTCGCATTAAATACATCACTTACTGAATTTAAATAACCTAGTGATGAAGAGTTGTTTTATGTCAGGTACAAGAGTCAAGAAATGAAGCTTAATAATTACTTGCTTATTTTCAACATAGAAATATTGAATTATTCAATTATGATTTTACCAGTTAATGTACCATATGCGGTAAAACACAGACACATCTTGATTCCTCTGATTCTGTAGACTTCTACTACTACTACTACTACTACAGCAGTCTTGCCTAGTCAGAGCGATAGGTTGATATTGATTTTGATATTGATATTGCTTCACTCTCCACAGATATCTCATCATTAATTACTTGTTTTCGTCTTTTTTTTCAATGTGAAACAAGTATATGAACACACAATATAGCTGCCACACTTTCTTCTGTTGCATTTTTTAAAGTTTCTAAATTGTGTCTTGAGGTGTAATACTGACAGATTTATTAATTATTCCTTTTATTTTGTCAATAATCACAGAACTGTTAATTTTAAAAGCCAAGATCCGCTACTGTTAACTATTCAGTGCACTGCACTACCCCATGCAATTTGAAAAGTGGAATAAAACTAGATATATTAGTTATATAAGTTTCTGACTAGCATTCTGATATCTTTGGGCAAATGCTGTCAGCATCATCAGGGCCATAGGTTATTGGGAAAGATGGCACATGATATATTTGTCTGTAATTTGAATGGGGGCTTACTCATAGAGTTATAGAATCATTTTGGTTGGAAGAGACCCTTAAGATCATCGAGTCCAACCATAACATAAATCTAGCACTAAAACATGTCCCTAAGAGCCTCATCTATACATCTTTTAAATAACTACAGGGGCTTCAAGACAGGCTACTATTGCTATTGATCTTTAAACTCTACATACAGAAAACTGTGTGTTAACTAATTAAAGGGAAATTCCAGAGTTCAAACATACCATCTTTAAGACATGCTAGCAATGTACAAGCATCAAGAAAAGACCATTAAACACTATCAGCTAAAATTATTTAAGAAAGATATTTTAAAACAATCTTGGTAAACAAGACTCTCATGTTTTATTATATGTCAGTCGTAGCTAGGTATTTTGATTGTTTAGGTTCTTTTGAAAATTCTCCACTAGGAATAGAAAAGTTACAAAGGCATACTGAGGTGGAATTTCTAAACATTTGCTTGGACATCCCTTATCCTATTATACCAATATTATATTTCTCTTGTTTTTTATGACTCTGGTAACTCTATGGTTCCAAACTCACCAATAGAGTGCATGCAAGTCCAGTGAATAAATGGTGCATAGATCATTCCAATCCCTTCTCCCTTCTGTAATTTTAAGCTATTTACTTGTGTTAGGAAGTGATAGGAAGGTTTCTTCTTTTCAGAAAACCTAGGAAGAAGAATACGGTAACCAGACATCCACTTCAACAGGATAATTTAAAAAAAATCTTACTTTCAATGTCTTTTGATAAATGCTGTTTCATTTTAATTGTATGTTATACTCTTTTTTAAAGCTCTATACACTAAGATAGAGGTACATAGTGGGCCTGCTGTGGAGACTGGTCCCCCAAACCCCAAATTACCTACAGTTGCCATGGTTAAACACGTTGACGCCTCTAATAGAATCAAATTATCTACCAGGAGTAATGAAGTTAACTAACCAGTAAGCAAAGATCATTTACTCTGTTGTATCAGAGAGAGTTTTACATTATCTATAGTTGGATAAGGACATCAGTTCAGATGAACGTTAAAAGTGGTAATGTTGTAAATTCAATTGAATGTATCAACTTTATCTCTACACTTGACTGTCCTCTTACGTTAGTTTTTGTTCACAGTGGCTACTACAGTACAGCCCTAATCTACAATTGTGTTTCTTTGGTGACATTATATTGAAAATATTTTGCTATAAAAAATCAGTAGCAATGATAATTCTTGTAAGAATTATCAGCTACTCTACCACAATTTATATTCAACTTTGCAAAGACTGAAGATATTGGTATAAGCTGCATGGGCAACTACTACTTTTTAAGGAAGCTGAAGTAGGCGACTTCAGGATAAAAACCCATATATCTCATGACGAATCCTTAGCAGAGCATTCTGATATTAACGTTTTACTAAAGCATGAGGAAAGACAAACATTTTTGTGTTAGACCAAGTTTTAATGTGTATGAATTCCTAAGACGTCTGTAAAGAACTTCAGGGTTCTCTTAGCTATCCATTCATCACACAGGTTCTGGGAATATCTAAACTATATTTTTCTGTTTGCACAACATCTGTGTGCTCTTTCTAGCTGCATGAAAGTAAAATCACATTCTCCTGCAAGTTGGGGAGTTGAAAGTGTTCAACAAAAGCAAAACAAGATAAGAATATGGCAAGATGAGAACTAAGGGGCCAAGCTGAATATATGTTATGATAAAAGTGAATTCCATATTCTCATTGCTGTCAAAGCATATTTTGTGTATCTTGTCTCCAGAGAAATATATGCCACTGGTGAAAAAACATAACTTCCTATCTTCTGATTAATGTAATATCATTCAGCAACTACAGATACCACATTCATCTTCAGACAGAAGTGTGGTTTGTAGTATTTAAGCAGAGGAGCTGTGAGCAGGCTACACAAGAAAATTCTCATTTTTAGGTTCTTTGGTTCTTTGCTTGCTTTTTTAAACTAATGAAAAGCTGTAAATAAATGTAAAGATTTAAACTTCATTATTTTTAAGATATTCAGACTTATTCAAAATGCTCTAGTGTCTTCATGAAGCCTGAAACCTCTTGGGACAGCATCTCATAGCAGAATATATAACATCTGTACATTTGTTTGTTTGTTTGTTTTTCCCACTTTGAAATATATCAAAATAGCTCTCAGAATGTATATATTTCACTGACTTCAGTTTTGTAAGAGAAGAGATCTGGGTATTTCTTACATAGTGGAATCTAGAGAAAATTTGAAAATGTTTACTTCATTTTTAAAATTCTGTGAAAAGTATTTTGTCAGTTGTTCTATCTTCCCTTTTAGAATCTTAAGGCCTTCTGTTGTTCTGCTCTTTACGGAGAAGAAAGAAGAAAGAACACGTTGATAAATGATGATTCTTTCACTGTTTACCTCAGTCTCTGACACTGACTATGTATTATAGTGTGACGGGAAAATCACTCAAGTTAGTTGGCCCTTGCTGTTAGCTGTCATGCAAAATGTATTTCTGAGGAACTCGGGCTTATTCTAAGACACAGACTACTACAGAAATTATGAGATTTCCTCACATTTTTCAAGCATGTACTAATAAATCTGAAAGATGCCCAACTCTCCACTGTATGATGCTTAATTATGATATTGGCATCATTTACAAACTGCTTGATTGCCAGGACTGGTCAAAGGACAGAACCTCGATATTCACCTTTCTTCTGTTTCTATGCCTCCAACACCAAGATTCTCTTAGTAATTCGTTTTATGTTCTCTCAGACATAACATCCTCAGATACTTCCCCCATCTTCCCTCCCTATTATTTGAAAAATGTTTAGCTTGTTTAGCTACGGAATGTTAAAAAAGACAGAAATTTAAACATTCCTGGGCCTGCAGCCATGCATGTTTGGGTGTTAACATTCCTAGTTCAACCAGGAAAAATACTGACTCAACCACCACTTATCAGATCTTTTGAAGGGCAAATGTATAATCCAAGATATAAAAGACTGCATCCTCATATTAACAGAAAAACTATGAGTTACCAACAAAAAAATTCAAGCATGGTTCTTGTAAAACCGGGTAAGTTCTGACTTTTCGAAATGTTTTTTTTTCTGCGTAGAAGCAGGACCATTCAGGACATGTTCTCTTAGAAATAGGTGTTGACACAGAAGATTATATTAGCTAGCATGAAGGAAATACTCTTCAGTATTAAAAGGTTAGAGACACACGTACACACAAAAAAAGTAATCATAAAGTTGTAATGGAAGGAGCACAGTCCCCAAAACCAACAATAAAATCAGAACCTGAAATGACTGAAGCAAATGGAAAGTTTTCTATTATGTTAGCCTGTGCTGGGTGTTGGCCAAAGATCGTCTTCTTTGAAGTATAACAGAAAAAGTATTATGTGCTTGAAAGTACTTAAAAGGAGTACTCTGGAAAATAAACGTACAGATCATAAGAAATACGGAGTGATAAGTAAAAGAAAGTAAAAAAGAACCATATATATTTTAATGTGGAAATAAAACAGTAAGCTCAAACAGTGGTTAGTTAAAAACACCTGTGCAAGTTCTGATCTTTACGCTTGTTTGTTTTTCTTTTACATAACTATGCTGTCATTGTGTTAAGAACTAACTGGAAATTTAGTGAGATTAGTCTTTGACATCAGTTAACATCAACTTTGAAAGTATTTTAAGCATATTTCACATTATAGAATATTAAGTAATTTTTTCAGCTTATGTACAGTAAAATTCATTCTCACCTTCCTAACATCCCTTAATTTACTGATACCAGCCATCTGTAAGTCTCATTCATGTTACATACTGTAACAAGGTTTTCCCAGGGAAAACCTTGCCATTTAATTTTTTAATTTAATTTAATTAATTTTAATTTTTTTAATTTAATTAATTTAAATTTTTAAATTTTAAATTTTTTATTTCATTTTCTGTTGTTCCTGTTTATTTACTTCCTTCCACTGATTGTTCTGTTATGCATTGTGTCATGTAGATTGCAAAAATAATGTACTACATTGACCATGTTACTGAAATCGTGATTTATATATGTTCTAGGTGTTTTGGCTGTGTTCCTTTTCCCATGCATTTACCAGAAGTCAGCCAACACAACCAGATGCACTGAAACACCCTTCCCGGAACAACAGTATTTCTGAGGCTCTAATGCTAGAGTCTACAGTTCACAACTGCTTTCTAAAGATTACCTACCTATCTGGGAAGTAATGTATTATTACTATCTTCTACTAAGTAGTAAATAAACTGCATATATATATATATATGAGGTAGCAGCTGAGCTAATTTCCCTTCCTTACTCAGTAAGCACTTAGTTTGACAAGTCCAGATTCTCACAGACACCTGTGTAAGCAGATTTGAAGTCCAGAAGGCTACCTATTCAAGGGGGTTAAAAATCTCACCACTGCCTCTACAACAGTAATAAAGGCTTTGTGATTGTAAATATTTCTATACTACCCAGGTCTTGCATACATACATGAGTTACACCTGAAAACATAGAATCATAGCATCATTTTGGTTGGAAGAGACCCTGAGTTTCATTGAGTCCAATCATAACCTAACTCTAGCACACATCTGCATAGCAACAAATTCTTATCTGTTTTGATCTTCGTGTTGCTGTTTTAGAGAGAAAATATCTGAACATCCTTTTATAGCTAGCACTAAACAGCTCTAGTCTCACACAGCTAGATACTTGCAGCCTTCACCCGGTGCTGTGATCTACCAGTACACCCCTTTACTGGGCGACAGTGTGAGTTCCCCTACTGCACACCCCTCCTGTGCAAGTCGTGAGTGCTCCAACTCTGTGTGTATTTCTGTTGCTTCCCACCACCTGCTACTGCACATACTGGTGAGGGAGCACCCCATGAGTACCCCCACACACACCTTGAGGTGTGGGTTCTCGCTTGCTGCATCCCGTGCTCACCACCCTAGTTGAATGCAGGCTGTCCCCAGCACCCCACAGGGAGGCTGCACTGTTTGCCCCAGGCACAGATCATGATACTTGGGGGGGTGGTTGCCAGCAGCGTCAAGCCACTGTCTGACTGTTGCTCTCTTAACCTCTTCTTTCTTCCTGTCCATTACAAATTATCCTACTTCTTTCATACTGCTTTTCAGGCTGACTCCAGGTACCCAGCTCCCTGAGCTGAAAGACAGTGATGTGGAGCAGAATGAAGCCCCCATAATCCAAACAGAAATGGCTGGTGACCTGCTACACCACTTAGACGTGCATATGTCTATGGGGCCTGATAGGATCCGCCTGAGGATTCTGAGGGAGCTGGCAGAGGTGATCACCAAGCCACTTTCCCTCATTTGTCAGTGGTTCTGGCTAACCAGGGAGGTTCCAGTTGACTGGAAGTTAGCAAATGTGAGGCCCATCTACAAGAAGGGCCAGAAGAAGGATTCAGAGAACTACAGGCCTGTCAGTCTGACCTGGGTGCCAGGGAAGGTCATGGAGCAGATCATCTTGAGTGCCATGACACAGTGCATACAGGACCACCAGGTGATCAGGCCCAGTCAGCATGGACTTATGAAAGGCAGGTCCTGCTTGACTAACCTGATCTCTTTTATGACAAGGTAACCCACTTAGTAGAGAGGGAAAGGCTGTAGATGTTGTCTACCTTGACTTTAGTAAAGCCTTTGACAATCTTTCCCATAGCGTTTTCCTGGAGAGACTATCTGGTCGTAACTTGGATGGGAGTATTGGGTAAAAATCTGCCTGGATGGCCCAGCCCAAATAATTGGGGTGAAAGGAGTTAAATCCAGTCAGTAGCCAGTAACAACTGGTGTTCCCCAAGGCTCAGTACTGAAGCAAGTTCTGTTTAATATCTTCATCGTCGATCTGGACGAGAGGATCAAGTGCATCTTCAGTAAGCCTGAAGACAACACGAAGTTGGGCAGGAGTGTTGATCTGCTGGAGGGTAGGAAGGGTCTTACAGAGGGATCTGGACAGACTAGATCAATGGACTGAGGCCAGTTGTATGAGGTTTGGCAAGGCCAAGTGCCACATCCTGCACTTGGGTCACAATAACCCCATGCAATGCTGCAGGTTTCAGGAAGAATGTCTGGAAAGATGCCTGGCAGAAAAGGACCTCAGGGTGTTGATTGACAGCTGGCTGAACATTAGCCAGCAGTGTGCCCAGGTGGCCAAAAAGACCAACAGTATCCTGGCTTGTATGAGGAATAGCGTGGCCAGCAGAACTGGGGAAGTGACTGTACTCGGCACTGGCAAGGCTGCACCTTGAATCCTGTGTTCAGTTTTGGGGTCCTCAGTACAAGAAAGACATTGGGGTGCTGTAGTGTGTCCAAAGAAGGGCAACAAAGCTGGTTAAGGGTCTGGAGCACAAGTCTTACAATGAGCAGCTGAGGAAACTCCAGTTGTTTAGCCTGGAGAAAAGGAGGGGAGACCTTATAACTCTCTACAATTACGTAAAAGGAGGTTGTAGCATGGAGGGTGTAGGTCTCTTCTCCCAAGTAACAAGTGATAGGACAAGAGGAAATGGCCTCAAGTTGCACCAGGGGAGGTTTAGATTGGATATTAGGAAAAATTTCTTCACGGAGAGTGTTGTCAAGCACTGGAACGGGCTGCCCAGTGTAGCGGTTGAGTCACCATCCCTGGAGTTAATTCAAAGACTGGAGATGTGGTGCTTGGGACATGGTTTAACGGTGGACTTGGCAGTGTTAGTTTAATGGGTGGACTTGATGATCTTAAGGGTCTGTTCCAACCAAAATGATTCTATGATACATTTTTTTTTCCTTTTATCCAATGATGCAAATTCAGCACAGATGGAATACATATCTTATAAAGTTGCCCTTTCCAGTGAATGCATTGCCAGGAATCTCAGATGAGTCTACTTCTTAAAATACACATTTAATCAAGCTCAAAAATAAAACTTCTTTCACTTCTCACTTAAATTGATTTGACTAAATATTCTTTTAATGGCTAAGTGTAATTTCTAGACTGCATATTTTTGTATGGATTGTTATTTCTCTCTTTTAAAGGTACAATGATATTTTGGAATATCTGCAGAACTTGTGGCCTATATATAAAAAAAAATATTACAACACCACCTAGCAGGAACTTTGAAGAGGAAACAGAAGCATGATGGAGACTGCAATATCCTAACCTTTCTTTAACTATTTATTCATGAAAGGCACTTCACTGTCAAACTTATAATTCCGTGTTGATACTACTTTTGGAATTTGCATTAAATGACATTTTGATTATAGTATTCAAATGCATGTGCCCTTAAAACTTTGCCATTTATTTTGTATGCAAAAATCTTCCACCTAAATGTCCCCATTTCCATTTTGCTCTGGATTCCACTGAGACCATGCAGGAAAGACTAGCTAAGTTTTTCTTATCCCCAATAAAAGTCTTGTCAAGTAAAAGAAATTCTAATTATAACATGCATATTATGCACTAGCTGTTTGATTCTTAGCTCGAAATTATGAACAAATGAGATGTCTTTCTTTTGATAAAATTAGAATTTTGGGGTTTTTTTTAAACTAACTTTTCCCCTAATAATCCAGGAAAACTCCTAGGGTGACATACTGAGACAAAGCAAGTATGTGCGCTTATTATGTAAATTCTCTGACCATGCCTCTGAGCCATAACCTTTTGAAACCATCGGGAGTTTCAACCCAAACAATTAGATACATTTAGTGAGGGAAAGAAAATTACTAATTATATTAAAACAGGCACAGGGGTATGACCTCAGGAAATTCTTAAGTCAGAAAGTGCTTGTATGTGCACAACTGGGACCTGGGAAACTACTACTATGCAATTGCCCTGTCTACTCTTTCTTTAGGTGCCTAACACTGACCACTATCAATGATAAAAAAGTTAGAATGGTCACCCGTGTGAGTAGAATTAAGCATGTGTTTATATTGAGCCTTACTATATGTTATTTTTTTCTTTAAACCACATGGACCCGCTTTTACTTCCACCAAAATTGTTCCTTGCAATTAGAAAACAAGATCACATCATAATATCTGAGTTTACATTTACTAAAATGTTTTTCATCTGCAATGAACTGGCATCTACTGGTTTGCATTCTTCAGTCAGCCATGCATTTTCTTAAAAGTTGACTGTAGCAGACCAAAGAAAAAGGCAAAACAATTATATGTGCCAAACTCATTGTGAACCCTAGGGGCACAGATAAGGAAAATTAAGATTTAAAAGCATATACAGGATGCCCATTAACTTTTAACATATCTTTTTCCCCCACTTGAATATAAAAGCAGTGAGTCAATAGCACATGGTGAGTATGGTATTTAAGAATGAAATCAAATTGCTTGGCAACAAAGTGTTACCTTGAGCACAGAATATTAAAGTTTTGGATACTGTAAAGTTTTGGGAGTTTTGCAGTTGCTGGGATCCAAAGCAGCACAGAATGTAAACATACATTTTAAAAATAAGCAAACTTATTGTCTTAATCATCTGTCTAAACTCTTGGCTAGACCCAGATTACACTATCCACTGTCTTTCAAAATCAAGTTCAGCACCTGCTTAGGGCATGATGCTCTGATGACTTGTGCTGAGGACACCTCTGTGTCTTCTCATGTCTCAGAAAAGGAGACATGAGTTTACCTTGAGTGTACCACAAAAAGTTACTTGTAAAAAATAGTGAAACAATCCTGAAAAATGGTACCACTACCAACAGTACAGTGGGACAATCTTCTGCGTTTTCTCAGGCTGTCTGATAAAATCAGTAATATTTGTGCATTTACTATGACAGAATAGCATAAGAAAATCTCACAACTGGGGACAAGTGTTGAGTGCAATGTCAATAAAGTAAAAATACCAGTATTTTGTTTTGTCTTGTCTTTTAATTTTATAGGGAAGAAATAGTTCAACACTGTATTCCATACAACCTCAGAAGTGCTCAGATGAAGTAGTTAAGTTTTTTTGAACAATAACTTTAGAAGACTTTAAGATAAGCCTTTTTGTACTAACTGCAGTTGTTCAAGCTTTTATCACATCTTTTATTGCCAATATTTTAAGTAGACATAATTTGGAGTGTTTTATTTGCTTAAAAGAAGTGAAAGCGTGGAAAGTCCTGATTGACACAATAATAGGTTTGCTATTAAAATGTGCACTGTAAATCAACCAAATTACTTCAGAGCTGAACATTTCTGCAGGAAGATGAAAGCTAAGCATATTTAACTTAACAATGACGTTTTTCAAAACTCTAATTAATGCTTTTAATATTTTTTCAAGAGTTCTACATGAGCGTTGCTGAAGAACTTCCCGTTACAAATTTGTTGCACTAGAAAGAAGCTGTAGACTTCAAAATTATGATAATACAATTTCTGTGTAGGCCTAAATATCTTTATCAACATTGCCCTCTAAGAACACTAGCTCAATTGTGTCTGTTTGCATAGTCATACAAACATAGAATCGTTCTGGCTGGAAGAAGCCCTCAGGATCATCAAGTACAACCATAACCTGGGCAGCCTGTTCCAGTGCTTCACAACTCTTTCCATCAAGAATTTTTTCCTCATATTCAATCTGAACCTTTCCTGCTGCAACTTGAGGCCATTTCCTGTTGTCCCACCAATTGCTACACGAGAGAAGAGACCAATGTCCTTCATGCTACTACCTCCATTCAGGTACTTGTAGAGAGTGATAAGGTTGCCCCTCAGCCTCCTTTTCTCAAGGCTCAACAGCACCAGTTGCCTCAGCCACTCTTCATAAGACTTGTTCTCAGGCCCCTCACCAGCCTTGACACTCACCTCTAAACTCCTTCCAGCAACTCAATTTCTTTCCTACAGTGAGGGGCCCAAAACTGAACACAGGATTCAAGGTGGGGCCCCACCAGTGCTGAGCACAGTTGCACAATCACTTCCCTATTCCTGCTGGCTACACTGTTTCTAATACAAACCAGGATCCTGTTGGCCTTTCTGGTCACCTGGGCGCACTGCTGGCTCATGTTCTGCTGGCTGTCAACCACCACCCCCAGGTCCTTTTCCACCTGGCAGCTTTCCAGCCACTCTTTCCCAAGCCTGTAAGATTGCATGGGGTTCTTGGGGTTCTTGTGACACAACTGTGGGACCTGGCATTTGGCCTTGTTGAAACTCCTACAACTGGCCTCAGCCCAATGATCCAGTCAGTCCAGATCCCTTTGTATGGCTTTCCTACTCTCAAGCAGATCAACATTTCCACCCAACTTGGTGTTGTCTGTAGACTTACTGAGGGTGCACTCAATCCGCTCATCCAGATCGTTGATAAATATATTTGATAGAACTGGCCCCAATACTGAGCCCTGGGGAACACCACTTGTAACCAACTGCCAACTGGATTTGACTCTGTTTCCCCCAATTCTCTGGGCCTGGCTCTCCAGCCGGTTCTTTACCCAGGGAAGAGTATGCCCATCCAGGCCATGAACTGCCAGCTTCTCCAGGAGAATGCTATGGGATATGGTGTCAAAGGCTCACCCATTAACACCACTGAAAAAAACCTAAAGTGGTTAAGTCATAAACCATAGGGTGGAAAGTGGCCATTGTGTGTGCTAAGAGACGTAGCTCAGTATATTTTATTTTCCCACCACTAGTAAAAGGTTACTGGCTTTCTATCAACCTGAGAGTTCGGAGTCTCAGGAGTTGTCAAGGCTGTGCCTTTCCACAGCACCCCCTTCAGGTAGCCGAAATAAGCAAAGATCTTTTCCTAAAGCAATTCCAGCTTTCTGATAGATCTTTCAGCATTCCCTCACACGACATCGTTTTCCTCCTATGCACTCGCACACAGAATCCTTCTACAATAAACCTTGTGTCACAAAATTATTTACCACCTCCCAATTTATAACGCTGTTTCATTTCCAGTCAGGGATAAGCCCCAAATTACTTCCCACCCTGGGACTAGGCAACTTACATCTTGTCATACTCTCAAAAACTTTGTATCATCACAAAGTTGTCAACATCTACTAAAACTACCACATGGGAATTAGTACATAGAAAAACAGTGTAACAGTCAGAGGAGCCTTAGATTAATTAAGCCCCCACACTTCTGACCTGACAATACTGCTGAGAGGACGTCAGTGAAAAAATTTGGCAGTCACTTGTGCCTGCAGCTAGACCAGGGTGTACTGTTAAACAGCAGACACCCAACAGCCATCTACCTTCAAAACTTCTGCAGTTTCCTATAGGTCACAGAATCATAGAATAGAATCACAGAATCATTTCAGCTGGAAGAGACCCTCAAGATCATTGAGTCCAACCATAACCTAACTCTAGCACTAAACCATGTCCCTAAGAACCTCATCTAAATGCCTTTTAAACACCTCCAGGGATGGTGGCTCAACCACTTCCCTGGGCAGCCTGTTCCAGTGCTTCACAACCCTTTCTGTGAGGAATATTTTCCTAATATCCAGACTGAACCTTCCCTGCCGCAACTTAAGTCCATTTCCTCTTGTCCTATCACTTGCTACTTGGGAGAAGAAACTGACACCCTCCACGCTACAGCCTCCTTTCAGGTGGCTGTAGAGAGTTATAATGTCTCCCCTCAGCCTCCTTTTCTCCAGACTAAATAAGCCCAGTACCCTCAGCCACTCCGCATAAGACTTGTGCTCCAGACCCCTCATCAGCTTCCTTGCCCTTCTCTGAACTCTCTCTAGCACCCCAATGTCTTTCTTGTACTGAGGACCCCAAAACTGAACACAGTTTTCAAGGTGCAGCCTCATCAGTGCCGAGTACAGTGGGACAATCACTTCTCCAGTCCTGCTGGCCACACTATTCCTGATATAAGCCAGGATGCTGTTGGCCTTTTTGGCCACCAGGGCACACTGTTGGCTCTTTTCCAGCTGGCTGTTAATCAACATCCCCAGATCGTTTTCCTCCAGGCATCTTCCCAGCCACTCTTCCCCCAGCCTGTAGGATTGCAGGGGTTGTTGTGACCGAAGTGTGGGACCTGGCACTTGGCCTTGTTGAACTTCAGACAATTGGCCTCAGCCCATCAATCCAGCTGGTCCAGATCCCTCTGTAGAGCCTTCCTACCCTACAGATGAACACTCCCACCCAAGCTGCTGTTGTCTGCAAACTTACTGAAGGTGCACTTAATCCACTCATCCAGAGTGAAGTATCAAACAGCTGAATTTGCAGGTTCTCACAGCCCTGAAACAGTCAGTGTAGTCAAGCTTTTGCACTGGAGGAAACTTCCAAGGACCACAGCCCTGAAAATTGTTTAGATTTTATAGTCAGTGAGTTAAGGATGGAAAAGCTCATCAGAGGTCAAGATAAATATAGGAAGATCACTTATCAGTTACTTTTTTTGGGGAAACATTAGTTTGTCTGCAGTTTAATTACAATTGGATAGTGAGAAAAAATGGAGAACTAAAACATCTTCTCCTCACCCTCCATTTCTTCCCGAGCTCAACTTCATTCCTTAACTCTGGGCTCCTCTACCTCCTCCCCTCTGATCAGTGCAAAGGGATGGGGAATGGGGGCTGCAGTCAGTCCACACCAGCTCCTCTCTGCTGCTCCTTCCTCCTCACACTCTTCCCTGCTCCAGCCTGGGCCCTTCCCAGGGGCTACAGGGAAACCCCTGCCCCAGCGGGGTCTCTCCTGGGGCCGCAGGCGAATCTCTGTGGGGGCGCTGGGAGCAGCTCCTGCCCTCCTCCTGCTCTCCCCTCGGGGCTGGCAGGGCTGTTTCTCACTCGGTTTCCCTCAGCCCTGGCTGCCGGGCAGTGTTTTGCCCTTTCTTCCCCAGGCTTTCCCTGAGGCGCTGGGCCGTGGCTGAGGGGCTCAGCTGTGCCTTGCACTGGGGTCGCTGGAGCCACTGGAATTGGCTGTGTCCGGGGCAAGCCTGGCATCTTCCCTCTTGCCAGTACCTACAGCAAATGCAGATTGCAACCTTTATGGAGCAGGGCACAGTGTATAATATTTTTTAGCCAGATTCATCACCTAATAAGTCACTTCAGCTAGACACATTTAGGTTAATAACTATTACTGAATTCTCTGACTTCTTAGGAACTTCAACACATCCAGTCTGCAAGACCATGACCATGTGTGAGATCTAATGGGATTAACAATGTACCAAGAGTAGAAGTAATATCTGGTAGCTGCCAGTAATACTATAATCACGTTTATTGGTTAGCAATTGAAAAGATTTCATTTAAACTTCTTGCAGAATTATGACTAAGCAGGTCTAATTCATCATGTATTACCAGAAAATACACCAATTAATAACAATTAAACTATATAATGGACTCAAAGCAGCACTATAAATATGAGCATTCATAACATTAAAGTGCCCAGGTACAATAAGCTTAGTGCAGATTACTCCTATATGTATGAAAATGTTTTAAGAAGAGTTAATACTGAAAGATTTTTTTTATTTGTTTAATTTAAGAGCCAAAACAGGAAACCAGCTTTCCTCTTACGTATATAATTATAGCCCCCATTATAGGCACACTGGAATTTATTCTGGTGATTGACAACCATGAAATTCTAAGTGACACCCTGAGAACTCTGTCATTTATTTTCCTGCCGTCCAGCTGCATTTAACTAACTGTCCTTCAGTTTCTCAGTATGAATACATTTTGACATTAGCTAATGTATCATTCTTGACATCTATTCACCTTCAACAGTGCATTAAAAAAAAGACAATAAATTTTAAACAAAGTCAAGGGGCAGTCTTACCTGATGCACAATAAAGTACTTTAACGCCAACAGCATGAAGTACATGTAAAGGTGAAAGTTATACAATGCTTCTAAGTATTTACTCACTTTAAAGTTGTAACGTTAAGTTATATCAAGGTTTATCCTTATTTTCGAGGACAGTGCTGCCGTACATTATAGGTCTATACATCATTACACACTCGAAAGCTTTTGAAAGCATATCCAATGTACCGGTTCCTTTGGAGTAGACTCTACTCTTAGTTCAGCCAGCAAAACTGCCTTTATTGTCACCACCTGTTTAGATATTATTAGCTTCACGTTCTAGTACTAAGTGGTTAAATTTCCTCCATTTTAGAAGCTTTTTTCTGCTTATCCTACTTTAAAATGCTACGCACATTGCATGCTCTCAAAAGGTGAGGTGAGAATATCTGTTGAGAATATTAAGCATGCATGAATAAGGTTGGTAAGTCATAGAAATAAAATCATTGTATGGAAATGTTTTCTTTGTTCAAGCATTATGCTTTATCAGATATGTGCGGTAAAGTAGCCCTTCAGAAAGCAAAAGTCGATTATAAATAAAACACAGTTAAATTTAACACAGACATCTGTAGCAAAGCTTGTATTATTATTTTTTGGGAGACTGGTTGACAGTTTCCACTGGCAGGAAGTCCTGAAGGGCAAAGGAGTCCAGGAAAGCTGGACATTCTTCAAGAACAAATCTTAAACACACAGGAGCAAATCGTCTCCATGTTCCAAAAGATGTATCAGTGTGGCACACCTTACACAAAACCAGAAAAAAAATATCAGGTCTAATCTAAATGAAGCAGTCACATACCATTTGTACATACTGACTTATATGAGATGTGGAACTGATATAAATTGGAATTATTTCCTCAGAAACACATGAATATCTGTATGATAAGCCCTAACACTGGGGAAAAAAGAAAACATACCTTAAGGTAGGATGATAATCAGTCTAGGATTATAATAGGATTTTCTACATATTTACTTATCCTTATTTTCATAACAAATAATTAATTTCCAAGAACAAGAACGTATAAAATCAATACTTCTTTTTAATGTTTCCTGTTGCATGAACACTTAAAGAAAAATGAATTGCTTAGCAAAGAATGATTTTATATTTCCAGTGTATCAGTAATAGTTGAGGCTACGTGGAAAGACATCCAAATCATAAATCAAAGCACTGTCAAAGAAAGGATAAAGATTAGGAAGGGCAGCTTATTAACCCTAAGATCCCCTTGTTTTAGGTTAGTTTACACATTCTGGTTTGACTTTTCACATGTCCTAAGCTTCGGTGCAAGGGGAGACATGAATACTGTTAGAGAAAATCACTGTTTTGTACTCAGTCATCATTATACATAAGACTGATATCTGGATAGGTATTGAAAACTTTTCATATAATCTGCTTTACACAGGAAGCAGAGCAGCACCAAATGAGCAATAGTTAATATGTGCAAAGAGAAACTAGCTAGATTATTCATGGTACAGAAATCATCATGCGAATGTGTTTTGGAGAGATTATGTTGGTATAATTAAGCCAAGTTTCTCAGTTTTGTATCTTCCAGTCTGACTCAGCTCTCAGTACAGGTGCTTCACTGACTTAAGAGACAGGTTCTCATAAAAAAAGGAAGAAAAAACATTCCTGATATAAAGTATACCCCTGGTACACTTTGTGGGGCTTTTTTGTCTATTTGAAAAAAAAACAGTCCTAGACTTGAGGGGAAAAAAAGTGCATCCAAGATGGTTTGCAATCCTGACATTATAGATGAGGCTAACCAAAACTGAACAAGGTACTGTACCACGCCAAAACTGACAAGCCACTAGCATATTTTCTTACTAACTAGTAAGAATTTTATCTCATAGTAGTTCAGTCAGATTAAGTATTTAGTGTAAGTGGTGGTATGGGGCACATTAATCAAATAAGAAGCAGTTAGATGTTCTTTGCTTTGTAAATGATAACAAATAAATGGCATTCCTACTTGTTATTTATCTACCTTCAAACTTTAATGAATATTTCTAGTGCCAACTGCTGGTTTTCTATATTTAGAGAGAACAGGCGCATATGGAGATAATAGCACAATGTGATATTTATGAGATGCCAGTTCCCTTATAAATATAGAAATTGAGAAATTAGCACTAGAAATATTCATTGAAATTTTGATGCACACTTCGGGATTTGAAATCAAATTGAGCTAAAGTTGATGATCCTTGTCATAAATTAATATTTAGGGATTTGGAATTTACCTCACTAGAGGTATGCCTTCAACTACTGAATAATTTAAGAAACATTGACATAGCTAGCACATTTGGTGAAAGGAAAGGCATAACAGGCCAATTACAGCTATTTGACAGTGTAGGATTGTTGTTATCAAAGTTTTTAATGCATATGTTACTTACCATTATGTCAGTCTATTTCACTCTTTCACTATTTATAGTAGAAGATACATGATTTAAAACATGTCTTCCAAGTCAAATTAGTACCTACAGAAGTATGAATCTATGATAACATAACTGTAAATTGCACTATATAAACTAAATGCTTAACTGACATAGATTGATGTTGAGCTATTCTTTAAAACCACTAATAATATTTTAAATAATAATAATACCAAAATAAAGTTGCTTATGGAGATTTAAGGTTGGCTTCGGTAACTTGTGCCTTCTGGAAGTATCCCATGTAACAAAACCTGAACTTTTAAAAATTTAATAACAATAAGCTACTTCAGACTCAAATATTTGAAAATGAGGAAACACAAAATGCCTGTATGGTATAGATCGATTTTGACAAAAAGCATAGACAAAGGCAAGCCCTCTAGATGCTGCTTTTGGGTGTCAACATACCAAAGCAGATCCAGTGAAGGAACATCATGGCGATGAAAGGATTTGAGCATCTGATACATGAGGAAAGGCTAAGAGAGATGGGACTGTTGAGCCTCAAGAATAAAAGGTTTAATGTCATCTTATTAATACATTTACATCAATTGGGGCCGTACAAAGAAAATAGAGACAGACTCTTCTCAGTGATGCTCAGTGGAAGAGCAAGAGGCAATGTGCACAAACTGAAATACAGAAAGTTATCTCTAAACACAAGTAAATATTTTATAATGCAAGTTGTCAAATACTGGAACCGGCACCAAGAGAGGTTTGGAGACTCCCATCCTTGGAGACGCTAAAAATACAACAGAGTACAGTCGTGAGCAATCTACTCCCTAGTTTTTCCTACTTTGAACAGGAGGATTGGACTGGATGATCTCCAGACATACCTTCCAAACTCAGCAACAGTTCTGTGACTCTGAAATCTTTAGGGAAGAATTTTATTAAGCTTTCCAGTTTACATAAGATGCCTCTACGAAATGTGCAGTTGCTATAGCTAGGGAAAAGCAATCAAGAAACACCTCCAGCTACCACAAGCATGGTTTTTCTGTAGGAGATGGTTATCTTTCAGATGCCTTAAGCTGGCTATTAATGTATCGCATATCCATGAGAGCAAACGACTTGGGCTTATTTCTTATTTGTGTACTCCAGGTACTAGTATAGCTTCTCTAAATGGATGTGACTGTGTCTACACTTTTTTCATAACATCCATTATTCCAGTGCAGTTATCTGCTTTTATCTATTGAAGTCATTTATTTTAAAGACCAAGATAGAAGACTGGTTGGAATTTGTGACACTGTTATGAAAACAATTATAACAATCAATGTAAGAATATACTGGGTTTTTTAAAATGTGAAAATATTTACTTTGCAAAGAAATTAAAGTTATTAATCACTTCTTGAATTGCTTCCTTAACTATGCAAAAGTGCAATAAATCATAATGTGATTATTTATGCTAAGTAGCCAGGGTTTTATAAGAAGCTCATTAAATGACTCCGTATCTAAGTTAAGTGTTTGGGAGATTTACTTTCATTAAATGTTATCTACATTCACGTGGACAAATTCATACATAAATTCTTATTAATCAGTTAAAAATAGATTTTAATAAAAACAGTAAACTATCTGAATGAGAAAACGCTTTTACTACCTACAGTGGAATTTTAACTGATTAATATTGCTGTCCCTAAATGATAATGAATTAATAAGCTTTAAAACTAAATGCATCTGGTTACTGAATAAATACAAGTAAATGACTGGAAACTTTGAAGACTCCTTGACATTAAAAGTGGGCCTGGACAGTAAGGTGATTTTCTAATTAAGGTGAAATTAACAGCCTGTAATTCAAGCATGATACTTTGGGATATCAGTAGTGAACTCAAAAAATCTTGTGATTCTGTAGGAGAATCATATTGTTCTAACGTAATTTGGAGAACTTTGTTACCAGAAAAGGCATGCCATACCTTAATTGCAGATATTGTGACTGCAATTTAAAGCAACAGCACATGTTCTTGCAATGAAGATTTCAAAACCGGACACTTTTGTATGTCTTCCATGTATGGTTACCTTCCGTGTTTACAACCCTTCTATATTAATTGAGACTATGACAACAATATCCAAAAGCAGATGTTAAGTTTGCCTCTCTAGTGAATTAATACTACAACATTATGTACTGTTTCCTGATTTCACAGTTATGTGAAAAGAGCTCATCTATGTGTAATTCAAAGTCAACACAGAGACACGCCATATGATTTAAAACTGCAGTGAAATTCCTCACCTACAAATTGTGATGAAGACTAATACAGTTGTTCACTTAATTCTATGACCACTTCTGCTGTAGTATGCTATTAAGCAAATAAATGGTTCCCATAGACCCTTGCTAGGTTTCTAAAGAAGTAGTAAATTATATTACATTTCTCCTATGTTTTTGGCAGACAATGATGTAAAAATAGCATGAAGATCCCAAAGAGATCTTGTGCAAAATAGAAACAATTACAGAAAATTGTTTTCTAAATAACAGAAAAAATAGCAAGTGCCAGAACTATATTGTTATAGATAGTCCTTTAATTCATCACATTTGTGTAGATGCAATAGAGACTCTCAAATCAGCTTCTGAGTTTAGTCTGGCTGTTGGTTCTCCTCTATAAAGTAAAAACAAATTAATCCATCCAAATGTTGTAGTTTAGACCCAGCCTCTCCCCAGCTGCCCAGCTGCTTGCTCACTCTTCCTCACCCCCAGTGGGATGGAGAGGAGGATCAGAAAACAGTCGCAAAACTCATGAGGTGGGGTAAGAACAGTTTAACAGAACAGCAAAGAAAAACGAGCAAACACCGCCAACAACAATCATGGAAGAATCCACAAAGCAATGGACACACAGCATAACCCAACCACGTGTCGGTCTCACCACACGGCAGTCCCGCCGCAGCAGCCCGCCTCCTTCCAAAGCGGCAAGTGGGCTCCCAGTCACAGCTTGTGCAGAACCCTCCTGCTGCCTCAGCCACAGCTCACACCAAAACCGCCTTGCCATCACCTACCCAGTGGAGCCCCTGACACTCACTCATGTCTCCAGGGGGCCACTGGCCCTCCTGTTGCCCTGACAGGATTTTATTTTCTGGCCATGTGCAAATCAATTCACCATCAGTTCCATTTCACTATTATTTTAAAAAAATGGTTTTCATTATATTACCAACACTGGTGAATCCATACCTGAAGTCTTGTGTCCAGGTCTGGGCTACCCAGTTCAAGAGAGAGATGGAGATACTGGTGAGAGTTCAGTGAAAGACCAAAAAGACAAAAAGATGGTGAAGGGACTGGCACCTCTCTCCTGTGGAGAAAGTCTGAAAGATCTGGGACTGTTCAACTGGCAGAAGAGCAGGCTCAGAGGGAATCTCATCAATATGTGCAAATACCTGAAGGGAGGTTATAAAGAAGATATAGCCAGGCTGTTCTCAGTGGCGGTCAGTGACAGGCCCAGAGGCAATGGGCACAGACTGAAACACGGGAGGTCCCTCCTGAACATCAGGAAACAAATTTTTGTGGAGAAGATGACTGAACAGTGGCACAGGCTACCCAGAGTGGTTGTGGAATGTTCCTCCCTGGAGATAACAAAAAGCCATCTGGACATGGTGCTGGGTGATCAGCTTCAGGTGACCCTGCTTGAGCAGGAGTGGTTGGACCAGATGCACTCCAGAGATCACTTCCAACCTCAAACATGCCATGATTCTGTGAGACAAAAGAATTATGCTGCCAAAACTGATCTCATTGTGTGGTCTATTTGGCAATATTTCTCCAGCAGTCTGGATGCTGGAGAAAGATCAGAAAAAAAAAAGGAACTTTCTCCTCTATTGACAAACAAGAGTTAAAGGTTCTTGTGTTGACTGTGAGGCCCATATAACAAGACCACGTAGTCTTAAGTTTTGTCTGTCAGATAGCCAGACTTCCAGCATCCTCCGTGAAACGCCTCATTCATAATTTAAAAAAAAAAAAAAAAAAAAGAGGGAGCATGATCCCAATCCATCCAATCTATACACAGGCTGAGCCCACTGAGGAGGGCAGGAAATTTCTGCCACCATGCATGTACGTCTCCATTTCTGGTCACTACTGAAAAGTATTTCAACATCTAATCAAATTGTTGTCAGTGTGCCTTTCTTGATGAATGGAGAAACATATGAAAAAATGATTATGTCATATTGCCTAGCTGTACAAGGCAAGCTGAGAAATTTAAGTGGTAAAAGCTCTCTAAAAGGTATCATGAGATACATGCACAGCACTGCTCAGACATTCCTGATGGCCTGGAGCAGCTGGAGTTCAGGGGAATTCCTCTCCTGTTAATAAAAATTTGCATTGCTTCCACTTACCTGTTCTTGAAACAGAAGCTACTGAAAACCTAAAATATGCATCCAGTGGTCAGGTTTGTAAAATCTATTCCATTCACCAGAAAACACAAGGGCAGCAGTACTGGATGCATTTTGCACAAAGAGGCAGCTTTAATCTTCATGCTTAGCAAATTAAATGCAGTCAGTATATAGGAAGGCTTAATGTAACTCTCGATTTCTTGTTTGAGCTAAGAGAAAAACGAATCACCGCTACATACAAGACTGCCTTTAGTAGAAGTTTATTCTCACCTAAAGGATTAAGGCTTGCTAAGAGACTCTCAGAGGGATTCACCTAACCTCAATCAAGAGAAAATTAATGAAGAAGCAGACATCTCCTGGCATATCTTGGCATATCACCTCAACAGGAATCGCTCTGTCTCAACATTTGCAGTGAAATTAATTTAATTAACTCATCCATTAATAATGAATGATCTACAAGCTTGAAAATAACCATAGATAATTGGCTTTGACTAGAATTTTCCAGTAAGCTGCCACAGAAATGGATATTTTCACTGCAGGGCAGCTTTATGATATTAAA
The DNA here is from genome assembly GCA_013399365.1 of Pampusana beccarii. Lineage (NCBI taxonomy): Eukaryota > Metazoa > Chordata > Aves > Columbiformes > Columbidae > Pampusana > Pampusana beccarii. The sequence continues at coordinate 46,402 of VWYH01004261.1, read as the reverse complement.
ACAATATTAACTGAGGCATACATAGTGTGTTAGAATTTATAAACACTTTAGGTATTCAGAAATATCTGTTTGTTCTTCCAGGCATGAAAATAGGAACTGATATCATAGTGTATCTACTGAGTTATTAAATCATAACTTTGAATTTACTTTGTCACAGGCTATTCTTTCTTCCAGTCTGAGGGATTATGAAACTGTGTTAGATCTACTACAAATTATCAGAAACTAAACAGGTCTCATGATAACCAGATCAAAACCTCAAATCTCTTGCTTGACCTAAGCTTAGTCCCAGTAGCCCTGAAAGATGTTAATAGAAATAAATATTTTAAAAAGCATTTATGAGTAATTCTGAAAGGGTCAAATTCATACCCGTCTTTAACTGAAAGCTGTAATATTTATGATGAATTTTTCATAATAGATACGTCAAAAACCTCATTCTGTATCAAAACAACAAACAACTTTAATAACACTTTAATGTGAAAAGGAATATTTTAATTGCTAATTTACTGCTAATTCATCTCCTTCTAAGCTTCACATTACTGGTGTCAAGATAATTTACTCTTCATTGTTAAAGCCTATTCTGAGTATTACCAGGCTTTGATTTAATTTTTCCTCCTTCAGGAATTCTCCTGGAAGTTGACTAAATAATTAAGACTGTCTATAATTGTTGTGACAGATTGTGATCAGCCTATATCACACTAGGAGCTTCATTTTGTCCTAAACCATCCATTTTGAACTTCATGATGAAAACATATTTAAATGAAAACAATACAGATACACATTGCACGCATATTGTTGATAAACCTTTCTACACTATTTACTCGGTAAGTGCCAACTGGTTTAGTGCCTCTGTAGTTTCTCTTGACTGCAAACCCAGTCATGTGGCACTAAGAACATTTTGCATTTTTCAAAGTCTGAAAAAATAACAAGGAGAGACTCAAATCATCCAGGGCAGGGAAAAGGTTAGGATGCAGCTCTTGAAAGGAAAGATAGTTACCAGCATGTAGAAGCAGCAAATCGCTCATTTATGGATGTGAATTGTATATCAGGAGCTCAAGGAATTTATCTAAAGACAAGTTCTCCAATGAAATACTTTCAAAGGTTTCTGAAAATATTGATTATATAATACAACAGATGACCACAAAATGAAAACACAAAATACAATACAATATCATTGATTCAACAGAAAGAAAGGATTCTTAATGCTAAGTTCTGAGAACTACGAACTGATGATATGTTTCTTAAGTCTTATCCAAGTATTACATGTTAACATGGAAAACATTAAGGGTATCATCACTCTTTCAGGTGGAAACCTTGGAGTGAATACGAGGAACATTATGTCAGTCATTCTTTTACTATCAAATCGCTAAAATAAGACTTCTTTAATAATACATGGAAAATGAATATGTCTAACTTGTTGCACGTCCTTGGGAAGATTAGGCCAATTTTTAGTCTAATTTTGTAACAAGGCTGTTTTCTAAAGTAGTCTGATTTTTGTCTGTGACTAGTTCAAGCTATTTCAGTCAAAACGACACTCCTTTTGCAGTTTCTTAGTTATCACTTCCTTTCATTCTTCTTTCCTGAATATCTTTTTGGACCCCCTTTCAAGTAAAAGGTTTCATTTACCATCTCCAAAGTAAAAAATATAAGCTCCTGCAAAGTATCCAAAACCAAGTAAAAGGTCTACGAAATTCTTTTAGTTGTTTGGGTCCTCATCTGTTTCTTGGTGTTTGGTTTTTGTTGTTGTTGTTGGGGTTTTGTTTTGTTTTGTGTTTTTTTTCTTTTGCGGAGAGCATTAGAAATAATCTTTTAGATATGTGGTTTTAGAGCTCCTTGTGCAACGGTGCTTTGTTCACGGTTGGTGTTGCTCAGTGTTGCAGCAAAAGTCTGTATCATACAGGGAAGTGAATATGAGACTTCTGTCTGAAGGGAAATGCTGAGAAGATTGAATGAGAGATAGGAAGAGTCAGTCAACTGGCTAACTCTCAAGAGATTCAAGTAAAACGGGTAAGTGATGAAAAGTTTCTTTTTGTAAGTTTTTTTTCCTTGCTTTCTTGCCATGTTAAGTCAAGATTAAAGGAGAAGTCTAGAGTACCCAAAAGTTCTTGGTGGGATGGTGGGGAAAGTGGTGATAAATTACTGGAGAGAGAAGGCAAGGTCAGAGGCTTTCGTGTTCTGGGAATTTAGAGAGATTGCTCAGTGTCTCATTGCAAGAAAAAGCATGCCTTTACACTGAATCTGACAGTGTATCCTAAGACCTGGAAAGAAACAGAAAGATTAGATGCCAATCCAAGGCAGCTAACTTAGAAACACTTGAAATTACAATGCTTTTTTTAGTGTGGAGGAAGGTGAGGAATACTTGAATAAAATGGTCAGATGTACAGCTTAAACTCAACTAGGTTTTCAGACAGAAATAAAAGGAATACAAATTTATTTTAGAATTTAGTCATCGTTGTCCTCAGATCTGAAATAGATGTTCCCACCGTTCTTGAACCAGACAGAAAAACGCCAGCCTCTTCACTCCTGCTCGTTAGCATTCTCTGTGAGGCATAAAGCTTGTTCAGTGCTCTGTATGCTAATTTACTTTTTTAAAAAAACAGAAAAGTGCACACAGAAATAAACTAACTTGAGCCCCTATCTAGCCCGTAACAGGTCTAATCGAAATAAATAGGTTAACACAGACATCAGAAGGCATTAGTACCATCACTGTCATGGTTCACGTGTTTGGTAGACTATCTGGTACAAAATTTTTTAAAAAGCTAACAACAAACCCACTTTGAATCACATTTAGATAATCTGGTTTTTTATTCCCTTTCTTGCATGTTTCTTGCAAACTACAGCAATAGTAGAATTATCATTAATTAAAAATACCTACTCATTTTACTTTCATCCTCTCTCTGTCAATTTATTTTTCTCATTTATGTCCAATGTATGATTCTGTGGAACCTCAGAGTGGACTTGCCTTGATTTTATTAAAGCCAGTTTGACCAAGGAAACTGTATTTTAAGAACTCGAAACTTTTGCATATTACTTGCATTAAAAACATCTTTCAAAAGGGAATGAAAGGAGAATATGCTTTGTTCATAATTCATAATGCTGTCAAGTAGTAGAATTATTACTACCTTAAAATTTTATGACATTTGCAAAAAGGCATTACAAAATACTTAGAAAATCTGACTTTATTGGACTTCACAAACTCAACTTACATTTGGGCTTTAGTAATAATTAGCATTTTTACTGGCATTGAGCTACTGGAATTATATATCAGATAAAGTAATTTCAAAAGTTCTGCAGTAGTCAAAATTCTAATTTAAACTTTAAGAAAGTTTTAAAGCTCAGAGACCCTTGCTGGTTATTTATAAGGAGAAAACTGTGTTTTTGGAGTTTTTGGATGTTTTTTCTAAGATTCTGTAGTACAAATTTTGCTAGACACAAATAAACATCAGGGAGATTTTTAAACACTCTTACCTCCCATTCTTTTTGGTAGAGGTTAAGTAACTAGCTGCTGTTCATAGAATTTCTCTGCAAGTCTACCCATTGTCCCAAAAATCCCTAAAAGGAACATGATTCATCAACAGATTAATGAGAACTACATACTAACCAATTAGTTTACCTAACAGCATTTAACTAAGGGAGGGAAGAAGGCAGACAACAAAATAGAAAAACAATACCGTCCGATTCCTAATTTCTGAAGTATAACTTTAATTTTATTGCAGTTCTGTTGTTTATATGCAAGGTAATTTCTTGGTCAGGTAGTTGCTTCCCTCTTCCTCTGGCTACACCTCATATAACAGAGATTTTTAAGTCTTTAGCAGCCAGGTTCAGTTTCAAGCTGCTGCTCAGCCTGCAATGCAAGTTGTGCCTGTTCCACGCCTGAGTCCTCCCTCAGCACATTCTGCTCCACACCCAGACTGCAGCCTTTCCCCTGCCCGAGGCTGGGCTCCAGCTGTCTGAACAAAGGCATTCAAAGTTAGAAAGTTATATGTATATCTTTGGTTTCTGCTAATTCAGTCCCCTACTTGAATGAAACATGGTACTTCAGAGCTGACACAATCTTCTATACACTACAGAATTAACAGCTCTTCTGATAGCTTCAACAGCCAAACACTTCTGTTTTTCTCTGTACATTAATTTCTTGAATTCCTTAGTTCTTTAAATTTCTTCTTCAAATTTCTTACATTCTATTCTTTCTTTTTCTTCCCAATGCCAAAATTATCGCCATAGTTTAACATGACCTTTTACTCCAGTAAAATTTCAAGTATAGTTAGTTGTCCAAGAGTCATATTCTTACCATTTTTTCTCTGCTTCATTATAAGCTTCTCAAAAAATATAGCAACATATATAAGAATACTGTAAGCCTTTCAATAGTCCTTTCATTTATCTTTAACAGATGCCAATAGAATACACCCTCTTTTTGGATTCTCCTCTCTTTTAAGACATTTTAGAGCAGGAATGGACTACAGTTTAACTATTGCCATAAACTGAACTACAGCAACCCAGAAACAACACTAATAAAATTTATCTGTGTTATACAGCTAGACTACTCAATAAATGCAATTTGATAAGTAAATAAATCTGTTATTTATGCGAGATGTGGCAAATGAGATTGTCTTTATCATTTAACAACAATGAAAAATATATTTTTTTGCAAACGTTTTTTAGTCTCAAATCAAACCTGCATTTCGTAAGACACAATGAACTTCCTTAGGAGAACATTGCTTGAGAATTTTATTGTATGTCTTCACTTCCAAAGGACAGCCCAGAGAGGTCTCACTGGAACCATAGGAATCCCCAGTTCAGGGCTTGGGGTCTAGGATTCTAGGTTTCAGGATTACTAACTTGTGTCCCTCTTCCCTGCGAAAGCAGTCCAAACGAACAAGTTTCTTGCACAAGAGATGCGCAACATTAAGTGATTTTGCTGTACTGTAGTTATGGGATTTATAAAAGCGTGGGAATTGTAAAATCTACCATGAAATAGGTAGAAACTAGGCAAGTTTCTGTCAGAAATCTGTGTGCTAGAAATGTCAGAGACATATCTTTGTTTTGTTTAAAAGCGCATGAAAATAGAAGACCATTCAGCAAGATGGTTTGACTTAATTATATTTTTTTCATTTAAAAATGCTTTTTGAGAAAATTCCAGCAGGTGATGTCCAGAATAGTTTCTGAACTTTCCTTATATATTGATAGTGTGAAGAAAAAACAAACAAACTCAATTTATGTATCTTTTAGGATGATGTTTGCTAAGTTTGTGAAGGGGAGTATATACTGCAGTCTCTTACCTCCTTTTAGTATCTTTTTATCAGAGGCTCAAACCTACCCTGTTACACTTTGGGCAATAACGAAATTGCTGTGGAGGTTGGAAGGCACCACTAGAGTTCATCTAGTCCTGCCTCCAAGCTCAAAGCAGGCCAACTAAAAAACCTTGTTCAGAACCGTGTCCAGTCAGATTTTGGACATCTCTGAGGACAGAAACTCCACAAACTCTCTGGTCAACCTGTTCCAGTGTTTGAACACCCTCGCTGTAAAGAAACTATTTTCTTATGTTGAAATGCAATTTGTTGTATCGCAGTTTGTTCCCATTGTCTCTTCTCCTGTCACTGGGCACCACTGAGAAGAATCTGGCTCCATTTTCCCTACTCACCCTATTTGTACACATTGGCAAGATCATCCTGAGCCCTCCCTTGTCCAGGCTGAACAGTACCAGCTCTCTCAGCCTCCGATCATTTATCGGAGGCTCCAGGTCTTTAAATGTCTTTGTAGCCCTTCGCTGGACTCACCCTAGAACCGCAGAGTTCGCTCAGGGGCTCAGTTTGAGCCAAGGCCTCAGACGTTATAGGGAAAGTTGTTCCAGTTGGTGCTGAGGACTGTGTGATGGCTCATCACCCCACTGTGAAGCCCAGCTATGCTGGTTCCAGCAGAGCTGCTGGCCCCTTCTGCACACCCTTTTGCACAAAATACAGCACAGACTATTGTCCCCAGTGGCTCTGCCCTGCAAGCTGAACTTCAGGCAACTCTAAATAAGATGCCCATGCTTAAGAGCCTAGCTATCTTAGCCTGCTTCTGCAAGTCATTCAAGAAATAAAGAACTATAAGTGGCAATTCATGCAACCTAAACTGGTGGTCCTTTCATTCCCAAGTGGAGGTGGTCCCTTGGACCGTAGAAGAATTCTAGAGGAATTAGTCTACTAACTTCAGGTCTTCTTTTGGTTACTAAAATGCATGAGCACAAATCCCATGTGTCCTGGAAGAATTCTTTAAATTGTTCAAAATGAAGCTCTGCTAGCCAAATCCATCTTTTACACCCTCTTACTGATGTGACAGGACGTTGCATTAGCAGTCTTGACTTGTATATGTGAAATTGGAATTATTTGCACACACATAATATATTCTGCCCACAATAGACATAATTAGCTATACTCCAGTACACTCATTTCTCTAAGATAGATAAAATATTTTATACAGAGACATATATGTGTCATAAATAAAGAGTAAATTAAATCTATCTGCCTGATCTGATGTACGCTTCTGTAAACTCCCATTTTTTTTTCCATTATTTTAAATTAATTCCATGATTTGCTATTACTTTGAAATATTAGAGAAACTTCACAATTGGTCACTCTGTGATAGGGCTATTACTATTCTCTGCAACTCCTATTGTCATTTTTCTGAACTAAATATTCAACCCGACAGTTTTGAAATAATCTCTCTTAAACTCATCTGTACACTGATGATCCGGCATGATCCCTCACTGTTCTGAGCAGTGATAAACTGATTATTTGTAAATGAAGAATACATAAAAAAGCCATCAGGATGAAGACAGTCTCTTAAAATGTATCTAGATTATATCTTTCCTTCTGTGTAAAACAGAAATTAATGTTAAACATAGAAATGCTGATATAAAACTAAGATAAAAGTTGAATCATTTTAGTGCTTGTAGAAGTGAACGATGAAGGTGATAAACAGCTTCACCTCAGAATGACCCAGTTTCACTACTTGCTTTCAAGTACCAGAATTCATTTGAGTCTCAGATATAACAGTATTGTGCAGAAATGGGGAGCATCTTCATTTTTATTGACAGAATTACTTGCTCCTGTCCCCCCCCACCACACACACACCAAAAACTCCTAAATCTGTCCGTCTGAGGATGATTTACCTAACAAGGTTAACCTATATAAAATTCATTTAGTCAGATTTGCTTTAATATGAATAGGGTACTTACTTCTATCCCTGTTATGGCCCACATTGCCTTTGACATATGGATCCCGGAAGCAAGTTCAGAAGCTACAGTAAATTCAGATCCAAATGAAAACAGCCTAAACCTAGAAAAGAGAGTCATCTGGAAAGACAGTTATATTCTGTGCTATTATAACATCTACTATACAAGTCTAGCTATTGTAAGGAATATTTGAGTATTTCCCTCCACTGATGGGAAACAGAACAGCTAACCAAGCAGAGATATGTTAGAAGTAAAGAAATGGCATTGTATGGCATATTTTATGAAAGTAATTACAAACCCTAGCGTGATATATTGGTTTGAAGATTTAACTAGAGTTATTTACATCTTTAATTATTACCGTTTGATGTAAACCCATGATGCAACATGTTGTTATAGAATGTATAATTCTCTTATTAAGATATTATTTCTCAAGTTTTCAGGTTCTTTGAGTATTCATAGACTTGAAGTTTGAGTACTGAACTACAGAGACTGAAATATTCAGCAAAAGGAAGCATGATGTCCTAAACTTGTACTAACCCAGACTTATATGCCCATTTTGCACAGACTTGTATACTGATCCAGTTGCCTAAAAGTTATCTTCTGGGCTTCTGATTCCAGGATTAATTTGAGTGCAGTGAGCTCAAGAGTCACAAAGGAGCTTGCATTACTTGTTCTTTATTCTGTGTAGAAAATAGTCTTTGGATCCCTAGGGTAAAAAAAAAAAAAAAAAGAGATATTCTAAACAGTAATGAAGGGAGAATTGGTCAAAAATTTCATCACCATTCTGAATTTTATGCTACTTTTTAGAGTCTTTCAAGAATACAGAAAAAAAAAATGGAGAGGCATCATAGCTAAACTACAGCCATTGTAGCCTGACCACCAAGCTAGGAGTACACGTCCTTGACCCTGTAAATCTCACCTAACATACTATCCTTATAAATACATGCACTTCTCCAGATCAAGGATCACAAAAGCCTTGCAAGGTCTGCCTGTTGTGTAGCTGCAGAAACCATTCTTTTATGTAGCCTTTCAACTGGGCTATGAAGGAACTCAGCAGCTACAGTGCTCTAGGCTCGTCAGGCTTCTTTGTTGTTTTCTGGAAGTTCACGGAAGTTCATATTTTCTTGATACATTATAGGCACCAAAAAATCAAACAAAAAAGTTTTTTGGTGAATTAAATGTTGGAGAGAGAATCTTAATTTCAGCACTGTGTCACAAACACCTTTTAACTGCATTTTTCCTTAAAGATGCAGGTTTTAAAATCTAAAACTCACTAACAGTCTCTGCTTCTGGCATGAAAAGTCCTAAGACAGTTTTACAAGCATGAGACACGTTGATAAGTGCTTGAAATCACATTGTTGCCACCACTAGATATGTCATTCTGAATCTTTTGAATTTAATGCATTTTTAAACCTCTGGTTCTTGCATATGCATAAAACTTTACTTAAAAATCTCTCTCTCAAGATTACTAAGAAAAATCTGAAACTATGAGGCCTAAAGCTCAAAAACAGTTTTAAAAATACTTTTTTAAAATTTATGGGTTTTAATCTAACAAAAATTTTAATTATTTACTCTTCTAATACCATGCATTTTTGCTTCACAATACTAGACTGTTAACACTGGCAGCAATAAAAACTGTGGCAATTTTTTTTCACTTGAAAGTTACACTTTCATTTAATTCTCATAGTGAACTTCTTATTTCACTTCGAAAGTTAAAAGCCATAACTGACATATATTTGGTTGATTTATTTCAAATATCTCTATAAAGAGGGTACCACAGGAGTATATTTAATATATTAACTGTTTTATAACTAAACGTTATTAGAAACTAAAGTTATCTATAACTAATATTTAATAACTAAATGTGTTTTTAAAAAGGGCATGAATAGCAGAGACAGAACATTCACCAGACTACATCTCATTCAATTACACTTAAATAAAGTTTTCTTTATCTTGTTTTCTACTTTCAGCTACAAATTGAAGACTAGCAACTCAGGTATTTCTAGGATGCTGCTGTCCCTGAAATCCTTATGCCCCTGGCTTGACAGAAGCCCATGGAACAGGACGACTTTGACTTCATGTGGGAAACAATCTTCTCTTTTTCCCATCATTAACAAACAAACAAACAAACAAAACACACACACACGAACCAGAAGCATTCTTATTATGGAGGGGGGTTGGGGGGAAGAAGTAGAACAACAACAACAAATCACTTTTGAGGTTTATGAAGAACCAAAAAGTAAGATAACACTGTCTGTGATTCAGAATATGTATCTGGTCCCTCCAGATATATAGGAGGCTCTCACCACATGTGAGAGCTCTATGATTAGGATCACTATAAGCAGCTCTACACCTACATGTAAGCATCTGTTAATGGTTGCTATTAAAAGCGTAGCACAAGAACAAACCAGCCATTAGACAGATCTGGATTTTTTAAGCTATGATTTTCATCAAACTTGAAATCTCCTGATCCTGTAAGCTGCTCAGTGAAAATTATTTCCTTTTAGATTTTCTGTGAATACCAAAAAAAGCGAATCAGCTAAAAGTGAAGAGCTGGTCAGCCCTGGAGAAAAATATTAGGCAGTGGAGTGCACAAGATCAAGAACCTAAGTTAGTTTCTTTGGAATGACCACCTGGATTTAGCAAAAGGTCGTTGCTCAAAAAAATGTTTCTGAGTATTTCTGGGGTCATGATACAGACATTTTGCTGAAAAGCTGTTGTGCAGCAAATTTTTCACACTGAAGTTTAAAATCTAGAGAAAAGTCAGGAATTTAAAAAACAACATGGAATGGTTATCATTATGTTCTTTCATTTGCCTGTAACAACACAGAAGAATGACAAAATAGAGAAGATTTCAGCTAAAAGAGGATCAAGTTCCAGTTACATATCGTCAAGCAGTGTACCAGAATCAGATAGTCACAACATTCTTACCACACTATCTTTTTATGATATAAAAAGTGGCAATGTTGTAAAAAAAAAAAAAAAAAGAGGACTATACTGTACTTCATAGGCAAGTGGCTTATGCACTCCATCAGTTTTCTGGAAAAGTAATTTCTTTTCAGTACACTAGGTCATTTAAACTACTGACTCAATTTCTAATGCACTGAGGAAGAGCAGAACTTGGAGAGGATGCCCATACTCCAAGGGACCATTTAATAAATCCATTTAACTAAGATTAACAATGAAAAATGTCTACAAGCCAATAAAATTTATTAAAAACATAATTTAATTAAAGAATTAAAGCACTTGCCTTGTCAAATTATAAAAGAAATTAGGAAATGTAAAAGATGTAATGAAAGATTACATATATCTGCTTTTGAAGAGCAGAAACGAAGCCAGTTAAAATTCAGCAATACTACAGAGAAACAAGTAACACCTACACATTGCAACATTCCAGATCTTTTCTACAAAATATTTGCAATACACATATTTAGGAATTTCTTCTTAAATGTATATATATCTGTATTACCTCATCTTAATGCAGACACAGTGACGACAGGATGCAAGTTTAGTGCATATACCAAGAAGCCCCTTTTTTTCTTAAATAAGGAAGCATGGAAAATAGGTATCCTGAAAGATCACCTATGACATTTCCCTATCACATGGAAAAATATATTATACATCTGCCATGTATGTGAAGAAAAAGTTCCCATACTACAATAACTGTATTAAAAACAAACAATGCAATACCTTACCAGGAATTATAAGGAAAATGTAGTATTATTTCATAATATTCATTTATTTACAAAAATAGGAATGTCAAATTGTTATTTTTTGAAATTAGTAGTCATAATACACCAAAGTTCTGAAAAATAATTCCCCAAGTAACTCAGTGAGAATTTCATATGACAAAGGGATGTAGAACAGGCATGTGAATACTTCTGGGTACTGTATAAGGTTAGACAAGAACTGTAACCTGAGATCATGATAAAATGACCATATATCAGGCAAAAGAAAAATAATAGTCATAGTTGTCTGTCATCACACCAACTGGCAGGGTTTCTGACTTCTAGTAGTTTGGCTGCCTCTATCATACATTGTCAGTATTGTCTAGGGTTGTCGGTTTTTTTATTCTCTAGTTGCTTATTGTAACACAGTTGTCAGAGAGTGAAGCTAGCACAAAAGTGGTCTTATTCTCTCAGACTGTTATAATTCTGCTGAATTCAGAGAGGATTGTTCCAATTTACACCTAACAGAGAGAATGAGAAAGAAAAAAAAGCTAAAAAGAAACAGGCTTGATTGACTGCTGTGAAAATTGTTAAACATCTAGGCCTGACATTGAATAAAATTACTGAAGCTCAATCTCATGTCACCGAAACGTCAGAAACATGCCACTGGCTTCACTGAAGATTATTTGCTGATGTGCCACCAGATACAAGTTTGATGCAGCTGTTTGTGAAAGAGAAGCACCACTCATTTTTAATATAGTAACTGCAAATACAGGTGAATTTCAAGGTATGCATGTCCATAGGAAAAGGAATTGCCTGTCTTTTATATATATACACATATATATATAACCCTAACAAACAGACTTTTCATTAGCACTGCATGGGAAGCAACATTTAATGCAGAGGGTCTGACATTCCTCAAGAGAATAATTTCATTTAAAACACTTAGGTAGCAGGAGTTTCCTTATCAGTGTCAAAGTGAAGGTAGGCACAGTTTAAAGTGACAGGTTCAATCGTTTCTAAACACAGCCTTAACTTCCTTGGCTAAATGTTTGTCTCAGAACTGACCAGACCATTTATACTCTCCCTATGCCCAGGTTTTGTGATTGTCACTTTTCAAGTGGCCCAACTACCACAAATTCTCAGAAAAATTGGGAGCATGGGAGAGGACAAAGGAAAAAATGAAAAACAAACAAACAAACAAAACCAAAAAACAACAGGCCACGGTTCTGCATTATCTATAGTAATACATGTACCCTCCCATCAAATTTCAAAAAATGTACGGTGGTGAGGTTACTCCAGCATTCTGGATTATGTCAATTTTCAGAATGCAATAGCATATGTTTCCATTTACCAGGTTTGATTATTTGCAACTTATTGTAATGAGAGAGTAATGGTCTGCGGCTGCTGCCCAGATGAGGAATCTCACTGAAGTCAAAAAACATCTTGTGAGAGAAGCTGCTAGTCTAAGAAACGTTAGAGAGTTAGACCACAGTTGCTTGAGGGAGGCAGGCAGCAAATGAATGCAAAATGGTGAAAAGAATCAACCTGGACTAATGATGGAGGAGGAAAATGTGGGATATCTGCCCTAAAACTCCTGTATGAAACAAGCATTGCAAGACCATTATATGTGGTAATGGTTTTAAACTAAAAGACGGTAGATTCAGGCTAGACATGAAGAAGAAATTTTTTACAATAAGGGTGGTAAGACACTGGAACATGTTGCCCAGAGAGGCAGTGGATCTGGCCAAGGTCTAGTCTCTGGTAAGATGTTCTGTAGCAGCTGAGAGCTGGTTTTGTAGCCTAGTACAGTATGTGAACAGTCAGTTGAGATGACAGCTGATGGGCGAACACTTCTGGTTGAAAGTTTGTGCAAGAAAATCTGACTTAAAAAAATACATATTTTTAATTGGAACAATGCATGCCTTATACCTGAAATGACAGCCTTCTTGTATCTTTTTGCCTCATGAACATCTCATTTTATATCCTGGCTGAAAGTATGTTTTTCCTTCCTGACTTGTACTACTTAATTTCTGTCGCTGTTTGCTATATTTTCCCATTCAACTTCGTAATTGTATCATTGAGTGTGGCAGTTGCACACGCCTCCATGAGTTTCAGAGCTTTCAATACGACAGTTGGTGGCTATTCAGCACCTTTTCGCCACACTGTAGCTGTCTTCACTTACACATCATGGTCAATGCTGACTGTCATGTCCCTCCTGCCCCATGGCACAGTGACACCAATCACACACACCTGCTTCTGGTTGGGGAGCAAGAGGGGTAGACTCTGAGTCAATAGACAGGGTTCTCAACAAATGAGGCACCCCAGGCCCAGAGGAGCCTCTGGACTGTGCTCATAATGCCCACAGCCAGAACTGACCTGACTACAAAATGGGGCCCTCGACAAAGATCCTCTGTGAGTGATCTTCTCAGAGCAGTGGGTCTGTGAACAGAGCCCTACCCTTAGATCATGGACTCTGTCTAAGGAGACTTCCTAGGATTGAGAGCCCTCACTTTCTCCTCAGTGATTATGTCTTCTGGATACATTCTTGAGTGAGCCCTTACCCCTCCCTGGGCAAAAGATTATTTCTTTTGGGTACCCTTGAGTGAGAAAGGCTCTTCTTCAATTGAGTGCATGCATGCTGTGCATCATCATTCTTGTGTGGCCATGTAGCGATAATATCCCCAACTAATATATTGAACCTGCAGTTTGTTAATTGTTACTGGAGTGCTGATTGATTTTGGATTACTCCCCTGAGCTTGCACTGGTTTCTGTGGTTTTGGTTCTGAATTCAAGTTCATTTAAACTTACATTTGCTTGGGCTCATTTTTCTGTGCCTCCGTGACATCTAGGATTTCATTTGTATGCAAAATTCTATATAAAACATTTTATTTAATCTACTCCTACCATTATGAGAAAAGTGCCAAACTAACTTTTAAAATACAGTAAGTAGAAGGAGGTAAACATTCTGGGTATGAAAATCCCCTTATTCAGGAAAGCTCTGAAAGCTTTCCCATACAGCTTGCTATCAGCTGATAGTAGCACTTTTCCTACTGATCTAAAACTGTTACAAACTTCAGGCCAGAAGTTGCACGTGAACAGCCAAAAAATACTCTGAATAATATTATCTGCAGTTTTGGGGAGCAGAAAAAAACTAGATATAATTTGTCATTTGGGGACTTGTCTTCTACTAAAGCCAGCTGGTGAAGCATAGGGACTAAAAAAACTCTTCAGCCTTTCTAACAACGTGAGAACCTGCTGCTGCTGCAAAATTTCTGTCCCTGAAGTCTCATTAGCCAATTACAAATGCTAATACTTTGTGCCCTCTCTTGTTTTTCTTTGAATTCTCAGCTCAGTATCGTACAGACTTGATTCAAGCTGCTGTATAATCCTGTTAGAAATTCATTGCCTTTTCATTTAAAGCCTTCAGTTTAATTCTTTCCTGGATGGATCTGTCAATTCATTCACACTGAGTAGCCACACAAGGGCTTTATTTTTGGCTTTTTAATGTACCAGTCATGGACAGACATGAGATCCAACTGCAGTATCTCAAGTGAGCTCCTACAGTACAAATGTTCACACAACTGCAAGAAACAAACTTCATTTCATCTGGTGAGGCTTTGGTTGACACTAAGATTAAGAGCTTAACAAATTCAATGGTCCCCTCTGTTACCATTCTAAAGTTTCTTACTTCACCACGCTATGAAAGAGAAATGAACGACTGTCTGACTCTGACATTTTCTCATCTCTTGAGTGTTCTACTTGATTAAAAGGCATGCGGGGTGTGGACATCCGGGATCAGTCACACAAAATGTCCACATCTGTACCCATAGGAACCTTGTCCTTTGGCCACCAAAGCTTCCTTCCAGACTGCAGCTAAAAATCATCGATTTAGTCTGAACCTGATAGAAAACAGACAAAATGCTAAGTAAACGTAGCAGTAAATGAGTTTGTTTGAGTATGCGGGAGACTATTCTGCTTTTTTGTCACAGTGCATCCTTGTGTCATCAATTTTTTATTTTACGTTCTAGGATTTAACACCCTAATAGCTGACTTTATTTGTTTTTCACCTTTTGGGAGAACTTTCAGTTTTACTTTTTACCATTGAATACCCAATTTCATTCAAAAAGATAAAATCTTTGCCATTTTTTTCTTCCTCTTTTGGGAAACAGACAAAGCAGTGTGTTTTTAGGTTGCTGATAAAGCTAAAAATATCCTATAATGCCTCCAGTGAAGTGCAGTAATTTAAAGGACTGGATACAATGCCTTTGGTATTAAAACAGCATCTCCATAGGGTAAAAAAAAATATTTCTGGTCTTATATATCCATGATTATGATGGTTATTATTAAGCTGTCATATCACATCAATGGGTAAAGAAGTAGCTATGCCTAGATCATATTAACTATTGTGACAGTTGCAGATACTGCAGTAATGACTCTCCTGCGGGCAATAGAGCAGATAAGAAAATGATTGAAGCTCCATGGGTTTACTACATATTTACAGGTGATTCTGCAACAAGTTAGACAATCTAAGTGGAAACAGCCTGCTTGCCTTAGAGGTAATACAGTGCCTAAACAGCAGACTGAGCTGTATGCTATCGAGCTTCCATCAGTAATATGACTATTGATTTTAATACTATTTTATAAAAAAATGCAAATGAAGTAGTTCAGAATGAAAGTGGTTCTTCAAAGGTGATCTCTAAAGGGAGAAAACATTTGCCTGTGTCTCTAGGTTTTTTGATGTATAGTTTGAGGGCTTTTTTAGAGGGTGGGAGGTGATTGCTTTGTTTAAGAAAAGTTTGAGTGCCTCTAAAAGTATCAGGAAAATGATGCAATTTTCCTTCCCTTCATATCCCGTTAGAGAGAGTAAGTACAAAGTTGTGTCCCTATACAATTAGTATTCATTGACAAGCCTTCTCAGTTTTGTGTCTTTCTGCTTGCTAGCTCAGCAAATGCCATGCAAGGAGGTAATAATGGTATGTGCCCTATGTTCACATTACTAGGGGTGATGATTTCTGAAAATGCAATTAGAAGCCATGCCCTGGAGAGGCCCAAGTAGATGAGGAGAAGACAGCTTTTTTTCTTTTTCTTTTTTTTTTTTTTAATGCTTGCCAACTAATACTGTAAAAAAGAAAAGGTCAATAATATTTGAGACTTAGAACCTTAATTAGCTAATTACGGTTCCTACTTCCTTCAAGCAAAGATCCATAAAAAAGACAGAACACAAAAAAGAAAAGAAAACTATGTTGTTAAGCTGTGGAATGAATTCCATTTTTTGAGGGGGAGATTTTAGTTTTTTAACTGCACTTTTGATGTCTCTCGCAAATCTACTTCTGAACTCAATGGGATTCATTTAAACAATTTAACAGAAATTTTAAGATTTCAGTATGACTGGTTTTAAAGCTTTATATTAAATAGAATAAACACCTGAATGCATCTTTTTTACTAAAAAACATCAGGAAGAGATTTCCTAAGTGCTATGACTTGACATACAGCTGCTGTTGAAGCGCCCTTTACCATCTTCTGCAAATTAACTGGACAACTAGGCTATGGATTTTGTAGTCACAGTTATTTAAGGATGCATAGAAGAATATTACTATCTACAGCAGTTCATGGAGGCATTTTGACTGAGACAAAAAGATAAACTTTTGATTTTTCTGCATTCAATGTCAATGTATGGTGCATCATGAAAGAGTATTTATTAATGAACGCTGATTCTTGAGATCATTCTTATAAGAAGTTTAAGACTTCTGCACAATTTAATATTGCATATTATCAAAAGGGATTACAAGTAACTATTCTTGAACAATGAAGGATCAGAACCTGTAAGAGCAGACAAAAAAATGTCTGCAAGGTACTATTTTGTGAAAATAATATTATTTCCACTGTATTGAAAGGTTTCGTGGAAGAAAGGGGCAAAAAATGAACATTTTAAATTGAAAGTATCTAAATGTTGTATTCTGACTTACCTATATTTGTATTAACATAGTATTTTCATTAATATGAAATACGCATTTATCAAATACTAACTTGATCTTTGATCTACATAAACATGTTTTCAGCAGCATAGTACAAAAGGCAACCCAAAGGATTTAAACTATCATGAACTAGCCTATTGTAGAATTTTAATACCAAAAAAGTTCACTACAAAATTTAGAATTGTTGTTTAAAAACTAAACACTTAAAATAATGAGAATGTGTCTTACACTTCTCAGGTTATAAAGTAAAACGTGGTTTCACGCAGCTACATATACTTTATCTCTCTATACACATACAGATAAAGGTGTTTTACATTTTATATCAGTTTTACAATTCTACTTGACTTGGAGAAGCTACCACTTTAGCAACAAAAAGGCTTGTTTCCACGTGCCCTGCAGTGACTTAAGTACCTCCTCCAGTGTTAATTTAACACTTAACACTTACCTATCCATTCACAAATAGGTACGTTTCTGAATATCCAATTTATTCTCTCATTGAAATGCTATTCTTTCATTGTCATTCCTCAGATACTGTTCTACCAGTGTATACAAACTGTCAGCCTTTGCTACATACAGACATCTTCCTCCTCTTCTCGAATCCTGTCTATAATAGGTGTACCAAGGTTACTTTTGCAATGCTCAACCTATCATGCTCATCCCCTTTCCTCTACATTTGCTCTCATGCAGCAGCAGTTCCTGCCACTCAATTAATTTGCCTCTGCTGCTACAGCTAGGTTTAATTGAATAATTGAACTTCATTATCTATGTAAATATTTTTCTTTTTTTTTTTTCCTCAGTTAAGAAGAAATAGCATTAAATCACCTGTACTATATCCATCATCCTAATGGGAGTAATGATGTAGAAGGAAGGAAGCAGTGAAAACCCTGAGGCCATGACAAGCCTTTGAACAGCTGGCCATAACCTATGTAGAAAACACAAATCAGCAGCACAAATTTTTTGCCACTGTTGCCATTAAGTAATTAATCTCTACAGCTCTGATTTTGTTATTTGATATATATACAAGTGCAACAACATCTGGAAATTGGAAACTCTGGGTTAGCATGTTTTACCCCTGCACCTTTTCATCTCCATCACAATGACCCATCAGAATATAGATAAATACATATAAATCCATATAGGAGTGACACTTTAGTGCTCAAGGATATAAGCAATTGAGATGTTCATTCCTAGGATTTCAAAACGTATACAAGGCCAACCACAGACTCTCAGCACTTAAAAGAATTTCAGTGCTGCCACTGCTGAGAAATCCAGTGATTGGAAGGCCCATCAAGCAGGTAGATTTAGTTCAGATCAGCTGATATTAACTAAACTCTATGTCTTCTCAAGTTCCTGTTCAAATGTAACCTACACTGTCCTTGTAAAGTTCCTTTTTAACATTTCACCACAGGATGAGATTATTTCCATTGTACCTGGTGTTTTGAAGTAGGATCCAATCATCTATATTTGATGCAAACCAGAATATCTCTTTCTATTGACTTTCTATTGCGAGAGCTACAATAGATGACCCCAGCTGAGGATCCCTCTGTTTATATAAAAACTTTTTGGCCAGTCTACCGTTCTTATTAATCATTTTTATGACTGAAACCACCTCAGCCCTTCCTGAGCACTCCCATCCGTTGGACAGGTCTTACTCCCAGAGCAGGACTCCTAGCATGCTGCTGGTGCTGCTGATGCAGCACTGAATCCCTATCAGGAAATCACCTCATACTGTGCTCTGGGTACTGGGAATGTGGACCAAAGGTGGAACATAGGACTGGGGCATTTATCTGCTGCCGCACAGAGAGTGAGTTGCCAGCCCCAGAGACCAGGCAACCCCTGCTACAAGGGGCCTAGAGGGGCATAGGCCTTGATGTGGGCACTGGTACCATGGAATGGGCAGTGGGCTCCCATACACTTTTGAGGTACATATGTGACTGCTTCTCAGATGATTCCTCTGTCTCTCCCTGCTCCTCAAGTATGTTACTTCAGTCCTGGCTCCACGGGCTGTTGCTCTGTGCACACTGCAGCACCTCCAGGTGTGCTTGTGTGCCTGAAGGAGCAAGGACTCAACATTTCCTCTCCTGAAGACCTCTCATCTGTGTTTCCTCCTGCCTCTGCTGTCTTCAAACTCATGAGACCTCTCACCCCAAGGATGAAAATGCATAGAAACGTTAATCTGGATCTTACTCAACTGTGCCAGACCTGTTGCAATCAGCATTTATCCTTAACACATGGCTGTAAGAGGACACTTGTTGAAAATTTTGCGTGACCAGTAGGAAGGCTTTGCTCCAGCGTGGCTTAGGTGTCTGCCTAAAATGCCTATGTGAAGCAAATGGATTTCTGACTCTGAAGAAGGTGGTCTGGCCCAGGACTGGTCATCGCTAACCTGTGCTTGGGATTGCTTCGTAGTGACAGGTTACAACTGACATCATCTACCTGGAGTTGTGCAAAGCATTTGACACTGTCTCACTCGACATTCTTGTCTCTAAATTGGAGAAACACGGATTTGACAGATAGACCACTCAGTGGATAAAGAACTGGATAGATGGTCACACTTAAAGAGTTGTGGTCAACAGCTCAATGTCCAAGTAGAGACCAGTGATGAGTGGTGTTCCACAGGGGTCAGTATTGGGGCTGACACTGTTTAACATCTTTGTCGGTGACATGGACGCTGGGATCGAATGCACCCTTAGCAAGTTTGCTGACAACACTAAGCTGTGTGGCGTTGTTGACATGCTGGAGGGAAGGGATGTCATCCATAGGGGCTTTGACAGGCTCAAGAGGTGGGCCCATGTGAACCTCAGGAAGTTCAACAAGGCCATGTTCAAGGTCCTACACATGGGTTAGGGCAATCCCAAGTGCAAATACAGGTTGGGCAGAGAATGGATTGAGAGCACTCCTATGGAGAAGGACTTGGGGGTGTTGGTTGAAGCTCAACAGCATGCAGCAATGTGCATTTGCAGCCCAGAAAGCAAACCGTATGCTGGTCTGCATCAAAAGTAGCATGACCAGGAGGTCAAGGGAGGTAATTCTCCCCCTCTACTCTGCTCTCGTGAGACCTCACCTGGAGTACTGCATCGAGCTCTGGAGGCCCTAATATAAGAAAGACACGGACCTGTTGGAGCAAGTCCAGACGAGAACCACAAAGATGATCAGAGGGCTGGAGCACCCCTCCTGTGATGACAGGTTGAGAGAATTGGAGTTGCTCAGTCTGGAAAAGAGAAAGCTCCAGGGAGATCTTATAGCAGCCGTTCAGTACCTACAAGAAAGCTGGAGAGGGACATTTTACAAGGGCTTGTAGTGATAGGACAAGGGCTAGCTTGTAGTGATAGGATAAAGGTTAATGGCTTTAAACTGAAAGAGGGTAGATTTAGATGACATATAAGGAAGAAATTCTTCACTATGATGGTGGTGAGGCACTGAAACAGATTGCCCAGAGAAGCTGTGGGTGCCCCACCCCTGGAATTGTTCAAGGCTAAGTTGGACAGAGCTCTGAGCTACCTGGTCTAGTGGAAGATTTCCCTGCCCATGGAAGGGGGTTTAGAATTAGACAATATTTAGGGTCCCTTCTAACCCAAACCATTCTATGATTTAGTTATAGAGAAGTGACTGGCACTTGAATGGGATGTAGTGCAAGGTGCTTAGAAAAGAAGGTGTCAGAGGTGCTGCAAGGTTGTGGGCTGCAAGGAGAACTGTGTCAAAAGCTATCTGCCTTGTTGGGCACTGAGCAAGAAAAGAGCTCCAAAGCTCAGATTAGTCTCAAGTGGCAACAGTCATCAGAATATACAATGGAGGTCCTTCACTAGTGCTTTCCCAACATTTTAAACTGTCAGAAAATGTATGGAAAAGTTGAACTACATTTCTTGACTGTATCAGTTACATGAGGGACTAACATGAAACAGCCTTGCAACTATACAGATAGCAGTGCTCTTATATAAAAGCAGCGACATACCATCTCAAAATTAAGAACATACAGCTTCATGCCTGAGGATTTAGATGGAAAAGCAGCACTCTGTATACATCTTTGCCTTTCAAAGAGATGAAAGGAAGTTCATGAAGCTAACACAATGTGAGTATGTTTTTTTATTTTTCTAGGCCAGTATTTAGAAAGAAAGGTAAAATTCATGCTGTCAGAAGGATGTAGAGCAAAAGAATTCTGCATCGTTATAGTTGAGATACTCACCTGTGTATAGATGCTCTTTTTCTATAAAAGCATTATCAGGCTAAAGCAACAATATTCCTGGGAAACCAGGACTCATCTACTAGGTGTCCTAGTTACTGAACTACAAAATAGACACTTTGCCTCCTGAGCCACATGATTTATCCACTACAGAAGTTATGTACCGTCTTCACTTGAAAACATAAAGTAACTCTAATGGCATTTTCAGGGAGCCCTGTCTGAATAGTTTGTGCTAGATATGCTTTAAATATATTCACTAGATATTCTCAGGAGACTTAGGCTTCATTCCACCCGGTTCCTGGATTTCAACATCAGAAAAGGCATCTCATTGCTCACATCAAGGCAGTTCAGGGCAAGCAAAGAAAATTGCTAGCTTCCAGAGAATGTACAAAAGGTGAAAATGAGATGCCTACAAATTTTGGATACTTGCAGGGGTATAGCAACAGAGACTTTTTTTAGACGGCATTTTGGAGGTACGTGCTTAAAGATAACCTATGTTCTATTTAAGACACCTATATCATTATTTCGATTGTGGCTTCTCCTTTCTGAAACCATCTATAATTCTGTGCATAAAATGTCTTATTCACTGACTGTCCATTACATATACACAGAAGAATACATTTAGGAAGCGTGACTTCTGAATCAGTCTTTCATAGACCTAGGATATTATAAAGCAAGCCCACAAATACAATGATTTATTGCCTACTAGAAGTGATTATAATACCATATAGGAAATAAAGTAATTTAGCAAGAAAATAACATCAATGATTTACTAAGAGTCACTTTTTAAATAAATATGGAAATTAAAAGTCTAGAATATCCTTTCACTTTCATAATGTGATTGACTGTACAGCTGGAGTAGAATAGCACCATGCATAGTGCAGAAGACATAAAACTACTTACATTCCAATCAGTAAATGACAGACTTTGCTGTGTGTAATTTTATATGACATAACTATCACATTATTAGAATGAATATTAATGAATCACAACCAAATAACTACTAACATTGCTATTTATAGTACATCAATGTAATTAATTGATTATGATTTTTATCTAATATCATACCATGATTGAACATTGGATTTTAGTCCTGATCTATTTATACTTCTTATGTGCAGGTCTTAACCAGAAGATACTCATTACTAGCACTGCTGTCCAGCACTTCAGTCAGATATCTTATTTCCTCCCTTGCTGCCCTGCTCAAGGGGATCAAGTCCCAGTATCATATGAACACAAACAGATGCTACTACATGTTCCCCCTGTTTACTCTTACTGCTAAGTAATAGATTATTCTGACTTGTGATTTTAGAGATCTCTAAGTGTAGACTTTAAGGTTTATCAATACATGCAGGAGGT
Organism: Pampusana beccarii; assembly: GCA_013399365.1. NCBI lineage: Eukaryota > Metazoa > Chordata > Aves > Columbiformes > Columbidae > Pampusana > Pampusana beccarii. The sequence goes on along the minus strand of VWYH01004261.1, from coordinate 24,004 downwards.
GCATCAAGGATCATGATGAGGTTTCTAACTATGTTTTACATGGAAGTAAAGTTTAGGAAATGGTAGATCATTTTTACATAGGCTTGATTTACATAGACTGTTATGTAGTCATGTATGCACACTCTTTATTTCATTCACAGGTGGAATTATTCCCCATTACTCATGAAAATCCCACAATATAACTGTATGTGATCCTGTCACAGTAAGGCCAAAAGTAATTTGATTGGATCTTTTTGTAATATTTAAAAGCTTAGTGCCAAAACTATACCCTCAACCGGATTTCTATGTTTGGTTTTAAATGTTTTTAAATTTGTCTGCAAAAGTTGTGATTGTTTCAGTTCTGCGTCAGAAACTGCCATTGAAATACGCAGCATACCTTCCAGCAACATCAAGTCAGCTCACTGGACTAGGCCTTTTAGGTTTTCTGGATGACACGGTGGAGTTACTCTTAAACTGTATAACTGAACTGGGAAAACGTAGTCCATTTTAAAATGCCCAAAAATTAAAGATAAAAATCAAATTAATAAAAAGGTACATTTAACCTCCTCTCAGAAATGCTACTGAATTAAAAGCCTTTTAGTTTGAACTTTTTTTTTTCATCTTTCTTCATACTAATTTCTGCCTTCTACATTTTTTAGCATAATTCAGGGTAAGAACAGTTGCTCATTAAGTTGTGATGTAGTGCTGTCCTCATACACTACTCCTATCAGCTTTGAAGTGCAGAATCAGACATGGAAACTCAAACTTTTGTTAGTCATAAGAAGTATAAACTATATCAAATCAAGATGCTAGCATAGAAAAGGTAAAAGAATAACATTGCCACATTAAATTTAACTTGGTACAGATTAGGACTATAAAATGAAACAGAAGTTGGCTCACTTATTCTTCTTTCTAGGTAGTTACTCTCTGTAACTATTCTAGATAAACATTTCTGCAAGATGCTATTTGTTCATTAGACACACAGAAGACGTAAGAACATTCAGTTTGTGTGAGGCGATTAGTAGTTGACTCTGAAAATTATTTTGTTATACACCCATACGACATTATGTTTTGAGTAACGGTACATACCCCTACTTTTTATGTAGCATTTTATAAACGAGTTAATCTGAAATTCACATAAAACAAGAAGTTGCTGTCATTGTCTAGAATGTCAACCTACAGCAAGTAATTTGTACTCCTGTAGTTATTGGATGTGAAACATGACTCTTGAAGCTGTCTTAAGATTGTTTTCAAGGTGACAGAACTAAGCATGTGATAAGTCAAAAATGTAGCTGCTGTAAAGCTACAAATTTAGAAAACTTTCTGAAACGCTGTCTCTGAATGTCTGTATCACCCCTATATTAGATTAGAGACCCTGGAACGTTCCTCTGATCTTGGTGTTATAAGAAGTACTTTACAGTACAGTAGGTTATTGCAGGATGATAGATTGCTGCATTTATCCTGCATATTAAATTTGCTGATTATCTATCATCCAATATATTTCAGCTTCTGACCATCTGTTAGAAAAACGTTGGAAGCTTCATTATTAGGTAATCGTTTCATAATTATTCTGAGAAGATGCCCAATGTAAATTTTCTCATTTAAATTATATTCTAATTTATTGAAGAAGTTTTTGATCTACTTGCTTTTTTGCCTAATTGTTTTCAGCCAACATCTGCCACATATGAAATGCTTAAAAATACATATAAAGCCTCATATGCATCAAGGTTCTTACCAGTATTCAGTAAACAGAGCAAATGTCCAGTAACAGTTGGTATCCACGCTGAAAAAGAGACTAACCATATTGAACGGCCTCTTCCAGCTGTTGATGCAGAGATTTAGCCTAAGGAGCTGTTTACAAATGTATTTGGCTATTTTACCATCTGCTATTTACTGACTCTGGGTGCAGTCCTGCTTCTAGTCATGTGATTCATCAAAACAAGTCTACAGGAACTAATTCCAGAGGGATCAGTTATGTTAGTCAAATAGTGAGAATTTGAGTCTCTTTAAAGAAATCTATAGGTATGAAATGCTCAAACTTCATGGAAAGATTCAATTTCCTTTGAACACTGTATTTTCTGAAATTAAACATTTTTTTTTTCCTCACTGTGAGACATGTGATCTTCTTGCTCCAAAGGAAAACTTATTGCTTAAAGCTTTCAGCCTTTGGCTAAACATTTGCTTTGTAAATGGAACCACTCACAATTTATTCAAAAGGATTTTAAAATTTTCTTCTAATAAAGATTCCTTTCAAAAGAGTCAGAAGGTAGGAAGAGAAGTGCTGAAGAATGTGAAGAAACTATGCATATTTATCTCAACTTGACTATATATATGATGTTTTAGAAACCACCTTCAGTATTCCTCTAAAACAGGCTAAACCAGATAATGGTTTAAACTACTTAGAACAAACAATCAATCAAAACCAAAAACAACAAAAAAACTCCACCCTAAAATGTAAAAAAAAAAAAAAAAATCAAAAGGATAAGACTTACATAAGGATATGTGAGAACCATTTTTTTTTTTTTCTAAGTGTAATGCATACCTGAGTACTTTAACTTTTTTATATGCTGGAGATATTTCACTTTTACTGTGTTAGACATGATGTAGCAAGAAGCACATGGAGGAAACAGATGAATGCTAGGGTAAAATAAAAATGGCTAATATATATTCCTGTAAGCAATATGAGATCGATATAAGCAGTTGGCTTTGGAGTGCAAACAGTAGTTATAAATAAAATATAGTATAATGTGGAAGTTAAAATATAAGTGAATTCAAAGCAATACTTCTGGCTGTTTTTGTGAAACCATCCAATATAGTGAGCTGGCACGTCCATATGTTTGCTGGAAGTGTTGGACGGATAGTTCATTAGAGAGGAGGTAGAAAGTCAATGGATAATGGAAGGGACTAGAAGCTAGAAGTTTTATAACATGACAGATAGAAAAGGAATACTGGTTTCTGTTGCAGAATGAGGAAATAAGAATATTTGTAAGGAATTAGGACAGGATTGTTTCCAAACGTAGTTGGCTAATGCTAATATTTTTGCTAGTCATAGTGTTACGTTCAGAGACTCCAAAGAACAGAAAGAATGAATTACTGTATTTCTCTGATTTTCTGTATAAAATAGATTAGGCTCTACCAATCTATAACATCACTGTCAAAACCAAAAATGACTGGGAGAAAAATCCTGAGAAGTTCACAGCACAACTTGGATCTGCGAACTGTGCTATCTGGTGGGCACATACATAGTTTAAGATACTGTGCCTCCTATTTTCACCTTGAATTTATCAGGCTTTGTACAGCTAGTTTAGATCATGTGTTCTAATACTTACTAAATTTCAAGAGACAAGCTGTCAAAAAGCTTTCTCCTTTAGAAGTACTTATGGGCTGTAATCAAAACATAGTATTATAGAATTGTTTAGGTTAGAAAAGACCTTTAATATCATCGAGTCGGAACGTAAATATAACACTGCCAAGTCTACCACTAAACTTACTGAGGGTGTACTCGATCCTTTCATCCAGATCATTGATAAAGATATTAAACAGACTAGATCTTGTTCATTTCTCTGCATTGAACTGAAGGGGGTGAATCTCTTAAACATTTGCATAAAGGTATTTTTCCAACAATTACGATTCCTCTAAAGCTGCTTTTAATTCCGAAGCCTGGCATTGAGTCCACTCCACATCTCAGTGTTCCAACAATGCTATTCATATTTTCTTGGGGATAAATCTTTGCCACCATCCTGCATCTAGTATCTTCCTGCTTCCAGCATTGCATTAAGTATTTGAATGAGAGCAAACCGTTTCAAAGATAACAGATGCAATAAATGTGCCAAGTAGACTCTGTCAAATTGTACCAGTTGAATGTTTGCTGGTTAGTTTTTCAGCCTTTTTGGTAAAGCATTCCCCAACAGACAAATTAAGTGTTTAAGCTTTCTACAGCAGTACTTCCGTGTGTCTTGACTCCTCTGGAAACAGAAGTATGCAGCCTTTATTAGATTTGAAGTATATGTTAAATCAATTCCTAAAGTAAAGTTTAATCTGCTTGAAGATAAAAGAGTAACACAAATCATCTTTATTCTTATAAGCATTTGTAACAGAAAAATAATTGCATATGGGGTAGGAATTTCCCTTTACTACTTGAAGTTACCAACTGATTCTGTCACCTTATGGGACAAATTGTGACCATTCCTTCAGTTGCTACCAGGGTAGAACTGAACTTATAAATATGTATGGCCATGTGCATGGTCATAAGGATCGTAACCTCTGAGTACCTTGATTTGTTTGAAACTAAAGACAGGAAAGGGTTGGTCCCAGACTCATACATTTCTTACAAATGAAATAATAATTTTCATTCAGATTTCTAGCAATCTTGCCGGTTCCTACTGAGGGACTTTTATGCCAATAGAAAGGTTAGAATTAGAATTAAGTTACAGTTAGGACTATATCATTAGTTAGGACAAAACCAAGAGTATTAGATTTCATGAGAAAATATTCTTTGTGGGTCACTAATATAGCCTCAAGGTAAAGTTCATTCTAGAACTGACAATGCCCTTTAAATTGCAGAGCTTCTATATGTGCCCAATTAAGGCCTCTTTTCTACCATGCTATCTGACATATCTATTATTAATAAGGCATGAAGGTAATATTGTCAGTTTACTAGTGTGATAACACTCATATAAACCTGTCCTGGTAGAAACTGAGAAGAAAAGATGTAAAAATAGTTGGAGTATTTGTTTTAGGAACATATACACAGTTCAAATTCAGCTGACAAATTTGGCAAACATGTCTTGGTCACCAGCTCTCCTTAATAACGTAATTTTCCCTGTAACTTGGAAGTTCCATGAGGTCTCATTAATCTTTTAGGGATAAAATGAAACTATGTTCTAAATCCTTGTTCTTATTTCAGACCTGTTAGAGAACTATAGCTTTTTGGCCATCAAAACAGGTCTATTTTTAATATGAGGGAAAAAGAGGGAAGGATGAAGTTTCATAGTGCTGTTTAAAGATGAACAACTGAACATCAGATGGATTAGAAGCCAAATTCTGTGAAGCCCATAAGCATATGCTCAAGAAATATTTTTTGAAAAAAAGCCCAGTGGACTTTCTGACACTTGTGACAAGCCTGAGAACAGAACCAGTGTTTGTTACAGTCCAGCACCTTTTCTAGCAAAACACTTGTCTCATGCACATGGAGCAAGGACTATAGTAATCTAATTGCTTAAAATCACTGAATCTATATTAAGCCAGCTTTTGAAGTCTCTTATATTTAGTAACCTAAGTAAATATGTAGAAAATATAGACACTAAATAGCACGTTTGTTCCATCGTGCACCACTCATTCCCTGCTTTCTCACTTGTGAGTAGTTTAGTCATTCCAAGCATAGTCTGACAAAGACTCCTTCATGCGAACATGCATATTCTGTCTCTCATTTTACAATAACTCCACCTTTTCATCCGTGGATTTAAAAATAACCAGCATTTCTATTTGTGAGTCAGACTGAAAACCAATGCAGCAGCTTCCCCTGCTGGCTATGGAGGAGATGAACCAAGAGACATCCCTCACTTTGCCTGGTGTCAGCCCTGCTGTTAGTACACAGATGTACAGAATTAAGCCAAAGAGAACTATATGAGGCTAAGTCACATGTCAACATTTTTCACAGAGTAACAGTTCATCGGTGAATACCGAGATGCTCAGTACCTGTCAGAAGAAAAGAAATAAGTATGTCGGTTGAAATGCTGTTTAGATCTGCTCTGAGGAACCCTGTACAGTTGCAGCCATTTTAATATATTGGCTACACTTGCATGAACATTTTAGTCTGCCAGCACATGCTACTGTATTTTATCTTTGTGACTAGTTACAAAAGACCTGCTTTCTTCTTTTAGGGTCAAAGATATTGTGTTTAAGCAACTAAAAAAAAGTCTGTATGCATTTTTATTTTTTGTTTCATCAAGAAAATCATTCTATCTCCTTTTCAGAGTAATTTTTTAATATGAAATTATGTACTTCCTATCAAAATTAATGGGAATCATAAAACATTCTGTACCGTATAACTTGGAAAATATCATTGTACCCATAAATGAATAAGCTTTGACATTGCTGTCCACAGGATAATACCCTCTCAACTATTCTGTCTTCTGTAATAAAGCACATAGAAAATCACCTGTAGGGCAAAAGATAATGGACCCAATGGTGCGAATTGTGATGGTCAAGACTTCCTCATTTAGCTTAATGGAAAACCGCAGGACCTTAGCAGCCCAGAGGAATGGCACTGTGTAATATCTCACACAAGGTCAGGCCAAATATTTCGGATAGATTTGGGATTCAACTGCTTTAAATTTTTTGAAGCTTACTGTAATTATATAATCATCTGTTTATTCCTAGTCGTCAGGCTAGTAACTGATCATGATTCTTCTACAGGGTCATGCAGTGTCTGCTTTAATCAGATGATTACCAGAAAGCTTTCACTATTAATTTTTATGTTTATTAGTATTTATGACCCTATTCATTTAAAGCTGCAGAAGTTGAGGAGGGAAAGGACAGAGGCAGTTATCTGAGTTTCCTGCTGATAAAGTAAAAGAAAAAAATTGTGTTTTTCTACTTCTAAAAAAAAAAAAAATTCATTTTTCCTTTACAGTGCTGAACTCCTCTGATGCCTTGTTGCTGGTAAGACTATTTCAAAGCCACTTTGAAAGTTGGAAGGTCCTTATATTCCCCTCCATCAGCCAAAAGCTATGAAGCATTACAATTCTCTGCCCATTCTATTAATAGACTTGCAACTGAAGCAGAAGAAATTCAAGGACTTTTCCTTTCTGACACATTTTACAGTATCTCTAAGCAACATAGCACAAATCAAGGTGCAAAGCTTACACGTCTTTTCTGATGAACTAGGACACGTTTTCAAGAAGCTGAAAGCTAATTGCACATATTTCCTAATTCTTTTGGTAATTCCTAATCCCTTTGGTAATGTCTAAGAGTAACACGGTCCCAAGCATTGCAGCACTTCCACAGTATGCTAGGTATCCCATTCAGCATTCAGTGTCAAAAAATATTTCAACAGTTATTTTCAACAAAGCTGATGTGGTCATGTTCACACCTAAGTGAAGAGATTTTCTTCTGCAAGAACAAGTAGAGTCAAACGTTAAGCTCTTAATATGATCACAGAATATAGCCTGAGAAAATAGCAATAATGGTGGCTTCCCCACAAAAAAATCTAGTGGAACATATTTCCCGGTTTTGCTAGACAACTTTTCCTAGGTATTGTAAGGTCTATATTTCATATCCATATATTAGATGCATTTACCTAAGCTCATGACTTTTTATTTTAAAGTATTTCCTGTGATACAGAGAAACTCCATCCAGGACCTCACTGCAGTCTTATATACAACCCAAAATACCCTCAACACATTCTGGTCTATTTTCCTTTTTGCCACATCTATTTTTCCCATGACTGATGTCTGTATCTGCGTTTGTTCACAGAAATTGAGAAAATAAGTGTGCTTTATATGGCAGGCAGATTTAGGAGTTTCTTCCATATCTCTTTCTAGTTAAATATACTTTAGTTTCACATCAATTTTGGGGCAATACTTAGGATGATTCCAGAGATTCTTACTGCTTTCTAGCATCCCAAAGGCTTGAAAAGTCCTGTTGTTTTGTTACTGATACTCTAGATAAAATACCAGCTGAATATCCAATTTTGAAACTGAAGTAAACAAAACCATTTTTATTAATATTCAGGACAGGGTGATCCATGTCTCTGTGAAGATACTGATTTTAATGATCAGAATGAAATCTGTAGTAATGAATACAGTTGCTGGAGGAAATAACTTGAAGAAAGTACCAAGAGACCAATTTATAAACATGCTTAAATCCCAACTAATATTTCAATATCTCTGCATATATTTCTTCTTAACAATGAGCCATTTTAATTATACAATAAAACAGTCCTCCCAGAGTGCTACTTAATATATGACAAGCTGACATTTAATTGAATTCAAATCAAGACTTTCCTTCTTGATGATATCTTTTTATACATTAATTTGTTTTGCTTAAGCATCTAGAAAAAAGTAAACATTTAAGATCAATGAACTCATGCAAGGTCTCTAGAAAGTATCTGAGTTAAATACAAGTCACAGCAACATAATTGCAGTCACGCCATAGACAGGTTTGTGCATAGGTATTTCACTTTGCAAAGTGATTCCTCAGTTTTTGTTCAGAAAAGGAAGAACAAAAAAATGTTAATATATACTTCCTTGTCTTAAACAGCAACTACACATAAATACTTTAACTTAGGTCTCTATTTTCAGTCCAGCAGTTCACTTTCAGTTAAGGACCCTTGTCAGCTAGATTCACTCTTTAAAAAAAATCTGGCCTGGAATACACAATTCTCTCTTCTTGACAATACTTTAGGAACTTGACAATGACACTATGTGGATGTAACTGAAGACAAAATGTAACCTCGAAGAGACAGGATGAGTTTATGGGAGTTAACTCCTGTTAAAATTAATTACTGTAATGTAGCTAAATCCCCGGGTCAGGTTTGAAGAGTTCAATCACAGTGCAAGTACCTGATGGGAAAGTGGCAACCGTACCCTCCCTTCAATCAAATAAAGGTCACGGTCTCTGTATGCTGTTAGTATTTGGACAAACAGACCTATTGAAACCTACCTCTTCACATATCAGCCATTCTGTGTTTCGGCTCTACATTCCCATTTTAGCTTGCTTTCAGTAAGCACAGCCTCCTGCACCTGCGTCAATAGTTAGAGATATAATAGAGGCATAGTAGTGAATGTCGAATCTCTGGAGTAGCTTGGACAGAACAAGATATACAAAGCAACACTGAGCAAGATTGTTAACATCTTCTAATGTCCGAATCAAAAATGAAAATATAAAGTTAATAAATAATAATAATAATATAACAAGAAAAAATACAGTTAAGTAGGAAAGGATTAAAAAAAAAATCCTAAAGACCTATTTCAGTGAACTGGATTCAGGCTGGCTGACACTTTCTTACTTAATTCACGATTCTACTGACCTGACTGAGAGAGGAAAACAAATAGTAAATAGAGCAGAAAATTCCAGAACTCAGCCAAGGGCAGAAAACAGCTATCTCTGGAAGATTAAAGTAAGACAGAAAATGCCTCTGAGCACCACCAGCCTGAACCAATCATCACCTGAACATAGTGAATGCTACAAGAGTTCTGGTGGTAAATGGGGATCACAGGCAACTATTATTGGACATCGGATTAAATGACAGAAGACTTGAGATTGGAAAGGACCTCTGGAGATCATCTTGTCCAACACCCCTGTTCGAGAAAGGCCACCCATGTCCAGAGAGCAAATGACAGTAAATAACAAAATAAAGAGCAAAGAGAAAGGAAAGCTGGAGTAAAATTTGATTTCTTTAGTCATGATTTTGAGACACAATCTCAATATATTATATCAACATTAATCTCCTTTTTTTTTTTTTTTAACCTCTGGAAGAGCTTACTCATATCACGCTCATAGGTTCTGGGCTTTGTGCACAGAAGTCAGATTACCTGAGCAGCACCATTTACTCTCTTACTTTTCGTGCAAAACCTCTGTACCTTTGTGAAGGAAAACATGCCATAGAACATAGGTCCTACTTTTTGCCTTTATTTGATCTTGCACATCTAAGTATAAGTAATAATCTTCTTCACCAGGCCCTTCAGTAAGAATTTAGGGCTTAAAGTACAAACCAGACCAATCTAATTGAGTCTGATTCAGTACTTCCACAGAATTTTCAGCAAAAGACAAACAGTATTCTCTATGAACAATAAAAATACTTTGATAATTTTCATTTTCCAGGTGTTGTGCTTTTGTTAAGTGCCTTTTAGCCTGGCCACTGAACATCTGGAAACAATTCTGCACCAACTTGTATCTGCCTGATCATATTGCTCAAAGTTATATCACTGCAGCTTTCAGTGCTAACTAATGAAATGTACAAAGAATCTAGACTTCATGATTTTTCAAATAAATAGCCGTGTGACAATGTGACAGTAATATTTGGACTGGTTTTGCTTATCTAACCTACAAGAAGCAAAAGCTACAGCAGATGTGCTTGTACAGTATGTCATGGGAAACAGTGCAAAATGCTTTATTCATCAGATCCTATTAAAGCCATTGCCTTATTAAATCACTGATGTCTCAAAAAGGTTTACAGTAGCTGTTACTGAAAAATAATCCTTCTCTTCTATCAAAAGCACTAAGAATTGAGAAATGTAAATAAAAGCTTCTGCTCTCTCTGAGGGGAGTATGACAGCATGTATTTAACCACCCTTCAAAGTTCCCCAAAATAGTGTAAAAAGATAAAGTACTCTGCACTAATACAGCAAACCACTTTAAGGAATTTGATACTATTAGACATTTTTCAACGCCATGACAGTAAAAGCTGTATAGCAAAATCAGCAGAACTGTAGTTGATGAAGAACCAAAGAAAAACGGCAGAGGAAACCAAAATATCTCTAACTCACGCAGGTTTCGCTTGTCTGGTATTAGTGTATGTGGAGGTGGACCTGATGATCACATTTTTCACAGCTCCACTGAGGATTACTGGAAGTTACACAGCCTGGGCATGTCCATCAAATGGCAATGGGTAACACGAAGTGTAAAAGTATCACTGCATTTCTTTTGCACGAACCAGAGAAGCCTGGAAGACCTGTAGTTTAAAGTTGCATTTATCACTTGTAGAGATGTGGAAAAATGTTTCTAGTGCTTCATTAAGAACATCTTGTGTGGGGTTCCTGGTGGCTTTTTACAACCTGTCTTCAGGTATAGGCAAATCCAAAGGCCTTCCCTTTTATTCAGTTAGGAAACAAATGTTTTCCTGAAAACCCTTCTAGACTGTTATATTAAGGGTTTGTTTGTTTATGGTTTGGTTTGGTTTGGTTTTTTCTAGAGCCTTTGTAATTCAACTTACAGTGATCTTAAAAAACCTTGGATCATGAATTCTGGGCCCTTTTTCTCAGGGATCTGTATCATAAGGAGTCTTCTACAAATGGTTTTGTCTGCCTTCCACCATTTGACTGTTAGTCATGAATGTGTGTTTCGGTGCCACATACACATCAGTTCTATTGGTTGCACGTTTCCTGTCTTCTCCCATTCTTCAAATACTACAGTGAAGTAATATGAGACCCCTCTTCAGTTACAGTTTTCTCCAACCTTTTCCTCTGCATTTCTCCATGTCCTAACATGGGGCTGCATGCAGTTTCTAACTTCCCGCATTTACGTTTCCTGTTTTCCTCCTCACATGGAGAGGGAATAATTCTCATAGAGGGGGAATAATTTAAGTGTCAACCCATTAACTCATAGTGGCAGGAGCGAACTCTTAAGAAACATACACAGGAACAGATGTTGTCATAATAGAGATCCTTAATGGGTGTCTTCAACCACTTATTTCACCTACAGACGAAAATTCTCAAAACTGTAGTTCCGCTAAACAGATGAGAGACACTACATATTTTTTTTCCATTTTACTCCTTGCTGTTGTGATTTCTCTCACGTGAGTAGGGTGGTATGAAATAATACCATAAGGGCTTTTACATACGATTTTTAATTTTAATTTTGGTATTAATCCCACTTCTGATACAAGTTTTTTCTGATACCTACAGAGACAACATACCACAGCCTCTTGAAAGTATATGTGACTACGCTACAGACTGTAAGCTAGGTCTCTCAGCAGAGTTTTCTCCTACTGAAAAGAAAATACATGCTTCCAGTTGTCCTGCCAGCTCAACTATATAATCTTTCTGAAAGAGCACAAACAGTTAAATCAACACAAGCTCTCTGTATTCAGTAAAGCTGCACTGACATCAAAAGTTTTGAAAACATAGTTGCAGGAAATAGAGCGTACACTTTCTTTCGCCACAGCTTTGCTATCTTGGCAGAAGTTAACAATAGAGATCAGTTCTACTGGTGGTGGTAGACAAGCACCAGCTCTCCCTGATATAGCTCTAACTTGCCCATGCAGCACTGGTAGCAGATCTTCTAGCAAAGGCAGTAGAAGGGTAATTGTACTTCAGCCGATGCTAAGCCTGCTGCTTTAGTTCAAACTCGCAATCATCCATGGCCTAAGTTTAGACACTGAAAAGACAACTTGAAATGGCTCAGGCACAACCTTTTGCCCCTTCTGTGACACAAGTAGTAATTTTCAGAAGTGAGGCAGGCCAGACAATGGGGAGCTGTAACATCTCTAACTCTCACAGCAAGATTTACTGGAGCATGGGCTATATTTCTGGCAGCCTCAATAAGAGCAGGTGAACTCTAAATATTTATACCATGACATTCTGAAACACCTAAGCATGCAGGGCTGCTGAGTTGTCACTCCATCTTTTCACTTACCTCCCTAATAAGTATCAAAGGATGTGTCCATATTTCATGAAGAGAAAGAGGTCTTGGAAATTTCAGAAATGAGCTTAAAAAATACAGTGCTGTGAAAATACAGTTTATGTATCTGTTGAAGTAAAGATTATTAACCACTGTTGTAATTCCTGTATATAACAAATCAATCATTGTGTTTCAACTCAGATATAGTTCAAAAAGGTTGCTATAGGCCTGCCTGTCTCTATTTGGAATAAATTTCACAGTAAACATGTGGAATATGCATCCATGGAAATATAGAAGTACAGATAGAAAGTTCAGTTCCATAAATCTTGCAGTGGAATAAAGAATTAAGATACGATAAAATAATGATTTATGACAAATCTAAAGAAAAGTGCATAAGCATATGAATCCTGAAAGATCTGCCTCTCAGACTAGCCCAGGAAGTAGTTTCCCAATTAAAGAAAAGAATCATTCATTAAGAGAGGGAAGAAGAGCAACTGTTGATAGTTGACAGGGAATTCAAATTAGACCAACTCATTATTTAAATATTTTGATTTAAAGGCAGAGCTGTTAATGAGCTACCAAGAGCTATAATTATCTGTGTGTCCAATTTCAGCAACGAAACGAAAATCCTGCAACAGATTAGAAATGAAAAAAAAATGTAAAAAACTTACTTATCAGAATATTGACATTTGTTCAGCTGTTGGAGGGTTATCTTTTGGGGGCAGGATTGCTTTGTTGTGTTGATGTTGTTAATTTACCAGCAGTACAACAAAAGATTTTCAAGAATTAAGGGTCAGTTCCCCAGAAATAAGATACTAGGGCCAGCCCTGCTATATGGAGCCATATGTGGTTGTGAGGGCAATTTTGTGCTGCTTTTTAGGGAACTAGTGGGAAAGTTTCTTGCTTAGCTCCCCTGTAGATTGAATGGAATACTGGAGAGAATCGGGGACAATTTCAAGATTACGAGGGTGCACTGTGTCCCAAAAGGGATATCTAGTTACTAGCTCAAATATCTTGCTGCATGCAAGGATGAGGACTAAAATGTGTCTCTGACAGGGATATAGTAGTGATATGCTCATTAAGCTGCTGGTAGTTCTTGTAAATTCGTTGTCTCTTATTATAAGCAACCAAAATGGTACAGTCTAGTTGTCAGAAAGACACAATTTTGTGAGCTAATTGCAAGTAGTGCAGCTGGAGATCTATTAAAAGAGCAAATAATTGAACTAGAGCAAATAAAACAGAAGCCCAAGAGATTAAATTAGCAGTTTCAAAGGTATATCTCATCATGGCACTGGTAATAGCTAATATACCATTATAAAACTGTAAATTTAGATGCCTGTGACACCAATTATTAGGTGCTGATATTACTACATTACTGCATTCCTCCATAGCAATATTAGTGCTGTGCCAGTGCATTTCAACTTAGTCTTTCTCATCTCCAATTTACCTTGTCGTGCTCCAGTACCGCTAACCTGTGTCCAAAACAGCAGCAATGACTCTGATAGCATTGTAAGCAGGACTGCATGTTAGCCCCACAAAATCTGTGGTGTTTCTCCCTCCCAGGAAAATGCAAGAACAGAGCTCCTGTGGATCTCAGAAGAGTGGCAGACAAAGAGAAGTTTGTCTGAAGGTAGCAGCGGCACTTGAAATCCCAGTGAGGTCCAAGCATGCTCAGCATTTGATTTGCGGTAGCTCCTTCCAGAAAACAATGTTTGATCCAAGCAGAAGCTTTGCAAGACAGGTATTAATAAGGGCAGAAAAAAAGAGACTCTTGCCCTCAACAGCAGTATTATGATATACCTTAGATGCCTTGTCAAAAAGGTTTAACAGTATTGCGGTACAGGGGATACCATAATAAATTACTTTTTGTTAGCAGTAACCCAAAAGACTCAGAGGTGTTGAACTCTCACCTGAGGCTTCCCAAAGCTAACAGACTAATATACCATTAAATCTTCCAGCCTTTTCTCCAGTGAACCTTTCTCCTTAGAGGTGAACTGTTTGATACAGCTGTTCAAAAGTATATTCTGTGAGATTAGGGAAGAAGAAACAATTTCACACAAAAAGTTTGCCTAAAGTAACTAGACCTACATTGCTCATATACCAAATTAAGTTAGACAGCATGCTTGTCTCATAGATCAGCTGCAGAGCTGTAGTGACATTTTAACAAAGACATAGACATGACTTCTTTTACTATTGTTTTAGAGCAAGAGGAAAACAGATGAAGGCAGAAGAACAGACTCAAACACACTCCACAATTAGTCAGCCTGATTATTAAGTCTCAGCACATTAGGAAAGACTGTTAAACAGCTGAGTTGTTTTTAGGAAAACTAACTTATAAAGCATTCATTCATTATAAGACCTGTCCACTCATTGCTCTTGAAGTCAAACCATCTGGCTGGGATGATTTTTTTTTCTCAAGTTAAAAGAAATTTCCCTTATGCACTTTGGTTATGAAAAAATAATTTATTACCAGGCTATTGGCCGTCTATCAAAATTATTATTAAATCCTCATCTGAGACAGATGATTGTATTGTGTTAGTGCAAGACCGTGTGGGACCCATGTTGAAGAAAATGTCTTTCCTCTCCCTTAAATTATTAGGCTTATGATAAAAAATGTATAAAATTCATTATTATGTCAGTGAAAATGTTGTTTCATCAAGTATTAATAATAAACATTGTTATAGTTATGAAAATTATTATTTTCTCTCTATTCTTTCTAATTGGGCCAACAATTATTCCGTGGCTTCTAATATTAAAAATACAGAGTCCTTTACTAGATTCTATAGTCAAGAAAAATTCCTAGGAAAGTAAAATACTCAGATCTTGATCCTGCTGAAAACCTAGGACCTCTACTGACTTTAATATAATCAACAGAGTTTAGAAATTAATACAAAATCAAGCATGGGATTCTTATGCTTGCTCTGAACTCTTTATGGCAGGTGAAAGAGCCAATGCTTAGCAAAACATCTAAAATACAATAAAGTGCCAAAAAGAACCTCATAAGCATCCTCCTGCAAATCTATATGCATCCAAAAGACAGTTCTTAATACAGGGTATTTCTTAGTCTTCAGTTGTGGTGCAGTCCTGCTCCTTTGGAATTACTTCTGTTTCTTGCAAACTCTTCTCATGCTCTGGATCTAGCAGTATAGCTGGGAATGTCTCACTATATTACAGATTCTCAGTGGACACATGAGTGGATAGTCCGGTGAGTAGTGCTGGGGTCTCCTGAATCCCTGAAGCAGGTTTTGTTTGCTAATGGGAAGGACTATAGATAGCAAAACTTCCCTTAAGTTACAAATTCCAGACAGGCTTTTTCAGAAAACTTCGCGCTAGTTCAAATGGGATTTTTCATCAGCAAATTCAACGTTGACGTGAAAGTGATAAATAGAGCTGGTCAGACATGAAAAAAATGCTGTTTCACTGAAGCTGAAACATTCTGACACATCAGTTTTGATAATGTTTTTGTCAGAAGGAAGCAGAAAAGATTAATCATTGCATTCTTAAGCATGGGTGCAATAACATCATTTGAGGAGTCCTACAGAGATCTAGCACTGTGTTCCCTCTATGACTGATTAAGAGTCATCTGAAATGAGAATCTGCTCAACAGGAAATGAACTATTGCGTCAGAATCCTCTATACATCATTGTAAATGGAAAACTGTGCCCCAGGAAGTCTCCATTGACAAAGGATTTACTTTTTTTTTAGAGTTACTGTTTTTTTCTTACGTTTGTATGAAACCTGACACAATTGGCCCCCCATTCCATCTGAAGTGCCAAAACACTTCTATACATGGAAGTTTAACAACAGAACTTCATCCAGAAGCTAAGTTTATTTCTCAGTTATTTGTGAAGCTATGGTAATACAATCAAACATCTCTGGCATACCAGCTGAGCAACAAAACCGCTAGCTGGATTAATCCATTTTTCTCAAAGTGCAAAAGATTTCTTCTGAAATCCAGAAATTGCCAACACTCTTTGCAAACCACAGACTTTCATTTTTTTCTTCTTTTTTTTTTTTTTTTTAATACATATAGCCGTCAGCATAAAATCACTGAAAAGCAGTGAAAAACTGAAGCTCATGCTGTTTTTTAAAAGATGTTGCTAGAGTTGGGGCTTACATAATCTTATTTGAGCTGCCTAAAAATCAGGCATCTTGTCATTTGTCTACACTTCTCTAATGTCAGTGAAATAAGTTTGTTACATCCAAAACATAATTTCACCCATTCTAAGACAATGATGATGCATCCAACCTTTTTTATTTGCCATACTTATCGCTGTTGCTGTTACCTGTATTGGAAGCCTAAAAAATTAATGTAAACTAGATACTGAACTTTTATACACCTGAAAGTTGTTAAGAGGAGATCTGTTGTCTCATTCTGACTGTATTGACTAATTTTAGAGGAAATTTTCTTTATGGGAAGTTAATCTGATTTCCAGTAGTGTATTTCTAACTTGCTGACTGCAAAGATAGCTACATGAAAATAGCAGTTCAAATCATGACTGCTTTTGAATCGAAGCTCCTGCTAATTGCCGTTTATTAGGCTTTGGTTCACTCTAGGGATAGCTTTAAGCCAGAAAGTGTTCGAGGAGTGCATGTAATGCCACTTAACTGAACCAGCCTAGAACTAGTTTGAAGCTTGAAAAAAATAAAATCAAACAAAGAAAGCATTTGAAATGTGTATAGTATGCATGTCAGATCCTCAGCATCAGACTTTGCACTCTATAGTAAACAACTACAACATGGGCATCAGTTTCTCAGCATCCTCATTTGTGCTACGAATCTGCTTCTGCGTGTTTAAACTGTTTGCTACTATAGCCATAGTCAGAGAGTTGCAGGACACAAAATCTCTTCTCATTTCCTGATCATGTTAGTGCTTTGCTTGCACCCTGGTATTTATAAAAAAGAAATCTTAGCATATAAGTTAGAAGGATGGTATAATGTTGTCTGGGTTGGTCACAGAATATGCAGAGTATTCCCTCACCAACCAAAAACTCAGGTGGTGTTGTAGCACACATCTGTTATTCAGCTAGACACAGACGTAGTCTTTGTGGGCTGTTTTTCACACCATCACTTCCACAAATAAGTGATACAAAACATACATTACAAAGCAAACTGTTTGATTTACAGAAACAAAAATAGATGGAGTCATATGAAATACTCACTTGCATACAGAACGAGATTTCCGTAGGGTTGTTCACAGAAAATCAAATGCGTGCAAATTGTGAACATCATTTCAATGTATGGTCATGCCCATAGCACGTATTTCCCACTTGTCTCATTCTAGAACACAGTGTAGCATTTTCAGTTTCTGGTAGACTTTGATGCTCTTGCTCACAGAGTGTCTAATTCAGAGAGATGAGGAGCACCATGTGACAGAGCACTCGCAGCTGCTACTGATTCCTCTACTAAAGGCTGTGGCTCAGCTACTTGGGGGAGAAAGCTCACACCCTGCACTGTGCCAGGTTTCAACAGGAGTGACAGAGATTTGCTATGTAACTTCTAATGCCATCACTTGCCTCACACTGAGAGGAAACTACATGCAAAGTTAATTCAGGTTGAACACAACACATTAGAAGTGATATTGCTAAATTACCTTCCTCTAAGTCTAGTCTCAGGCCATAGCACCCAAAAGTAGTATTTCTTGCTTAATAGCTTACAATCCATATATTTTTACCAATAACCGTTATTCCAGTCATAATTGTCTCCCACTTCCAGTTTATAACTGGAGTGACAAAACAAGGCAGCTTCCACGCATTTTACCAATTGTAACATGAGGACAATTTTAATCTAAAGACAAATAAATAAATAAATAAACAAAATATGTTTAGAACAGATACAAATTTCCCCTTTTTCCATCAATCAAATACAACACAGTAGATTCTCTGCATGAATGATACAACGAAATTAGGCAGCTCTTACTGAATTTTCTTAGTCAAGGAAAAAGAGAAATAAACCAAAACAGCTTTGAAGTATTCTACCTCATCTATTATTTTACAGGTTAAAAATTTATTACATTTATTACATTTACAAATGATTTACTGCATAATTTTTCCCTGAGGTGTTCACAAATTTGATGTCACTATGAAAGATTAATGTGTGTTTAAGCAAACTGGAATAGCCTAATTTAATTACTTAGGACAATTCTTAAATAATGTTTTACTGACTACTCAGCAATTAGATGCATTGCCTCAAGAAAGATAAACTAACCTGGTGTTGTGGTTCTCCTTTGACAAGGCGACATTTATTTTCATTCCCTTGTCATTTGCTTTTAAAAGCTTCAGGTTTACATTATAGTTAGTCTGAGCAAGATTTAGGGAAGGTGGGGTGTGAAACACAGGTGTATAGGTAATGCAAGGAATTACTGAAATGTAAGTACAGAATATTGAGACCCTATGTGGGCTGGTGGAAAATATGGCGAATTAATAATATGCATGTGGTCAGACACTGAAATCCCATCAGGGCACTGTGGGGGTCAGCAGCCCCCTGGGGCTGGGAGCATCAGCGGCTTCCCTGGATGGGTGATGGCAGGGCCTGGCAGCCAGGGCCCATCCCACCCCCCAGTCAGGAACTGGGGGCACGGGGGCAGCCCCAGCCCTGGGCATTGAGCACCTCCCTGGGGCCTGCGACAGGCCAAGGCCAGGCCAGGACATGGGCCCAGCTTTAAGCTGGGCCAGGCTGTGGGGAGCTGGAGATTGGCCCTGCTGCAGTGTTGCTGGGACAGGGGCTGAGGGCCCCAGGGGCTGACATGGCATCCTGGGCAGTGTCCAATGAGCTGTGGGCATTGGGCAGGGACAGTAAGGGCTGGTGGTACCTTCAGGGCCAAGACACAGAATTCAGGGACAAACTTCAATAATACAATGAAAAGCCTTGCTCTTAATACGATGACAGATAAAACTAATTATCAGTATATTTCAACTTAGTTCTAAGATTCAACAAATCTGTAACTGTGACCATAAAAACTTTGTATAAATACCAAAACCAAGGGTGCTGCTCTGTTTTGCTGCCAAACAAGGGCTCCTCATGTAGTGACCAGAAGACAAAATGGAAACTCAGGTCCTGACAATTGCTATATTCCTTTTGAATCGTCCCAGCTATTGTGGCTATAAGGACTGAGCCAAATATATTCCAGCAGCATTGCCTTGAGCAATCACCTTCCGTTTATTTGCCTGCATACTGACCCACAGGAAAATGCTTGGGTACTGTGGCCAGCTTTTAGCCTATACGTTGCACCTGCCTTCTTTGCTGCATAACACTGTCTTGCTTACACCTGTAAGAATTTTAGATGCAGAAAATGAAATTTTTCTCATCTAATTTTACACATGTACAATGTAGATGGAAAAGGTCAGCCTAGCTGTCCTTTTATAGACAGCAGAAAGAAGATGTGTCAAGAGGATATGTTACATATTCATTAAACTATTCTGGTCATTAAGCAGTCTGTGTTTTGGGCCAAAATCTGCACCATGGAAAGGACTAGATAAATACTTCATTAAAATAACATTTTTCCAATGCAAAGGACATTTTGCTACATTTTGCTCAAGATACTGAGTTACTGCTTTATCGCCTACTCAAAGAGCACAAATTATTAGTTCCATTCATCCATCAATGAATGTACTTTAATATAATGCTGCTAATAGTTTCCTCTGTGTGAAGTAGTTTCAATATACTTTCCAATGAAAAACAAAATCAAGCTCCGTTTAATATCTGCATTAGATTTTGTTTGCCACATCTATTTATTTATATCTGGAAATTTTACATCTTATATATTCAAATATTTTTCAAGTGTTGTGTAGAGAACTTGATGTTCCATCTAGACCTTATGGTGAATGTATTATTGATTTCATTTGCACAAAACCTATTATTTATTCAGGAGATACTTTTTTTTTTTTTTTTTTTATACAGGGCGTTAAATGCAGTTCAGAGAAGGTGTAGCATTCTGTTTTAATTTAATAAAAACTCGAGGAGTTTGTCAAATCCATGTGGTGCAGACCATCTAAATCCCTAACAGTATCAGAATAATGAGAATACTGAAGTGACTAGGAATGGAAACAACCATTTTCCTAGGCATCTGATATATTTCTCAGGCAAAAAAAGGGTTAAGACAATCAGGAAGTGATGTTAACCAATTATTATCTTCTGGGACAGAAACAACTGGAGAAGCTGTTTTGATTTTTTTTTTTAAGGCATACAGTAAAATAATAATTTTCATATACATGTAAAAATCTGATCCATGCATTCAGACTTCTTTGCTGGTTCACCCTCCATTTCCACATCTAATTGATTGCATGCCTCTGTTATGAAAATTTTAATACACAGGGTGTATCAAAGCTCAGTCTCATCAGCTACTCTTTCAAGTATTCACCATCCAGAAAGACAAAGTTGTACTCCACTGGTCTGACACATGCCAAAAAGCCCAGGTAAGCAAGAGTAGTGATGAATTGTTGACAGAAGATATTATGTGAAAAATGCAGGGAGACCATTTGATTTGCAAGAACTCAAAATATACCCATTTTATCTACATATTTTCAAGATACTCATGATAACTCCTTTCTTTGGCAAGCCCTTCTACTCCAGCCAAACTGTAGAAAGAGTCCTGTGAGAAGAAAAAAGCCCTATCAATACTTTTACCAGAAATAACTTCCTGTAGTTTTCAATCTACCAATTCAAGGGAGATATACCAATGTACTTCCAGAGCAATGTTAACTGCTTTAACTTCTAAATATTCTGTCTCACTTTGTAAGGGTAAGGAAGGAGGGACTAGCAAAACTACAGAAAAAATGCTCTGTGGTATAGATACAGAAATGATACGAAGTTAGGACTAGGAAAAAAAAAAAGAAAAAAAAAAAAGAAAGAAAAAGCGTGAAGATTTCCTTTGAATAATTTATCCAGAGTTTTGGGGGGGCTTTTGAAGGGGGTCGGAGTGTTGTTGTTTGTTTTTAATCTAGAAATACTGCTGGCATTGTAAAAGACAAAAATTCCTCTATTTGTCTGATTTTCTTCATCAACAGAAGTGTGGGGGTTTGTAATAAATGTGCAATGGACAGTTCTTACTGTTCCAGAAGCATCTACACGAATATTAACACTGAAGATGCACGCTCACGATGTGAAGCAGCAATTTCTTTAAAAGACATGGAAACACTTTTTATTCGAACAGTTGATATTGGGTATATTCAGATGTCACAGAGACAGCCCAAAGT
This sequence comes from Pampusana beccarii, assembly GCA_013399365.1. Lineage (NCBI taxonomy): Eukaryota > Metazoa > Chordata > Aves > Columbiformes > Columbidae > Pampusana > Pampusana beccarii. The sequence continues at coordinate 2,489 of VWYH01004261.1, read as the reverse complement.
CAGTTTTAGACAGAAAATAAGTTCCAAAACAGACTTCATTCTAGCTGGAAAAGTGTAGCAAATAAACTGATGAGAAACAGGGTTTATACAATTATTTAGCACTCCAACAACATAAAATACAGGTTCGGATATCAGTTGAGGAGATTATTGAGGTATGACCACAAAAGAATAATGAGGATCCACAGCGTGCACACATACACTCACAGGAAACAAAACTAGAGGCCTCTCACTTCAAGAAATAATCGTGGTTTAGATAAGGACTCATTCAAGCATATATGCAGTAAATCATCACTCGCCACAGGAGGAGTTGAGACACTCTCAGTCCCAGGAAGTTTCCACAGACGGCGTCTCAGTCTAAGGGGAGGGCTTCGGTTCACACACCCGCTGCTCCGAGAAGACCACTCAAAGGGGTTCTTCGGCAGGGACCCCACCTTATAGCCTGGTCAGATCTGGCTGTGGGCGCTACAACATAGTCCAGAAGCTTCTCAGCTACTCTTGTCACCTCCTTTGTTAAGGACCCTGTCAATCGACTGAGGGTCCCACCCCTCCTGCCCCCCAGCTGGCGGAGGTGAAGTCACCCTGCCGCGGGGTAAAGGGGATGTGACTGTCAGCACTTGGCGCCACCCTAGGGGTGTATGTTGGTTCAGGCATTGTGGGGCATAAAAGGTGCTAAGGAGGCATCAACTGCCCCATTGAAGGCTCCGGATTGCAGGGTGATGTGCAACTGCTACATCACATAATAAACAGGTCCAACCTTGGTCACAGTTTTATGCTGGCAGTACTTGCTTTCAGTTAGGAACAGTGAGAAAAACTCAGTCTCAAAGAACTGTGAGTCAGAACAGTCACATCTAATAAAAATACAGGAACTCGGTATCTGGAGAAACAGTGCTTCCCTGATCAGGCTGCAAGACTCAGTTTAGAGGACAACACCGGTAAGTGCAGCAAAGAAATAAAAGATTCCCTTGAGATTAACCAGCACTTATTTGGCAAGGGAAAGGTGACTGAGAAACACCTTGCAACTTTTGATGATTCTGAATTGTCAGTGTGATGAAACAGATGTCAGTAAAAAAATACGGAATTTGTAAAGTGTTTTAGCATCCTGTGTTAGTTGCAAGGCACAAATGGATATTCAAAGAAACTGAAATTCTGTCAGACCTGTACTTGCTACATGATTCTGAGTCTCCGAGTTCCTGTGAAGTAGTTGGCATATATTCATAGGAAAACGTGTTGGAAATCTTGTATTTGGCAGGGAAATCATATCTCTTTGTTCTGCTTCAAGAGGCTTAGACACAGATTATGAAATGGTTCAGAGAGATCCATTAATGGAGGTTGAAAAGATGCATCCAGAGATTTAGACTAGAACACAGAGTTTGTATCTGTATGCTCCTGTACCCAAAGGATGTACAAAAAAACCCCCTAAAAACTAACCTGTCTGTTCACTGTTATTTAAGATTGTATATTTCTCTGCAGTCATTTTGTCTTAAAATAAATGCTGTTTTACATTACATTGCAGACAATAAAAATGCAGCTACTGCGCAGTACTCAGGATTGTTACTATTAAACATAGTGGTTTGAAAGAAAACTGCAGCCTTAAACAATGATTGTATGGAAGGCGAAGGTGAGATAGCTTGAGTTCTGAGCAGGTTATTTCCAAACCATTAAATATTTTTGACCTAAAAACAAATAAAAATACTTGTTCTCCATTATCATCTTTAGTATTCTGTTTGGCCAGAAATGCATTTTATCAGTGCCGTATTTTATCACTATTATGAAATAATTTGTAAACTTTAATCTGTGGCTATTTATGTTTCTCATCAATAGGAAGACGTAACTGTGGAGTTCTGCCCGTGACTGGAAAGTCTGATTGAAAATAGTGATGAGTGAGAGCTTCACAGAAGTCACTCTTGGTTACATAGTATTTGTATGTCAGAAAGCCTTATTTTGTTTTTTACTGCCTTATTTTTGTAGTATCTTCCTCCCACATTTTGTTCTTGTTTTAATATGATTTAAGTTGGCAATATCTGTTAATACCTTGAGCTAGGAGTAGGCTACATTTTTCATCAGAAAAGTACATAAAAGTAGTTTTCCAAGTATATGTTGTAAAAATTATGAACAGAAATTAATATGTTATGACATTTTTGAGGCATACATTCCTAGTGAACATTTTACATTGAGATAAGTACTTTGTGATAATTGTAACTGTTAATGGCCCAGCCAGAAACAAGCATGCACAAAGCTAACACTACTGGTCGTCAGACACCATATCTTCAGCATAGGTTTTGTTACTTAGTATCATGATGGGTTGATCCTGGCTGGACACCAGATGCCCACCAAGCTGCTCTGTCACTCCCCCTCCTCAGCTGGACAAGGGAGAGAAAATATAACAAAAGACTCGTGGGTTGAGACAAGGACAGGGAGAGATCATTCACCAATACCCATCACAAGCAAAGGAAATTCAACTTCAGCAAAATTAATTTATTACCAATCAA